>VXAA01006387.1:453419-728781 GCA_013399115.1 Anseranas semipalmata
CTGTCGGGGCTCGCGTCCCCCCTCGCGGGAGAGCAGCGCGCTTTGATTTTGGTGCGCAAGGTGCGGGGCTTGTCGGAGGGGAGGGTGCTGCAAGGTGGGCGTTTGTTTGTTTGTTTGTTTTAAACCTGCCGTCCAAAGCCGGGTCTCGCTGCTTTTGAAATCAGTGGCGAGGGTCGCATGGACTCAGCCGGGCCGGGGTCAGTTCCTCCTTCTGGGTCTGTGTTGGATAATCCGATGTGCTGAAATTTACTGTCGGACCTCTTCGGGAGACTTCAGAGTGCAGACGCTCTGAACGCTCTGAACTTTGTCTCATCTCTAATGTCGTACCTGCAGTAGATATATTTAATTATCTTTGATCTTCCGTGGAATCTGCTTGAGCTGTGCTGTAGTGTACAGGGTTTTGATTTGGAAAGGTCAACACGGAGATTCCTTCCAAAGTTATATCACTGTAGTGGATGTTTCAATTAATTCATTTCCTATTTTTTTTCCTGAGAAAAATGACTAGACCTGTACTGGTGTTTTGAAGTTTCGCCTACAGGAAATGATGGTAAATGCCATACATTGTTCCATAAAATTCAATTTTGGAGGCTGAAGTGAAATATGCCTGGTAATATTTCTGGAAGGATAGATCCTTTATTACTTTGCTGTGGACTGCAATGATCTTCAGGTATTTCGTAATGAATTGTCAAGTTTAAAGAAGAAGCAAGGTAGTGGAGTACCACCCTCTGCTTCCTTGCTTATTTGTTTTTAGAGACATGCATTTCAACTCGATGTAGGCTTGCTGCTTCGTCATAGCAGACAGCTCTTGTCTTGAGTTTCAACATCACAGAAAGGGAAGTTTGCATTCCTTAGGTTGTTTGGCATACGGTACCCTCGCCGTCCGGTTTGATTTCCAGGTAGTCTTCTCGGCTGGGAAGTAGGGTCTGCAGGGAGGACTTGGCACCTGCAAGATTCCTCTTGCAGAGGCAGGGTCTTGCACCCTGGCCAAGCTTTTGTGAACGTCCTGCAAGACAGCCTCTGGTTTTCGTATCTTTAAGTCCAAGTTACGATAGGGTGTTACAGGGGGTGCACATATAAGGAAATGCTTTGGGGGGAAACTTACTTGGGAGTAATTTTATACGTTTGTGCAAATTTTCAGAGAATTTGAATTGTTATTATTTTACCATAAATGGGGAGGGCTTTAAGAAGTCGCTTCCCTAACCACTATTGCAGATATCACACAGCAAATAAAAACCCGTCATGTTCTATCATTTCGTTTTCTGACTTTGATTGAATAGCACTTCACTTCTGTTGTGCATTTCTGTGTGGGTTGCTATCCATCTGAATCTGATAGAAAACAAACCTACATGTGACCTTAGAATCACGTTCTGGCTTTTATGGTTAACAACTGCTGCTTTCCCTCGCTGGGGCTAATGGGTGATTCAGGGGCAGCGGGTCTGCTGGGGCAGAGTGGGTCTGTGAAACCGTTTGCTTAGCCTTTTGACTGACCACACAATTTTATCCTGGAAATCAATGCAATGTGCTTGATCCTTACAAGGTTCATTACAGTGAAAGAAAGTCTGAACTAATCTGCTTTTAAAAAAAGCAGCAGGGGAGAATAATCCTCCTTGGAGCTGCTGATACAGCTGATTGCCGGGCTATGCTGGAGGCAGAGTACAGCACCTCTACTAAACAATAGATGGTACAAACCTGAATTAGGCTTTTTGAGGCTGGTACTGAAGAGCAGAATTGTATCCCTTTCGATCTTATATTGGTCTTCGACAGCTTAGCTCCCTCGGAGGGAGCTGAAGTGATTCTGTGTGTGTTTTTTTTTTTTTTAATTTCAGAAATTGCTGTAGATTTGCTGCCTGGGGCTTAAATGCAAATCACACTATTTTGCTAATTAATACCTTTCATTGTAGGTTGCTCAGTATATAAAATGGGACATACCATTACGGGCTTTTTGGTTAGGAAGGAAGCTGCTAGTCGTGAAATGTGGTGGCACAGAGCCAAGGTCACTTCTATCAGACTTCAGTCTTGCACAGATCCTCAGGCCGATATGTTACAATCACACCAGGGATATGTTTCTATGAGAATTTTAATTAACCTTAGAAGACAGAGCAGAGCCAGCTTCCGTGTTGCTATTATGTCTGTGTTTTGCCATTACACATTTTACACTTCAGGGAAGTCTTCTTTGCATAGATGATGTTTCCTAAAATCAATGAACATTGTTTAACACTTTCGCAAAACTCGGGGTGGGGGGGGAGGTGTATTTCTTTCTCTGGACTTGGGTGGTTCTTTTCCAATAGTTTAACATGGACTTGGTCTCTCCAAAGTGCTGACACGTGGAGTGAGAGGCGCTGGGGATGAACTGCAGCAGGGGCTGTTCGGAAAGTTGACCGAGGCCATTCTTCAGCAATACCTCAGAAGTACCGCAGGTGCTTTAAGATACGTGGTATGCATCTTCAGCATGAGAGGTCCGGAGATGTTGTTCCCCTACAAATGTAGGCTTGAAAGATATTTATGATTCTACCGACATGTAGTGATACGTGCCCTTGATAAGCCGGTTAGTCTCTTAATTTCAGCCTGTAAAAACAATAGTTTCTACATTGTATAACGTATTTTAGGATGTTCACCTTAAAGATGCTATGTAAATGCAGAGTATGATTATAGACTTCATAAAAGGGTCTGAAAGCTGAAAGAACACACTAGAAGAATGAGAGTAAGGAAACCCAGAAGCTGAGTGACCACCCCAGGGGATAAAACGGGAGGCTAAGAGTGGTTTATAATGGCAGTCGCATTACACACAAGGTTATAATTTATTGGCTCCTCTGTTTCCATTACCACTGTAGAACCGCTGGGGGAATTCAGGTTCTGTCAAAGTAAATGGCTCCCTTAGACTGTTGAGGCATTATGGTAAAGCTGGGCTCTTTACTGAGCGAGGACGTTTTTTTCTGATGTTGTTTTTTGTCTTTTTTGGGGGGTTGTTTTGTTTTGTTTGTTTGTTGTTTTTTGTTAAGAATTGTTGGAGTTTACCACTTCGAATCTCTTCTGGAATTCTCAGGATCAAATAGACAGCTAAATGCATGCAAGTCTTTGGCAATTTCCTCCCAAAGCAGTCCTCTTCCACTCCAGGCGCAAAGCTTATTGCATGCTTACTTTAAATTAGAAAGTGAGAGCAACATTTGTATAAAAAAGAAGCAACCTATAAAAACAAAAGATGTGTCTCAGTTTTCCCAGAAGAGAGAGCCCGGCCGAAGTGACAGATACGCATGTGGTGCATTACCAGAAGGCGGGATAGGTAACAGCAGAGAGTAAGATGGGCGCCTAAGGAAAATGATGTGTCAGCGTGCTTCAGCGAAGTGATGGATGCGCTGCGCTCCCCTGCGTTCCACTGGGTGCTTCTCCCACGTACGAGATTTGCAGAGCTATTTCATGGGTCCAGGCAGAAGACTGCAATTTGCTAACCTGGGAGGAAGGTTGCTAACCTTTGGCTTCACAAGCAGAGGGAGCAGCGCTGGTTTGTTACCTGTCTTTTCAGTCGCTTCATTTGCAGAAATTGTCTAAAAGAGAGATTGAGTCATTAGTTTTTATGAGAGCCCAGTCTCATCCTACACTATCTGTATGTTTTTGAGGTTACAGTGGATTAACTGTGGAGTAGAAGTTGTGGTAATTTTCCACTGCCACGTTTCCTTATTGTATACGCTTTCTATTATGTCTGGATCCCACACTGGGTTATGCAAGAGGAAGCGGATGAAGTCTTGCGTTTATATGCATTTATATCCATTGTAAGCACCAGTGGGTTGAGTAGGACACATGGGCTTGGGCAGAAGAGAATCTTGAACTTGGCTTTTTAATGATCAGGTTTCCACAGGAGTATCATTCTTGTTAGCAGCGCACAGTATATATAGGCCAATAGACTTACCTTAATTTTATTCTTTCTCTCGGATTTATTTTCTTCTGGTACTACAGTTTTGTTGACCAATGCTTGAGCTTCCTCATCAAGTCATCCAAATAGGACTAATATTTGAGGTATCAAGGACTCTGATCTTGAGGTGTGTTTTTTTTCTTTTGTCTTGCAGGTGGCTAAAAAACGTTTCAATGCAGGAGAGTAGCAAGGCCACTAAAGGGTGTTGTAAAGAATATAACCAAAAGTTTTAAAATCCCAACAATTTAGGCTGTCATCACAGAAGTGAGTGAGCAGAAGAGAGGGGACTGCTGAGGAGCTGAATCAGATAAATTCACGATTCGGGGTATTCCTTGCTTCTCGTCTGCCCGTGTTTGGGCGTGCTCCTGCCTTGGGCCAGGTGCCCAGCAGGTCAACCCGGCCGAAGCTGCTGGCTGCTAATGCAGGCCTGCCTGCGCTCCAGGTCAGGGTGTGCGCAATGCGGTCCTTGCTAGGCCAAGCTGTGTCCCTGCAGGCCACAAAACGCTGCAGCAACGTGCTGTTAATGCAGGGGAGCATTTTATGCGCTAGGGAGGTCTTGTAGTCTGGAGTTACTTTAGTTTGCTGTCTCAAAATTTTAGGTTAATAATCTGGTTACTGTTTCAGCTTGAACAGTGTGTCTGGGTACTTCCTGGGTTTTACACTGCTGTATTTAGAATTTCCTCTCTAATTTCACTATTCTGTCCAACATTTCATGCTGTCTCTGTTAAGAAGCACTGCTTAAATTTCAGATAAACCTGTAATTCCCTCTTGCACTCCAGCAGCCCACCTGTAATATCTGTAACTATGGGAAGCCACTTCCTTTTGAAGTGATAGATCACTCTTCCTTAGAAGCCTCTCCTTAAGCTATAAAAGGCTGGTTATAACTAATATTTCACTCTAAGTAATATCTCTAAGCATTGTAATTGCTGACCTCTACTCCATTGAATTCATTCTGTTTTCAGGGGCTTGGTGACTTCCACGGACCAAAACTCTTCGGGATGCTCCCGGTTTCAGCTTTCCAGCGGTCACTCGTCACATACCGAGCTGAATTTTAGCTAGCGTTTTCAATGCGGTCTTGTTAAAATCTGATATTTTACAACAGGTTTTCCCAGTCCGGGGCAAGCTGTCATGGGAAGAACCCAAGATTAGTCCTAATAGGACATGAGAGCCTGGACGAAGATAAACTAGGGGATTTGAGAAAGCTGCATGACCTTGGACTTGCCCCAGCTCCCACAGCAGCTGCGCCTCTGCAGCTGGGGAGAGAGGAACAGGGACGAGCCGTGCCAACTGCGAGCCGCTGCTTTGTCCTCAGCCTTCGGCTGCAAGCTACTGGCCGGACCGTTCTGCAAAAGGGAAAGTAAAAATAAAAAAATGAAGGAGAGTGGAAAAAATTAGAAAAATGTCCTCCTAGTACGTTGCAGAGCTGCGCCTGGGAACAGGTCCTCCCCATTTACCAGCCCCAGATCCTCTGCCAATTTGGATTCCTCCAACATCCCGAGCCTGCTCCTGACAGCTCGGGGCGGCAAGGAGGGTGCTGCTGTGCTCCCTGGCTCCGCTACCGCGCTCCTCAGCAGCAATGCTAAACTCCTCTTTGTGGGATGTACTGCTTTTGTTGATAGAGAATTGATGACAAACCTCTAAAGCTGTTTGAATAGCTTTAAAAAAATAACCACAGTGTATGCCCAACACTTTAATCTAATTGTCTTTGCATGTAATTTGATCATTTTTATTCTGTTAAAAAACAAACATTAATTTAAAGATATATGCACGTGGGATGCCTCTCAGTCCAGGGGAAGGACAGAAGGAGGGAATATTGCTTTTGGTATTAGAAAGACATTTTATTTTTAAAAGTCAAGAGAAAAATGCTGAACATCCGGAAAGAAGAACACTTTCCGCCCAGTCTTTTGAGTATAACTGGGACTGCTGCTCTGCAGCACTTCCCGTGCACATTTCCCCGTGCACAGATGAACTCCGGTGACGCACAGCCACGGGCAGCTGCCCGCAGCAGCCGCTGCCCCTTTCCCTGTGCCCACCCCCCGGCTGTTTTTTCCCCCTGACACATTGCAGCCCGGGCATAGATGACACAAGTGTTTGCACAGCCAGGTGCTGAAAAATGACCCGGGGGGGACAATATCCGCCAAAAGTGGGGCTGTGCCCGTGCTCTGCTCCTCTGCCAGGGGTCACTGGCTCGGCATGCGGGATGCTTGGTGGTGGGCACCAGGCCCACCTCGCCACATCTGTAGGGCAGCTACGGATGGGTTAAGTAGCTAACAACGTAGTCAGTTTGTCTCATCGCTGGTTTCTGGCACTTTCAAAGCGTGGGTTGGTCCCTTCTGAAGTCTGGCTTCTTGTTCTGTCCAAGTGGTTTGGATTTTTGGTGCGATTGCGCTGGTTTCGGTTGGTCGGTAGGAGTTTCTGAAGGACGCGTGCCCCCGTGAAAGCTGTGAGGCAGTTTCTGCAGCGGGTCTCTGTCGTGTCCTGTTTGGGAAACTGGAAGGTGTAGCAGTCTCCGTCGCAGCGCTGGATTCCGGGCGAGAGGAGGCTGCGGGATGTGTGGATCAAAAGCGAGGTGGATGGGACTGCTTGCTTTTGCCACGGCAATAGCATGCCACTGCTTGACACCGAGGTGCACAGGGATTTTCATCTGCATGCTGAGACGGCGGGACAAAGGCGCAAAGCTCGGTCGTGGTGTCTGGCGTGTCTTAAGGATTTGTGTCAGTGAAGACTTCGTCCCTCTTGTTGGCTGTCATCTGGAATATGATTTATCAGACAAGTGACACTAACGCTGTATATGGTGAATGAGTGCCTTTCTGTGTACACAATTGATAATTACGGGAAGAAGTTGCTTCTTTCCTGAAGCTTGTAGTGCCTCTCCGCTGCTACAGCAACAGGCAGGAGAGTCTGATTATTCAGTTATCATTAATTTTTTCCCAAGATTTTTTTTTTAAATCTGATCCAAGCCAATATGAATTTGCCATTGCTAATTTTAGAATGGTCTGCTTGCACGAGATAACAAATCCCAGCTTTAGTTTAAAGAAAAAAATATTTTAACAGGAGGCTGGCTAGATTGTTATCAAAATGCTAATGATCATTTCTCCTGCAGTCTCAGTTATTTTCAGAGGGAGGACTAGAATAGACACATCATCTGAATAAGATTGATTTTAATATGTATTACTATCTCATTAAGCTGTTAAAGTCTTTCCCCTTCTGGACAGAGGCTCATTAATTGCTGCAGCTGATGTATCATTAACATGGGCTTAGGTTCAAGATGGGTAGGGGGGAAGAGAGATCTGAAGTTTTGAGTGTGCAGTTGTGGATGTACCGTGGGTGAAGATACCATGGTCCTAACCACAAAGAAAGGGACATTGATGTGTCTGGTGTGCTGCGTCCTGATTGCCTTCTGTTTGACAGACAAAAAGTCAGCCAAATCCAGGCACTATTATATTTACTTTACTAAATGATAGTTTCGGTAAATATTGTTGAACATGTTTACTTGTGGATTAATTTCAGACTAATTCAAATCAAAAACTCCTCAGTGAGTTACTGTAAAACAATATGGTTTTATGGATTTACTTTTTAATTTCTAATTTCATTTTGAAACAGCTTTTAGCAGGCTGCCTGTTTTATGGGCTGCTTTCTTGCATCCCTTGTAATGCTTTCATTGCAACTTGTTTCAAGTTTACTGTATTGTCATCCCTATAAGCAAATCAATACGTTTTCATTTCTGATGATATTAATAATTTATGAATTTTTAATTATTTTAACCCAGTGAAGTAGAAGGAAGTAGAAGGTTGACTTCAGTTAACTTTTATTTATCTGTAAATAAGACACACACACACAAATGTAAATATGTATGTGTGCGTGTAATATATATATATATATATATATATATATATATATCTCCTGGTATTTATAGCTGTTGGACAGAAAAGCCTCTTTCTTGCATTCTTCTTGCATCCATCCGCAGTTGAATAAGTCGTGCAGTATTGACACCGCGTGATGGGCACGAGCGAATGTTGTGTCATGGAGCAGTGGCTTCTGGCCCCTCCTGCTGCATCTCTGGACGCTGTCCCCTGTGAAGGAGCGTGCCTGCTGGAGGGGTGATGGGCATGCACTTAGGCAGCCTCCTTCCGCGCGCCCCAAATACGGAGCTGTGCTTGTCATGAGACTGGGCACCTGTCCCTCCTGTGATGCTGAGCTGTCCAAAGCTTCCCTCTGCCCCATGCTTATGCACATGGTGGTCCTGCTGCTGTTGCACCCCTTTTCCAGGGATGGGGCCCCACTCAGATGGGAAAAAATGAAAATCACAGGCTGAAGCCCCAGTAGCACTGGGGGTGAGCGCTGGTCTGTCTGCTGTCCCTTGCAGAGACCTTTGCTTTCAGTGGAGAGCATCCTGCTGCTCAGCCAGCAGCTTGCCTGTGAAGAGTCCCCTTCTTTTGCGTGCTTCCCTTCTAACACAAATAGTAGCAAAGCCTTGAAGAATACAGTCATACGTACATGTCATAAGATACAGTAAAAAAATAGGTGACAACCATGAGAAGAATTTTTTTTTGCTTATTGTCTTCTGCTGGGTAGGTAATCATGCTGGTGGATCACAATGGAAGATATCTGATTGTTTACATTTCACAGTCATGCAACAATGTAAAATCAGAGCCAATCATACCTTTTTAATAACGAAAAATCAGTACCTTATTTTCTAAAATGAAAGTTGGGTACTTTTGAGCTATACTGCAGAGGGGAAACTATTTTTTCTAGCTTGAGTTTTATCTGTTCTGATAAACACAGGACTTCCTTTTATATGCGGTCAGTCTCGCTTTTATCTGAGTATATATCTCAGTGGTGAGGATGTCACTGCAGTCATTGCTATTAACATAATTTAGCACACCTGAAAGAAGGGGCTGAGCAGGCTTCAGCATCTGTAATAATATTGTATAGTCAGGGAGAGGTCATTTTGTGCTTATGAACAAACAACAACTCAGCAGCCAGAGCTGAACGGACATCTCCCACTCATCACGAACCTTGAAAACCAGGAAATCAGTAGTTAAAGGGGAAGGTTTGTGTCTTCCTCCCTTTGTCTCACCAGCAGCACACTGAGATGCAGAGGTGCGGAGAGCCACAAGTCTTTTTCTTTCCAGTTTCTCTTCTTCTAATGTTTGTTTTGTATAGATTCTTTACCAGTCAAGTCTCTGTTGCTAAACGTTGTTTTGGCCTATTCCATTTTTTAAAAGCTACGAAAGATTGCATCAAATTTGCTGCCTTCTGCTGCACGTAGAGCTGAGAAGATGCCTGCGTCTGAATGAGAGCGGGAAGTGGGCTGGGTGCACCAGGTCACAGCGCTCCTCCAGGGAGCTCGGGGCTTGTGATGCTCTTTGATGGGTATCCTCTCCAAAATGTTTTGCCCTCCTTTAAAAAGTTACTAAATACAGGAGCCCCAGAAGCAAACTGCAGAGTCAGTGGTGGTAGCAGGAGGTCCAAGAAGGGATCTGTGTCATCATCCTCTTCCTGCAGTGCCCTGTCTCCAGTTAAAGACATCCAGGGGATCCCCTGTCCCTCTTCCCTCTCTGCATGAATCTCAAGAATGGAGGCACGGGCACGGGTGGTTGTGGAATCGCTATCTCCAAAACAGAATCATGGAACCATAGAGTTATCTACGTTGGAAAAGACCATCAAGATCACCGAGTCCAACCATCAGCCTGACGGTAGGTCAGGTTGTCCCATCACTAAACCAGGTCCCTTACCTCCACGTCCACACATCTGAGTCCTTCAAACACATTCGAGTCCTTTCTATCCTGTGCTGCAGAGCCCAGCTTTCAGGGGGGCATTGTCACTCTTGCCCATGCAGTGGGCACACAGCGGGATGGAGAAGACACGCTGCTTGTATGTGGGTGACGAAATGCTGCCTGTGCTGCTGGTGGCCATGGACCGTGGGAGTGGGGTATGCTGGGCAGTGGCTTGTGACAATGCGACTGTACGGCGTTTAGTCATGCCGAGAGGCGGCACGGGGCTGTGCAAGAGATGAGGGAGGATCATTCTGGATGCTTGGTTTCCCGTGGGAGTAGGTCATGTGCGATTGCTCCATCTTAAAAGTATGACGGGAGTGTTTACAGAGTCGCCCTGGCAGCGCTGCAGTCGGAGTTGGTGAGTGTAGTCGGTATGAAGATCTGGTGAGTGCCTCAGATGCTGGTTTGAGACGGTGTTGCCCCTCTGTGAGCTGGGGAACCCCTGCCACAGCTGTGGCTTGGTGGGCTGTTGCTGATGGGCATCTTCCTCACTGCTACCGCAAAGAGTGCTCGTGCCAGGGCCTGTCTGTCATTGAATTAAAACTCGCCTTGCTGTGAGCACTCTTCACATAGGCAACCACCCGCTGGGTGCCAGGAGGTGACAAGGAAAGGGGCACAGCCCAGGGCAGAAGGGGGAAGGTTCCCAACGGGTAATGTTTTTCAACTGCTTGTGGTTCTTCGTGGTTCATCAAACCAGGATTAAAAATTCCAGGAGTTACTCCAGTTATTCCAGCCTTTTTAACGTGTCTTGGCTTTTTGTTAGTTTAGTCAGATTTATACAAAATAGAAATGTAAATTCCCTCGGTGGTGGTACTCGTGCAGTGCTGGGACACTGCCCTGCCAGAGGGGCCCCTTCCTGTGCAATTTGGTCACTTGAGAATAAATTCCTCTGGTTATGAAAACTGTGATGAAAGTGAGGGTTTTTTTTAAGTATCAGTCTTGGACGTCTTGGATGTAGGAAAGCTGATTTCATTTAATCATAGCTATCAGAAGAAAACTTTTTGTTACTACAGGGCTGGGGTTAGAAGAGTCAGAGCTCACCTGCAAAATGAGAGATTGTGTTGAACCAGATGGAGTCTGGGTTCCTCAGCTGCTTGGATGGTTTTGACGAACACTTGCTTCCTTTGCGAGTCAACTCGTCACTGAAAAGCAAAGGGTTTCGAGCAGTGATGCCAGCTCATTGAATCAGCCACTCCCTCCCAATGCTGGTGGAATAAACAGAAGGCAAATGCGAAGCAAAGGCTGTGGCCAGGCTGAAATTGCCTCATTAGTGTGGAAACCCAGAGTGACTGGTGGTGAGCAGGTAAAGACCAGTGACTCTCAGTCAAGATGGTAAAGGTTTCTTGGTATTTTTTCTTGTTTTTTTTTTTTTTTCTTTTCTTTTTGTTTTCCTGAAGAGCTTCCTTGGCTGATGAAGAGCATTAGAAGATGCCTCTAATAGCAATATTTCACTTATTAAAATTGTGTGGCTGCAGACCAAGAAAGCAATCATATGGGGAGATGTTGACCTGTGTAATGTTCAGTGTCCTAGCTGTTCAGTAGCTTTGTCTGAACAAACTTTAAATAAACACCATTTTGTTTTTTATTGCTTTTTTTTCAGTGATTAATGAAGGAAAGTGAGTAATCTGCTACTTGGCAGTGCTGCCAGGCACATGGTAAGGGAGCAAAAGTCTCTCTCTGTAGCAGAAAGGATGAATTTATTTATTTTTTTTTAATTTCCACCTCCTCTTCCCCTTCAGTCCCTGCAGCCCAGAGGGACTACAGATTTTGAAGATAAGCGTGAAAGAGCTGCGATGCCAAAGCTGTTCACAGGGGCACAGGAAGCCTCGGGGGCTGCGTACTGCCTAGGACCGTGACTGGGTTTCTGTGGGAGGTGTGAGAAATCACTACTGCAGCAAGCAGCGACACCGTGGCACCTCCGCAGACCCATTTTGCTGGAGGAGAAGAGTCTCCTTCCTAGCGAGACAAACTGGAGGAACGGCATTTGGATAGCTTTGCTTCATTGACCTGGTGCAAACATTACTCAGGATAACGGTTTGTGCTGATGGAGTTGCTCTATTGCTTTGCTGCGGCTCTGCCAGGTGTTCCTGGTTTTGGCTCTGCGTGCAATGAGCAGGTTTGCCTTTTCCCTCTTGTTTATTGCCACCCTGCTCTCTCCGTGCCCCGGTGAGCATCCTATGCCCACCGCCCCTCAGCATCATCCCCCTGCCCATCCCCAACCCCCAGAGGCCCCTTCACGCGGGGCTGTGCCGCAGAGCTGCTCCTCAGCCATCCCAGATCCATCCTGCCCGTTTTGTACGTGAGCAGTGTCAGGGCAGAGATGGACCAGAGAAATGGGCACAGAAAACGGGACCTAGCAGACACAGCCACAGACAGGGAAAAGTGAATATTGTGGAACACACAGTTGTGTGTTTTGGGAGGCTACAGGAGCTCAAGAGGAGCTCTGATGTTGATTCCTCAGCTGTCTCAATGCAGTGAGGATGCTGTAAGGAAAATTGCATTTGTGTGTTGGAGGGTTTCCTTGGGTATACTGCTTCCAAACTGAATACAGAATTGAATAAATACGGAGTCATTCTCGTGTCTTTATTTCATCACAGCTTTGCTGGAGGAACTCTTTTGACTTGCAGAAAGGTTTAGACTGGAAAAATTGTTCAACAGCCAAAGCCAGTATAGTCTCGTACTTAATGGATTGTTTAAATTTCCCAATAGGGACATTCAGTTTCTGAACGGTGATAGTAAAATATCAACCTTATGTTACAGTTTCAGTTCTTTAATAAATAAATGTATCTTTATTTAATGTCTCTTAACACCAGAGAATGCTTTATAGAAAACAGCGAATATCAGTGCTGCCTCTTTAGATGAAAAACTGTAAAGCACAGAGCGGCCCGCTAGTGATAGGGTAGAGCTGGACAGAGATCGCATGACTCCAGGCTCGACGGCTCTGCTGCTGTGGCCCTTGATGTCCTCAAGCTCTTGTCATCATC
This sequence comes from Anseranas semipalmata, assembly GCA_013399115.1. Classification (NCBI taxonomy): domain Eukaryota; kingdom Metazoa; phylum Chordata; class Aves; order Anseriformes; family Anseranatidae; genus Anseranas; species Anseranas semipalmata. Next base: position 466,091 of record VXAA01006387.1, read on the forward strand.
CGTGTGTTTGGAAGGAGCATAACAGACATTTCGCACCAGGTTCTGCTGTGGTTGAAAGCGCTGTGATGAGTTTCACCTACTTCACTGTGTACCACAGCTCCATTTGGCCTATATCCAAGTTTAGTTACTTCAGTTACTGAAATTGTTTCCCTCTTCTATTTCCTACCACTAAATTGCTGTAAAATTAACTGGAAAACTACTATTATGTACCCTATTTCTTTCTTTTGTCTTCACATTCTGGGTCTTTTTTTTTGTTTGCATGTGTTTATTTTTCCTTTGCTTATTTTCTCTTTTATTGCATCTATGAAGCTTTTGTTCTCAATTTTCATGTCACTTGACATATCAGAGAAGCCAAATAAAATATTTCGCATTGCTGTTTCAAGTTAAAAACCAGTTTTTATGCTGAACAATAATTGTATTACAAGGAAGCCTGATGTGCCCTCAGTGCCATTACAATATGTTGAATAAAAGGTAATTTAATGGAAACAGTGGAGTATTTGAAAGTTCACTGCATGAAAATTGGATTTTTGCCTTTTATTATTTACATTGCACCTTATTCATATTTAAGGCCACAGGGATTATCATCCTCCTTAATGGCTTTATTTAATAAAGACTTTAGGATCTAGCATAGGCTTCAATCTGTTATCAGGATTTCAATTAACTGGCTTTGCCTTCGGTAGCCCTATAAATCCTATAAATATATCTAAATAATTAATTTGCTTTCCCTGGATGGTAGTGGCTACTCTTTAATACAGCTGCTACATACATAGCTGCTAAATGATACAACTGTGCTCATAACTTGCTTTTATAATTATTTTGTCAGAATATGGCATTTGGCTATTAAGGTGACTGGCTAGACCAGGACCAGTTCCCTAAGGTAAAAGACCCTGTAGAGGAACTTGAGTTATGGCCGAGGACCACTGGAGCTGGGATGCAAGTGCACCTTGAATTTTGGGAGGAGAGGATGGGGACAGGTGGATGCCACAGATCGACCAGCGTACCCCCCTGATCGGGCAGAAGGACTTTGGGTCCTTGGGTTGTGGCTGGGTGTGATGTGGACCAGCACTGGACACAGGTGATTACAGGGTGAAGGAGTGGTCATAAATACAGGGGACTGAATGAAACCCTGTCCCTCTCACCTTTGTGCCTTCCCTTCACCTGTGCAAAGTCACACACTCAGGGCAGCCGTGGGGTCACAGAAAATAATGAACTGATGCCAATTCAGTGAGAATCATGCAGCGTGTGCCCCGAGCCAGCCCAGGCACCCAGGACAAATGCTGCCCCTGCCCCAAAGAGGAACAAAAAGAGTACCAGAGAGCCTGGATGAAGGCTACGTTACAGCCCAGGTGGCGCAGGCGACCCTGGACCTCACCTGTTTGCAGCAGACTGCGTCCCCTGCCTGGGGTGTCTGTCCCTATGCCATGCGGCACCACAGCTCTGCAAATGAAAATTGTCCGTGGTTGCCCTAAACGAAGCAGAGCAGAATAGAAGTTGGCAGCTGTGTAAAAGCACTGTTGATCCGAGATCTCTTCCAAGTGACTCCTGCTGGCTCGCATCCCGAGGAGGGAACATTTGAGACCTTCACAGAGATCACAGCGCCAGTCAGATTTAAAACTGTTGCAATGTTTAAAGCTTTAAAAATATTTTTCACCTATCAGTGCGTGATTAACTGAGTGTATGAACTCGAAGGAAAACGTAATATTTACTAAACATAGTTCACTTAGTCATTTTGGCATTTGTTAGGCACAGAGTATGCATTTTTCCCAGGAGTTATGTTAATAATTTCAGCATGATAACTTTAATTTTAAAAAGGGCTTTTCTTTGTTTAGGGAGGGTTATTTGTGCCTGTGTACAAGTAAAGCTTTAATTAAAATTTCTGTTCTCCATTATTTCAGAAGTTTAAAATGCACTTTCTCCCCTGTGAGACAAAAAGACAAGTTATATTGGCAGGGCTAAAAGGGTTAATGTGTGAAATGATCACATTCAAGGCTGTATTACTGACAGCTCCATTGTGTTGGCAAAGGAAAAAGATGAAGCACAGCCTCAATTTACTTTTCTTGCTAAACAGTGCTTTGTTTTATAATGTTATGAGAAACCATTCCATATCTGGAGAAGATGGAAAACGTGGAAATCATGATACTGCCTCTGTTGAGTACACATTTTGGTGCTCCTCAAGGAGTTTTGAATGCTGTTTGTTGCCTTTTGGGAGGCTTCCAATAGAGGATGCCGCTCTTCAGTTTTACCATTTCTTCCCTGGCCCTCGTGGAAGGCTTGAAAGAGAAAATAGCTGTTTTTCTAAGGAAGGTCTGAGGACTTGAAATGGGATCCTCCTTTTTGGTACCTACTGCAGCAGATAAAATATGGGGGAGTTCTCCATATGTTTGTCCAATGTGGGAAACAGATGCTCTTAGATACATCTACCATGGGAAAATAGGACGGTTCACAAAATATTAAGCATTTGGTACATTTTGTTTATCCATAGTAGCAGAGGTTATTGCCAGTGTCAGAGAACTGATGAGTAAATTGAAAAAAAGGCCAGGTGAGAGTTCGCAACAAAGCTCTGTTTCCCATAGTCCTGCAAGCTTCCCTGAAAACTTGTTTCTACAAATTTGAGTGGAAAAAGAAAAACTCTAAAAAAAAATCATTTTTCTTTCCTCTAACAGATGTTAATGTTTTTAGGAAGTTACAGTAAAAATACAACTTTGGTTATATTTTTATTATTTATTTTATCAGTACTTGCCTGGAGTAAACTCCACCCATGGAGTACACAGTCTTTCAGAAAAGCCAGAAGAAGGGGCTCCAAGGTAGTGTCTCTCGTTGAAACCTATGTTTAAGGATACTATAATTATTTCCTGGGAGATGTTCATTTGTGCCTGCACCGCCCTCTCCTGTTGAAATCTTCCCAGAAAAGTCAGAAGGGAATAAAACGGTGTTCTGCTGCTTTCTCAGATTTCCTATGGTAGTGCTTTGATGGGGTTGTCACCTATCCCTCTAAAAGGGCTAGGATTTGCTGCCCAGAAGTTCTGCGCTGGACCAGTAGCCTTTAAATGTCATGTCCATCAGCACTGCAGGTCTGAAGGAGCCACATCATCAGCTGCGAGCCACTGGATGGCAAAGCAGCTCCTGCAACAAGAGGGAGAGAAAACAAGGAACACTACAAATGTTTTGATGCAAGACCTGTATATTTCTTTGAAGTTTGAAAGCAAGTGGTCAGTCTATTAAGAAAGAAATGTTGGTCTCACTTGAACTCAGACTTAAGTTTCTGCAGATGGGAACTTCAAGATGTTCATGACAAGTTCAGTGCTAGAGGAACACTGCCTCAGAGTGAAGCTTTCTTTCTTTTTTTTTTCTTTCTTTTTTTTTTATTTCAATATAAAACATTGTTATTTTACCCTTACAAAATAACCAACATTACTGATAGGGAATTGTTTGCCTGTTAAGATAAACAAGTTCATCTGTAGCTGATGTGAACGGTCTATTGCTTCTTATTTACAAGGCACACAGATCTCTTTCTTGGCTGTTTGTGATCAATCTGGTTTTGTCATCTTTGCCCATGCAAAGGCCCTGGCTTGTATCCTTGTTCTGAATCATATTTTGATTGTCTCATTTCCTACTGGTGATTAAAGCTGAGCTGGGCATACACAGACTGTAACTTCTACATATAACTTTGCTAAGCTGCACTGTATATTACTAAAATTTCTAAATTATCTTCTACTATCTGCTTATTTAATGCACTAAAGCCTGCTAGATGGGTTATGAACAAATGATACCATTACCACATTCAATACTTCTTATCAGGTGTGTTTGTATGAAGGATCAGGAGGAGGAGGTGATGTGCCCTGGGTTTTCAGGCCTGCAAGGTTGTGTCTGCAGGACCAGGACTCCTGGATGCACTGAGGAACATGCATACTTTGTAGAATGGAAACAGCTGAAAGGGTCCTTAACGGGTGCCTGGAAATCAGTACTGAAAATTTGCCAGAAAAGCAGCTGACCTCCCTCCACGGCTGTGTAGGAGGATCTGAGTGTGAATAGGAGGAGTGTGTCCCCGTACATTGCTGGTAGATCACCAAATCACAGAATGGCTGAGGTGGGAAGGAACCTCTGGAGGCCACCTGCTCCAACCCCTGCTCAAGCAGGGACACCCAGAGCAGGCTGCCCAGGCCCATGTCCAGAGATACTGAACAACAAAGACATCAGTGCAATGTTGGCTGTGCCTGGTCATGGCAATGAAGACAATAGCTTTAGAAGTAAGCTGTCTTTAAAACTATAGACACATTGCTCTTGGATTGTTAGGAATTGCATCCCTCTGTTAAACTTTAAAGGATGTTATCAGGTAGTTACTTGGTTGGGTGTGCTTTTTAATGTTCATATCTGTGCTTTCGGTGACTGAAAGCAGAGCTGGAAAGTGCAGCCATCAGTCCCATCATTTAGCTGTGAGAGTCTTTCTTCATACTTGGGAAATTGTCACCTGTCCTGATAATTTATAGTTTGTCTTTGCTTTGGGGCTACTGTGAGTTAATCTGAAGTATTTATAGCTATTATAGTTGTTTGACAAACAGGTTCAGCCAAATAAGAGACCTCAGTAGAGCAGATTAATAGCAGGGAGCCCTTTATTTAACTTGGCAAGGCTCATCACAAACCATCAAAGCAAGCAGTCACTTTGTCAGTAGTATTGAACGGATGAATATGATAGAGAGGTCACGAAGTCTTAAAGCCTAGTTTTCCTCAGAAACAGAAATACAAAGGGCTTGCCAAACAGCTTTAGGCTTGAATATAGGTGTTTTATGTATTCAAAGCATATGGGGTTCATAATTATTGTTCCCATAGGTATTCATGAGTTTTCTCAAAATGCAGGAAGGAAACAGATCTTGAAGGAACCCAGAAGTGACACACAACCTATCCGTTTTGCTGAACTGTTTCCCTAAATTAAATCCATTGCTTCCAAAGTAGAGTTGATAATAGGATGTTGTAAGCAGAGTATTTCAGAAGCGATTTGGAAAGCAACTACCAGCAGCCCATTGCAAATGCAGGTATTCTGGCGATAATTCTCCGTTCCCAAGTGCGGTGCTCACTTAAGGCCCCAACTCAGCAGAGCTTTAAATGCCTGCTTGTGTTAATCTCTGTTAAAGCATTTTTGCCTGTGGTTAACTATAGCAGCATGTTCTCAATTAAGCATGTGTCTTATGTGTCCTCTGCAGAAATAAATGGCCAACTTGAGGTTAGAGATAATTTTCTGTGCACAGCTACTGGACTCTGTTCTGGCTGTACCTTCCTGCATCTATTTAGAAGAAGGCAACAAGTGCTGCAGTGGCTTGTGTCCTCGTGTCAGGAATTGTTTAAGAACGTGGCTGAAGTCCTTCACTTCACTAATTCATAGGAGAGCAGCTGAATGAGTTGGAAAGAAGCAGGACAATAAAATGTAATTTCAGGGTTACTGCTCTTTCTCAGCTGTTGCAGGGAGGATGAGCATTACAAGTGTCACAGGTGTCTTTAATTATATATGGCCTACTTACTGAAGTATTCATAAGAAAGGGATATGTAATGTGAAAGTTCTGGTTGGAAAGAATAAAGGTTATCCTCAAATATCAACACGGTGATTCCTGCACCAGGTTCTCCATCTGGCAAAATGATTGGGTTGCTATGTTTACTGAAAAAATAAAAATAAAAAAATCAGAGCTATCTCTCACTGATGTGCCTTCTTTTCTTTGGTAACCCATCCCACAATAACATTTGCTATAGATGTGTCTTTAAAGTCCTAAGTGCTGGAAGTGTGAAAAAATCCTGGCTTCTGTTGAGCAGCTGGGGAACAAAGGCAGTGATTTATAGGAAAACATAAGTATTGTAGAATTCAAAAGCAAGTATTCTCTTCAGTTTTAGGTTTGATGAGTCCTGTGAGCCCTACAGGACTGGTAAGTCCCATAAAGCATATGGTTAGTAAATTGCATGAATTCCAGTCTGAAACAAATGTAAAAATAGACGAACTGGTTTTAGCACTGTGTTTTTTACTGTCTGCTCTTACGTTACAATTGTGTTAGAAATAGGAACACTAAACTTTTACAGCTGGCAACAGGTGGAGGGTGATGAACGGAGGGATTGTTCTGGATGTGCCGGGGAAAGGCAGGATGCAAACAGCGTGACTTGGAGGGTCTGCTGTTTTAATAACCTAGCTCGTTTAGGCACAGCCCAGCAGTAGCCCCCCGAGGCCAGTCGTTGTTCATTTCTGTACGCTCAAGGCTGTTGTCGGCTCAGCATGCATCCTGGTGCCAGCCCCGTGCAGTGGTGCTGTCACACCAGGGCGGTGTGGGGAGGAAGGGCATCATTATCTCGACGAACCACGCATCCGCATCATCATCCTAGTCCCCTCCTCTCTGGGTGGTGCTGAATTTCATTTCTTGCCTCCTGTGCAAGCCGGGAACAAACCCTCCATGATCCAATCCTGCACCGGACACCAGCCATGGGGGAGTGCCAGCATTTGCTTGAGCACTGCTGCTGTCCCCCATTTCCCGGATGCTGATCATGTGGTCATCACCTTCAGCCTCACCTTGTGGGAGAAAACATACAAAAAAAATGGCCATTCTGGATAGGTCCAGGAGCCTCTTGCCTCGCTGTACCCTGATTCAGCAGAGGCTGCAAGCTACTCACCAGCACTTCTTTATCAGTGTAAGGCCTGAACTCGAAGACAACGGAAAGAGCAGGAAGGGCTCTGCTAGCATTTATAGGTCCCTCAAACAGCATGGAAAATTGTCCGTAAAATTCTCAGGATACCTCAGGAAACACAGCATATCCAGATACACAGGAGAGCATCTCTCCCAGCCAGGAATCTGACGTGAGTGTGGGAACAGAGGGCGGCAGCCGGACACTGCCAAACATGTATTTTAAAACTGCCACGGAGCTGACATTTTGTGAGGTGCCTCCTCCCACAACTTTGCGGCAAGCCTCAGCATGTGACCGGGCAAATTGCTGCTTTCTTATCCTCTTGCAGCCCGTGGAGTTGTGTCTGAGGTCTAATTGCTTAACCAGCCCCATACCCCTTTTAGGTAGGTCTTGCTGGCATGAGAAGCTCCACAAGTTGCCTCAGGAGAAGAGCAGTCCTGAATGTGGATTCAGTCAGTCTGTGCTGGCTGCACGTGGTGTAAATACGTGGTTGCAGCTCTTAAAAAAAACCCACACAGTGATGGGTCATGAAGGGGTTTTACTAGGCCCTTTGGAACTTTTTTTTTTTTTAATAAGGACAATGGGAAATAATTGCCAGTAATCTGCATCAACAATGTCTGGAGTTGATAGAGACAGGCTGTTAGGTCTGTAGTTTGTCCTTGATCACAGCAGTGTTCCAGGTGCCTGATAACAAAAAAGTCAACACAGTAGGTATCGTTTGACCAGCAAAACATGCAAGAATGCTGGCAACTTATCCCAAATATCATTCCTCTGCTGCTCTGTGTGGCTGTAAATATAGATACATACAGAGTTAAAGTTTTGCAAAATGTATGAACTCTCTCTCTGCCTTCTCGTGGTGAGTGCCACCTGAAGTCTGGCCCCTTCAGTCATGCAGGTGTATGTAGGACAAAGGAGGCTGACTTCATTTTCAGGTACCAGGACTGTTCTTCTACTGCCGGCATGATGTAATTTGATAAAGGATAGGCAAATTGGGGTTTGTGACCGTAGCTGTGCTTCACAGAGCAGTTGGGATGAGTTGGGGAGCCAGAAAAGATTTTCATCCTTTTATGTGCTGGTTCTGTGATGTGTGTGTAACATTTATGTTGGTAAGTAAATCTCTCTTATGAAGAGGAAGCTTTAAAGGATAAAGAAGGTCTCTCTGTTCATAGCCCCAGACCCTACAGCACTTTGTTTTTCCGTATTATTTATAAGCAGGCATCCTTATCTGTAAGAAATCCTGGTTTACATCTCTGTTTCACACTTGGCGATGCATTACTCTGTCAGGAGTCTGTAGGATATGTGTGTTTTAAAAAAATTAAGTGGTGTGTATTGATATCTAACATGAAAGCATCACAAGGTATATTTAGATATACCTACCTAAGGCAAAACACTAAAAAGAAGGAAGGAAGGAAAAGTTACCCCAGAGCTGAATTAATTTTTATTCTCGATTGTTTTACAGTAAAATGTAGTAAAGCAAGTATGTGTAATTTGCCTCTTCTTGTTGACTGCCTTTGCAGAACTATATCTGAATCATTTCCTGTTAGTGAATAAAATCAAGAGGTTTTCAGGGTTGTTTAGTCTGGGCAACTGGGAGTTGGTGTAGCTAATGTGTTCCAGGAGGTTAACCACTGTGAACTCTCTTGTCTGAGCCATTTCCCTTTTTCAGAGGCTTTGCAGCCCGTACGGTTGCCTTTCAGGTAGCAAGCGATCAGCTGTCTCACACGTAACGTGGAAGAGATCAATCTGTGGCAACATGAAATCTCAACAACATGCAGTGCCCATCTCTGCTGTGGCCTGGGAGGGGGCAAAGGAGAGCGGCTCTTCCACAGCACCAATTTCCTCTTCCCAGAATAAAGACATTCATATTTTATGTGCAGTAGTTTTTGAAAACCTTATTTTGTATTCACAGAAAATCACGTTAATAGGCAGGGTATTTATCTGTAATTCACATCTTTAACGAGGGGAACGGTGTTTCCTCCAAGGCATTTTAATGGAAATTTTTATTTACCGATAGAATCCAAAAACCATTAGCAATTTTAGGTGATGCTGACAGAGGGGAGTAATGAATGCAGGCTCCTTCTGACCGGCGTGGTGCCATTGCTCTGGAAAGCTGGGCGCAGGCAGCGGAGCTTTGTGCTACAGAGCCATCTGGAACGGACGATTACACGGTTTGCAATTAGCTCCTGGTGTCAAGATGCTCAGGTCACAGGGTTTCTTCAGCATAGCGGTTTCTGTGGCACTAAATCACTAATCACGCCTGGGATGCCTGCGGGCGATTGCTGCTGGCAGTGCTTTCTTCAGCATTTAACCTGCGCGTTTTTGAACAGCAGTCCTTCATGTACTTTTTTTATGAACTTCATTTTGGAGCTTTTCATTGATTTTTTTTCCCCGTTCTTTTTTTCTTTTAACAGCGGCTGATGTATTTGTAATTAATTATTTAGTGAGCATAGTACGACATAAAAGGGAATATTTTACAAACGATTATATTTTTCTCCTTTGTGTGGCTTTTTGCCCTGCTCTCTTGTGATCTCCCGACAGCTGATCTCATGGATGATGAAAGTAACCGCTAATGGGCTTCTACTTGTGCGTGGTTATAGGTGCGCTGCATTTCAGCCCCTGCGTGGAGGATGAATTCTCAAGTTCCTTAATGGAAATTTGGAGAGTATTTTTCACATGTAACACAAGCATGCTAATGGATGGCTAAAGCCCGTTCCATTCTTGGGTTTCAAATTAATTTTTATAAAAGCTCTGGGTTTAATTCAGTTCAGAATGTGCTCTTAATTCAGTAAAAGAAGAATGGTGATTATGGTGAATACTGGAAATCTGATGGCCATTGTATTAATTTTTAGAAAAGAAATGCATTCTTATTTGTCATACTGTTCACATTAACAAGAGGGCTACAAACTGTGGAAGCCCATTGTAATTGATACTGTAGAAACAATTTCCGTACATATTTCTGTTTGACTCACAACAGCAGTCAAGAAGCAATTTGAAAGGCTACAAAAAAAAGCAATATTTTTTGTGGTGGGGAGTTTCTATTAGGTTCATAGTAGACCCTGGGTGTGGAGAATTAAGTCAAGGTAAAAGTCCATTAACGGCATTTTTTATATGTATATTTAATTAATATTCTACCAAGTCTTACTAGTCTGAGGGTCCAAAAGAAGCACTGGCTGAATGATTTTGTTTCTAAATACACACATCTTGACAATGTCAGTTTTTAAAAATAGTCTTGCTCTTCCTGTGTGTGGTTATAAGGTAAGAGTGCTCGAGGTAGTTCAACAGAAGTTAAACAAAATATGCTGACGCTGATCTGTTTGCAGTGTTTACAGAATACAATCAGTTAGCTCCTGTACTAAATTTTGCCCTATAAAGGCAGATATGTTATTGCACTCTAGTAAAATATGGTTTTTAATGACTGCTCTTTTCTGAAGTCATGAACTGTTGCTTTCACACGTGCAGATACGTTTCACGTGCACACAACTGGCAAGAGGAGGCCCTGAAAGTCTGGGCTTGCTTCTGCTTTGAGCAGCCTACCTGATAAGTTCCTGTAATACCTTCTGTTTTCTCCGGAAGGCCTTCGGGCAACTGTAAGGGAGATGCATCCTCACTAGAAGTTGTGTTGTTTTCTGTGCTGTTTTTCCAGAAGTTGTGTTTAGCCACCTGGTTTGGGCTCTCAAAAAAGACTAAAAAAAGAGTATGCCAGCTATGTGAATTGCGTTTCTGAGGAAAGCTTAAAACTTACCCAGTTGAATGAGTAAGAAAGGCCTCCAGTGCTGGTTCTCCGGAGCCCTCACACAGTGTGTCTTCTGCTGGCTGTACTGCTGCCTCTGCTCACCTGCTTTCCTGTGTTCACAGCATACATACCTATGTTGTCACTGCCATTTTTTTTTTTCATGTAACTTAGACCAGCAGGATATTCTGTAAAAGAGTGTTAATAGTAACAATGACCAGATGTAGTGCAGTAGTGAAGTTGAGCAATGTTCCAGCTGTGCCAAGCCACTGGGCTTCTCTTTATCTCAGTTCCTCTGGCTGTGAAGTTATTTTGCTTTCTTCTCAAGAGGAGATTCCGTGAAGATTCCTTCAAGTTTGGAGCTTTCAGCCTAACTCTCTTCTATGGTTTTGCTGCTCATGATCAGACTATTGAAAAGTGAAGTACAGGGAAAACAGAAAAAAAAAACGGTAGCCATACTGCTCAAAATTTGCTTTCTCTGCAATGGTCTTGATTTTTTTTTTCTCTAAGTAAATTTGCCTTTCAGAAATAGGCTCAAAAAGCAGGGAAATGGCAGACATGATGGGTATGTTTTTTCGCGTTGTTTATGCGACCACTGCTTTCCTGAGATCTGCCACAGGGCATTTTTCGGAAGCAGTGAGGACTTCAGATCATCACCTCTGCTGCCACACGTCTTGTGTAAGGGCTGCACTGGGCTCCGTGGGAGCAACTGTGAATTCAGGTGCAAAGTGAGATATATAGCTGGCAATATACAGTATGTGCAGTCCCCGGGGAGAAGGCCTACCTGATCTGTTTGCAGTGCACAGCCTGAATTTTGCAGCAAATTGATGACACTTTGGTTAAGGCTAATGGGATTGTCACTGCGTGAACATGGCACATGCTGCAGGTGCACAGGGGGTTTAAGGAATAAGGTGTTTTACAAGGACGTATCAACAGGATTATGCTGGCAAACGGAAAATATGAAGGAGGACTTTTCAAATGATAATTCTTAGGTTTGTAAGGTGAGAGTTTACTCTTGCAGCCGTGTCCTATTGTTGAATTCCTACAGTCCTACAAAGGGTTTGAGAAGTGGAGCTGCACTGAATGGTACCAAATCCTACACTTGTTTTTTGCAGCTTGTTTTCTAGTCCTTTTCTGTTTCTCTAATACTCTAACACTGCCTTTAATTTCTGCTGCCCTTGGATCTGGGAACTGGTGGAGCTGGAATTGGAGCTTGAAAGGTGCACAACAGCAGTATTTTGCCATTTACTGTAAGCTGTTTCCACTGCAGTTGGTGAGAAGTTCACTGCGACTTGTAAAAGCCAAGGATGGGAGAATGGGAGTTGAGAAATCATGAAACCCTTTGCATATATCGGTATTATTTCTTCCGAAAAGCAAAAGACAGGGCAGTTTTCTGTTATTTCAATTCACTAAAATAGTCGGCACTGTGACAGGTGACTGCTGGGGCATTACCTTCAGCATTTCACGTGAGTTACACAAGCTCATTCAGTCTGTTTGTAGAGCATGGCACCTGATTTTCCCAATTTGGTGATGGGAATGGTACCCCTCGGGGACTTGTGCATGTGCTGCGGTTATCTTACTCAACGTAAATCCTCTTGTCGTCCTCCTCTAGGGAAAGCACGTAATGCAGCTGAATCTCAAGGAGCCTGGTGTGCTTACATCAGCCGTGCAGGGGAGCTCGGTGTTCAGCGTGCTACCAGGCTGGGATCAGAAACTACAGGTTGCTGTGTGTGTGTTGTGTCTCTGGCCCCACATTCCCCATCTTTTAGCATGCGTTGGCAGCTTCACAAGCTTCTATAAACAAGATCAGTGACAAGGTCCTTTTAACATATTAGAAGTAACTGGAAGGTAATTTTTGCTGCTGGAGGAAAGAGCATCTTCCTTTTGCAAGGACAATCCGGTCCCCATACGTATTCCAGGGGTCTGCCGTTGACACTCCTTTTGTTGTTCTCAGCATGAAATGGAAACAGACCCTGATGTTGCTGGGCCTAAATTTATGTAAATTTTTATAGCTGTAACAACAAAAAAGCATGTAGAAGATGTCATTGGTTTCAACAGACCTTTTAAACACAGAGGCGTATTGGCAGAGACATGCGTCTGACCAGTCTTTTTACTGATCAAGGTTAATGAAGCCATGGTTTTAATTCCAAGTCAAAGGTGTAGGAATTTTTTTCTCATGTTGTCAGTGGAAATTTGTAGCTACCTTGGTACCATATGTGAAAGGAACTCTCTCCTGTTGGCAGGTTGCATTTTATTTTTTTTACCATCTGGCCTGCTGTTGCTGTGGACCTGTGAAGCTTTGCAAGTGTTTAATGTGGTGTACATTGAGGTACCCTCCATTTCAAACTTTGTTTTTGAAACTTGAAAGAGTGAGATAATTAGATCCTTAATGAAAGGTACACTCAAACCATTTCAGCGGTTGCATAGTTAGGGTGGAATGGTTGAGGGACTGTTGTGTCAGCAGGAGCAAACACAAACAAAATGTTATTCTGGTCCTGGAAACTTGCATTGCTGGGTTTTGTGCACTGCAGACTGGGTTAAATTGCAGAAGTTTACTCAAAGAGGCAGATGGGAAAAATCCTGGAAATGTTACATGACTGTGGAAAGTCATTTGAGGGTTAGATGGAATTGTCCTATGGTCTTGCAGGCTGCAAGGAGTATGGAAAAATGAAGTAAAGAAAATGAAATCTGATACAATTTTTGTGCGTTTAATGTAGAAGTAATTTTTAGTGCAAGGTGAAGTATCTTAGCATTCATCTTTTCAAGGGTAAAATAAAGCTTTTGCTGGGGCAAAAAATAGAGAGGATAATGTTAATGCCAACACCACGTACATCTGCAAAAGCACGTACTGTGATGCTCATAAAAGGTGCCTGAGGAACAGTGTGAATGCTTCTGTTCAGAAGTGGATGCATTTTTCCTCAACTGTTTTGCTTTCTCTGGAACCCACAGTTGGGCTCAGTAGCGTAATGTGGTTATCAGTATCACTGTGCTGCCAGTACGAGAAATTAGCCTTGTGGTGTGCTTTAAATAGGACTTAATTCAAGTTTGAGGCAAGCTGTTTGTCTGTGTTTGCTTATGGTGAGAACGTTAAGGATGTCACATGTTTTTGTTTTTAAATAAATCAAAGCAAATAGAAGGAAGAATTATGTAAACAATTTATGTATCTTTGTGTTCACAGTCAGTATTACAAAGACTACTGTGATTTGAGAATAAAGCCAAATAGCAAGCAAATGTACGATCAACCTTTGTTAAACTTATTTATCTTTTCCAAGTAGAGTAGGCAATATAATAGAAGGAGTACTTATGAAATTTGTGATACATTCAAGGTTCATTGAAATGCTTTTTCTTTGGAAAGAATTAAAAAAAATGATGCAGGAACACAGTCTAAATGCACCGCATCTGCACCACCGCTCCCGTAGGCTGGCTGTTAGAAGTCTATGCTTTTAATGAGAACAGTTCTTATAAATAGCTTGCTCTACATTGGCCTATTGACAAAGCCTCAGTTTTTGGTACATAGTCTTTTTTCCTTGATGTTCCTTACTATGGGATGTATTTCTTCTGTTTGCTGCCCTTGACTCATGTGCCCAGGGTTCCTCTCCCCTGGCACGCTGTGCCAGCGTATTCACACCAGTCTGGAAGAAGCTTCCACCTACAACCTCCCACCTACTTCATGCTGAAGCTGCCTCAAGCAGACAGTTTATTTAATGACAGGGCATGGGGAACAGCTTGAAGTCAGTGGTTGTGTCTACACCGCTGGGCGTGAGCATCCGTGAGGACACCGGTGGGAGCATTACTGGTGGCATGGACGTAGCGTGGTGCTCCCTGCCCAGCCCAGCTGCCTCCTTGTCTCTCATCTACCTCAAATCAGCACCTCTGGACCAAGTTTTAGCAGACAAAACAGCACAGGATGCTCCCCTGGAGGGCCCTCGTCTGGCAAAGACAGATGGGAATTGTGATTATCCTGAACATAAGCTAAATTGTGTTCATACTGTCAAGGCAGAGCAACGTGAACCTGTGGCTCCGGTAAGTTTAGATGTTGTCATTGAGACTAATGAAATGGCACAGCTCAGCGCTGTATTAAACAAAACTGTCTTGAGATACTCGCCAGAACCGCTGATGTGGAAACGCGTGTTAAGAGAGATGTGCCTCGGAGGCTTGCGCGCCGCTGAGGGAAGGCAGGCAGCGAGCAGCTTTGGAGAAATGCAATTGCCGACCCCACTGCTGCTCTCCACACTTTCCGAGCGGTATGGCAGCGTGCCGCGCTGGCATCTCCACATCCGCCTGCAGCAGGAGCGGCAGCACTGCCGGTGGAAGTAAGGGGGTAGGACTGAAGTCCCACCACGTAAGGCACAAAGCACAACAGAAGTCGTGTTGCAAGCCACTGCTGCCCAGAACAGAGATAGGTAAGGCCACTGTTAGGAGAGTGCATTACAGTGTTTTATCAATGGAAGTTTGTGGTACAGGATCGTTTGTAAATGTTGGGTTGAGTCCTGCTTATGTAGCAAGAGGCTTAGAAACAGTTCTCCTGCATCTGCTCTGTTCTGTAGGTAGGACACTGCCGTGAAACTTTCCAGAGAAGCAGCCTCAGCTGTTGTGTTTTGAGGCTCAGTAAACATGGTTTTCCATCAGTGCTGCTGGTGCAAGCCCTTGTGTTTTAATAATAATACACTCTAAAAAAAATTCTTCAAATTTAATGGAGTTTTTTCTTGCCTAAATGAACACGGGGCTTTTGGTGCTAATTTCACGTTGTGATCATGTGGTGGCTGCTTAAACTTCTGTCCACATGTAGATGATGCTGTCTACCACGTTTAATTATGCTGATCTCCATGTCAGTTTACTTTGCTGTGATTTACCAAGAAGCTGGGAGAGGGTGCATGTAAAAGCAATTTCCAAAGGAAAGTTCCAAAGGAAATTTGGCTCTTGGCTGTTGCTCCATAAGCACCAGCCTTTGAGAGCCACTCATAATGCTGGCTGAATGGCTGGGTTCGTTTTAGAGAAGTCAAAATGTTAGTCATTGAAATGGGTATCTGTGTAATGAAGCTGAGTGTGGTCCCTTGCTTATTGATACGGCCTGTTGGGGTGAAGAGCAAGGCAATATATGGTTTTGTCCTTTCATTGCTTGGTCTGTTTCGTAGATTAAAACCAACAATCATTCAGAAGCCTTATTTTGAGGAAATTCTCTCTGGAATAAATAGTGGTTCCTAGTATTTCAAAAGCCTCATCTCCCCAAAACTTGGAATTTACATAAAGACAATCTTTCTGTATCTGGGACTTCCCACATTGGGACTGTCTCCCTTTTACAGGTAGTACAGGTCTTCGGCTTTTACATACGCCACCCGTGAAGGTGAAATGATCACGCAGCTGTGATGCCTTCAACCACAGAGCTATTAAAGAAGCATTGTTATGATAGCAAGCCTGACATTATTTAGTTAAAGAGGCCACAGCACTTCTCTGTTGTCCATTATAGCTTTTTTTCTACTTCTCTTGTGTAGGCATGTTGTCTTGCATGAGAGGTGTAAAGGGAGCAGCTTTGGGCTCGCCAGGTTAGGTCTCATCTTTACTCCTTTGCTATGCTATGTATTTCATTTGTAGGGGGATCAATTTTTTTTGTTTTATCTGCTGGCATTTTAGAGACATTTGACAGGAATAGTTGCGAGATAGATGTTCCTCCTGCAGATAAGGATAAATGTAGGTGTGTTTTGGAAATAACTAATAGTGAACACTGTAAAACAGCAGGGAAGGAGTGAGGACAGATGGGTTTGTTTTTCCTCAGGGAATCTAAAATAAACTTGATTTGTCTTCTTTAAATCCTTACACTCAGTAGACAAAAAATATAGGAAGTGATGTTTACTCATGTAGTAGAAATATCTTAAAAAACAGTTTACATCAGCTAAGGAAATTTGGCAGGTCAGGGATTTATTTATGTATGGATGTATGCATCTGGGTTTATGGGAGGGTTGATGCTTCACCGTACTCTCTCTGATAGTAACATAGTGTGTTTTATTTTCATAGATGAATCCAAAATCTGTGTTTGGCATTCTGTGTGTTATGCAAAGGACATTTCTCTCTCAGTTTAGGTCAAAGATTTTCAAAGGCACACACAGCATCTAGGCATTTAATTTTCATTCCTGTTAATAGAATTTGACCAGTCACCTCTTTCTTGCTTTTTGACATCTTTCATTTCACTGTTTTTGTTTCAGCTACACATGTCTAGTGCAAAGATGGAGGCAAAACAGGCACACATATGTATCAGCTCTACCACTTCTTGTATTCTTGGTAGACTGTTGCTTTACCCATTAATTACTGCTGTGCTTTTTTGTTTGTTTGTTTGTTTTGCCTTTTTTTTTTTTTTTTTTTTTTTTGTTATCTGCTGCATTTCTGTATGCCCAGCAAGTAGGGTGAGCAGTAGCTTGGGCTGGACTGCTGGAAGTCCAACATCCTGGAACAAATAGCCCCTAAGCACTGGCTGCCAGGCTGATGCGATCCAGTCACATCAGGCTCACTGGGTCTGCAGAGTACATTGATCCTAACCTGTGTGGTAAATACGACATGCGCCGTGCATGTCAGAATTGCTGTCTGCACATGGATCGAGTGCACAGAATCCCAAATACATAGCTATGGGTTTGAATTTACAGTAGAGCATAGAGCAACTATCGTCAGAGTCTTCCTTGCTCTTTAAGATAGATTTGTTGTACACATGTAAGTATTCATATGTAAAATAACTATAAAAGCCTGTGCTTTGACTAAATCTTTCTCAGCTGCCCTTTTCCTAAAGTGTGCTACTTGCAGAGCTACCAAGTTGCTCGCTATTTTTTTCCTTTTTTGCTATTTTACTTCAAAAAATAATTTTGGTAACTGTGATGCCCAGATTCTGCTTAGCCATCATGTCTCCCGGTAGTCTGTTATGGTGATCAGCATTATGCCTGGCTTGAGGGAGCATTTGTTTGGAAATGGACCTTCTTCAGCTGTGAAGCATGTCTCAGGCAGGATGCAAGTGCCTAGCCCGAGGGCCTCAGCAGATGTCTCAATTTCTTTTCAGTCTCTTCATCTGAAATGGTTCATTTTTGCCAGTGCCCTATTTAGACTGTTTAAAAATGAGCAGGAGAAGAGTAAATTGTTTGAAACTCCATTGCAATGAGGGTACATGAAGTTTTATAAACATTTGTGTTAGTAATACTGTTTAATAATTAATAATTCTGAGAAAATAAACATTGCATGTCTGTAATTGTAAGAATTATTGCTAATAATTAATTGCTGCAATTGATTAAACACTTGTCAGGTGAGGTGGTCAAGGGACATGTCCTTTGCATCGTTCTGCTGCTCTGACTGCCTCACCTCTCTTAAGTTTGCTGAGAATTAATGTATGCCAAAGGCCTTGACTTAATTGCTGCTTGCAAATGTAGCAAGTACTTGCTTTATTAAATACTCACACTTCCTTTATGTGACCAAATAGTCTGGTGATGTGTCATTGTTATTAGTATATTAATCATATGTTAGCCTATGTGATAACAGGGTATTTTCAGTGAGAACTAGAGCTTCCTATCTGGCCAGATACTGTACCTATGTATTTATGGTGCAGTTTTTCGGTAGTTGTTATATATCAGGCATATAAAAAGCTCTCAAGCCAAATTGTTAAATTGGTTTGCTGCAAATACATCTGTAGTGTCTTCAAAAATAATATGAACAAAGACAACCTAAGAAGTCCACAGGAACTGCTGTTTGCCTTTAAGCACATTTAGAAAAAAGGGGGATAGGCACATTTTAAAGGCTGATAAAAGTTGCATGAAATATATACAGGTACTTACTGCAGTTAACATTGTGTCTCGCTGCTATCCTAACGACAAGAAGCCAAAGAAGCTGCACGGTTGTGTCTCGCTCCCAGATGACCGAGCTCGTTGACTGCAGACAGAGTGTAATGCGTACTGCTGAGCTGGTTGGGTTCTGGCGGCGTCTGAAACGCTGAATGCCACCTGACAGCTCACAAAGTATTTGAGAGGAAATTCCTATTCCTGCGTACTAAAACTAGCTGACCATCTGTTAGCCTTTCTGTGAGGCTGATAATGTGACTTGCTCCGCTTTTCTGTATGAGCGGTTTGCAGGACTCTTCCCCTGGGGCTGGAACTCCTTTCGTTCCTGCTTCCTTTTTGGTATAATCGCAAAAAAAACATCCCAGAAATGCCAGCTCATATTTCGGCTTAGTTCATGGAAACCTACAATAAGTTCCTGGTGTTTTCCGTATGAGCATTTTGAACTCATCTTTTCCACGAATTAACTTAAGCATTCATTAAAAATAAAGCAGCACGTCTGATGTGCTTTGCTGATTAGGTTAACACGCACAAATTTATTTCAAACAGTGATGCTGCACTCAGGTCACGTGGAAGCGAACGCTTCCCCCCAGAACCCAGTTGGCCTGTGGTCGCCCCTCGACGGCACCACTTTGCGTGGCACGAACCCCCTGCATTTACATGGATGATGTGAGCCTAGAGTACGTGTCCCAACGCTGCCAGGGCAGTCAAACTGGGATGGTAGTGCCAGGCTTTATTTACTTTTGTGGCAGCAAAACCCAGCTGGGCACCCTGATGCCCAATGACCACCGAGGGAGGGGACATGCTGTGATGTTTCCAGGTGTCTAAAGCCCATCTCCTGATTTTTACAATTAGTGTCTTATAGCAGTTGTTATCCACATTCAGTCATGCCTGTTCTGATGAGATTTCTATAAACTTGATCTTAAATTAATGATTTAAAATAGTTTTGGTGCTTGAACAAAAAAGTAGGAGTAAGAAAGCCTCTCAAGCCTCATTCATAGCCACAGACTTTAATTAACGGAAATAAACAAACACCAAAGCAGAAGAAAACAGCTCTCCTGTTAGCAGGAACAGATTAAAAACCTGTAAGAAACGTGATGGCAAAGTTTGCTGTGAGGCTGTGCTGATAAACTGAGGTGTGAACCAAGTCGTCCACCCCAGTACGTGCGGGGACATGGGGATGGCTCTTCTGATGGAAACAAAGTCTGGGACGTGTTTTCGTTGACTCATTGTGGGGTGCAATTGATTTCCTTTTCCTGAGGGAGGGCCTAGCTTTCAAAAGCTGGCAAAACATTGTTTGTAAGATGGCTATAAACCCTCTCAAAATGGTTGTTGGCTATTTCCCATTGTCTTTGCCATTCCTGTGTATAAGAAGGCAGAGCAGCTCTTCTCTGCACCTGATGTTTGCTGGAAACTGTCCCTCAGTGCCAGAACTGCTGTTACCCTCAGGAAAGCTGTAATTCCCTTAATTCTGGCTGGTCCCAGAAAGTTTGCAAGTTTGGTTGGAACAGTTATCAGCGCATACTTATTATTTTTCTGTGAACTTTTTATAAGGTTACCCTCCTTCTTTGAGGTTATTAAAATGTACAGCCTGCATTTGAAATAAAAATGATACAAAAATAGCCCTCTCATATTATATTGCTGTATTCCTGCTTCAAATTAAACACAACATTAAGGATTTACAATGCAAAGGGACATGGTTGCTTATTAAAATATAGCTAACAAACAAAGCAGTAAACTACATTTGCTTACAATATTGTTTAATATACAAAGGTTCAATTTTCTGTGTCCTTAGTCTGAAACCCAATCATAGGCTAAATCTTATTTGAACTGAACATGTTGTCTCCAGTGTACATTAAAGCTTACTGATAAATTGATGTTTCTGTAATGGTTTTAATGTAAGGGATACTCTATAAATCATTATTTTAATAGAAACAAATACAATATTGAGGATAACTTTTTAATAGCAAAACAACAGAACACAATTATCATGATTTATTAATAAACCAAAATAAACCAGGATCTTGGATGCTATCCAATAAATTGCCTATTTTTTTGTTTAGTTGGATGTAGTAAATATTGTTTCATCATTATTTTATAATAAGGTTTTGTATTCCTGAAATAACTTTCACCTTTGATATATTAATGAAACTATCCAATTTAAGGATTGACTCTTATGTGGCATGTTTTATTTTGTGTTTATTGCCCCCAAGTATAGAAAATTACATCACTTTCTGTAAACTTCCTTTGTGCCAGAAGTAGCAACGTGGCTGACCTGGAGCAGGCTGTGCTTGGCAGGTGAGGGAGCCCTCCCCTGCCCATCACCTGGAGAGGTCCCTCTCCATGCTCCCTCGGAGGTCAGGGTTGCTTCCCAGCCCACGTGAGCCTGGGGAAATAAAAAAGAGCAAGACTATATAAATGTGTAACGGAGGCCCCGTAGGGCCACATCCCTCTTCCTTACCTGAAAGGTCCAGTGTCACAGAACCACAGACTCACAGGATGGCTGAGGCTGGGGGGGACCTCTGGAGGCCACCTGGTCCAACCCCCTGCTCAAGCAGGGCCACCCAGAGCTGGTTGCTCAGGACCATGTCCAGGTGGCTTTCAAATATCTCCAAGGATGAAGACTCCACAACCTCCCTGAGCAACCTGTTCCACTGTCAGTGTGTTTTTTACGCGCACGTGAATCTCACGCATATAATATGCATAATAGCTAGGTCCTAATAAAAGACCACATTCAGTCAATCAATTTTGTTTTATTTGTCATATCAATGTTTATTACTCATTTTCCAGTTCCACTATTCTGTTTGACAGATGCTGCCTATGTAACACCCCACTCTCTTTAAATATTTTCTTGTGATTTTTCATGCTACCCAAAGGGTCCAAAAATGGTCCATCCTCTCTCAGAAACAGGTGCAAGTGTGAAAATCATATGTGCCTCCCTATAAGGAATGTAGGAACCGTTTCATGATAATTTTAAGTTGCTGTTTTCTGAAACAGCCCCTTTATGTTCACATTTAAAAAGCTTCTATCTTTTTGAAGAAGCCAGCGTAACCAAAGGGAAAAATGTTTATTAATGTCTACCTTAACACAAGAACAGTTGAATAAAACTATGTTCAACCTTTATGGAATTACTCAGGATTTTTATTTCGTTAAGTGTGATTCAAAAATCCCATTTGTCTTGACTGCATAGCCACAAATGTTATGCTTTCACCAGCCTAGACCAGTGTGTTGCGAAATATGTGAATGATGAAAGATGGGTTTTATGCCCACTGCCACACAAAAGCATGTACAGAATTCAGAGATTTAACATTGCAGGTCCTGTTTCTTCTGTACTTAAGCACATAGCATCCACTGTTAATTGAAATTACTGTTTTCTTATTCATACATGAGTTTCCTGGAACACTTCTGAGCTTGCATGGCTTTCAGCCTAACATTTACAGATGCACCATGTGTGTAGAAGGAAAGAGATATGTACTCGCACCTTTAAACCTTAAAAAAAAAAAGCTGCTAATGCCTAAAAGGAGAGATTCAGGGAAGACTGTGGATGGGCAGCAGCAAGATCCTAAAGTCTCACCATAGCCATAATTGAGTAAAAAGATGGGTCCTAAGACTCTTGAAAGCAGATAGCAAAATTTCCAAAGAAAGTAACAAGAGCAATTAGGGGTGTCTAGAGCTGATGGCCTTTCCAGTTCCCTTCAGCAGCTGTCTCAAATGGGTGGCAATGCTGTCAGGGATGCCAAAGTCAGGGTGAAAGATGAGTGACTGATCCTACACGGTGGCATAACCCATGCTCCACATCATCCCAGCACACTGTCATCCCAGGTGGCAGAGGGGGTTGCACGTTTAGGTTTCTAGGCTGCTGAAATGCCAAAGAAAGCCTGTAAGACCATGGGCACAGATCCAATACATATATGCATGTAGCAAGTGTGTAATTGCATTTCTGTCACTGTAAGTTCCATAAATAATGGAAGATCTCACTTTTTTCGAATAACTGCAGAAAGAGGGCCCTTAGTAACATTTACAATCTTATCCACAGCTTTTTTTTTGAGTTAAAAAAGATCCAACAAACCTATATGTAAAGTCAGCAAACCAAAAATTATTTTTACATTAAAGAGTTTTGTTTTGATTAAAATAAAACATAAAGACCAAAACTATTTGCCAAATTTAACACAAACTCTTCTTGCTGAAAATTTAGCCTAGCTCTATGTTTTAGTAGCTTAAAATGCCATTTCTGATTTGTCTCTCATTACTTTAGATGAATATAGTTTCCCAGAGCAAGAAATCTTTTTGCTTTGTTGAGGTACTGTGTTATTCCTCTTGAAGATAGCTTACGCCTCGCATCCTCATGATTTCTACAGGAAATCTGGAGTGCTGCCTAAATTACTACTCATGCTCTTTTTTCTTTAGTTTAGTGCATCAGGATGCTGGTGTGCCAGCAGTGATTATTGCTGCTTTTTGTTTGAGGGTGTACCATGGCAAGGGCTTAGTCACCCAGCTCAACACAGCCAAACCGTGTTAGTGCATCATGTTTGCACCATAGCTGAGCTCCTGCTGTTCTTCACCATCTGAAAGACCATCGTCCAGTTGCAAGGTAGTGCGGTAGAAGTTTTTTAAAGGACCTCACTGAGGCATGCTTTGATTCTTAAATGTTGTATACAGACTTTTTGGTTTTCAAGTTTCAGTGTGATGCAGACATTTTGTTGTTGTTTTTAAACAATATAATTTCATTGTAATCGTTGTTGACAGGGAAAGGAAATCTGGGTCTTTGATATTTGGGTGGTTGCAGGTTTTAATGCTGTGAAGCAAAACAAATGGTTTGTTTTCTTCTGGCACTCTGGAAGTGAGTTTGAAGATTTGGACACTGGAGAAGGGCATATCCTTGCTTTTCTACCTCCATTGTAGGAGTTAAGTTGTTTAATTTTTTATTAGTGTAGGACTTGTAATTTCCAAACTCAGCAGCTCTTTCACAGTGTTTGGTTACCCTATGAGACCTACATTTCTGATTTACAGTTTTTTTCAGTGGCATTAATACATCAACAGGGCCTAGCAAAGCTATCTAGCGAGGGTGAGACACTATCTTTGTACCTGCGACTCTCATATTACAAACAGTTTATGATGTCTGTTGTAGGTCCCCTGAAAATGAAAAGCTTTTGAGAAATGTTGAGATGCCTGTTCCCTCCTATTGTGCCCTGCACACAACTCACCCACCGTAAGATAAAACTGGAGTCTGAGGAATCATAATTTAATCCTCTCTCCAGCTGGCAATCTGCTTCAGCAGTCCTTCATATGGCTCTTACAGGAGCCTACTGACCTTTTCCCAATGACACAAGAAAACACAATGCAGCCAGCCACGATGCCTTTGGAGCTGCTGCAGCTCTGAGGTCAATTAATTGTCACTTAGGATGATACATCTGAGCTCGCCATTAGTTTCTCATTCTGCAAAGGAGTCAGGGCTAACACTGAAGCAAAGATGTAGGGCAGTATCATACAATCAGCTTTACAAGCAGAGTTTCCTATTGATTTCAATTACCTCTACACTTCTACCTTGATGGTGAAAGACCTTTGCGAAAGCCTGGGCACAGAGCCATTTGGACAAGCAGCAGCCTGCTGTCCAGACCAGCTAGCCAGGTGTCGGGCTGCCAGTCGTTAATTCAGGATCCTGCTGAAGACCAGGCATTTACTCGCTTTTTTTCTTACCAAGGGTTGAGAAAATCAGAAAGCAAATATCCAGCCCAAGCTAGGTGGTTCTCAGGGACTTCATGATGCTGGCGAATGCTTGAAGGTAGTTGAAAAGCTCTTCTTGAAGACACAGTGTCATAGTAAGTAAGATTTTTTATTTTTTATTTATTTTCCACAACAGGAAAACCATTTATTAGCTCCATAGAGCAAATGGGTGAACCTGCTCTGTTTAACAGCTTATCTCCCCAGTTTGCTCCTAGGTCCTGTCCCCAGACTGATAGTGGCTGCTGCATCCATACTGTTCTCCTTCCACACCGCCTGATTGAGTGTCCCAGCTGAGCAAAAAGATGAGCGTGGCTGGGGAACAGTCAGTCCCTGGAGGCTGTTGCCT
This sequence comes from Anseranas semipalmata, assembly GCA_013399115.1. Lineage (NCBI taxonomy): Eukaryota > Metazoa > Chordata > Aves > Anseriformes > Anseranatidae > Anseranas > Anseranas semipalmata. Next base: position 490,350 of record VXAA01006387.1, read on the forward strand.
GTGGGCAGCTGTACTGTGGGCTCCCTCCCGCATGCACGGTGCCATCAGGTCTCCTTCCCTGCAGCTCCAAGCTGCGCATCGCCGTCTTTCCTGATCAGCTCAGCAGGAGAAAACAGGCTTTACTGCCATTTCGGAGCCTCCATCCGTGCAGTTTTATTAGGGAGGACTTGAATTTGGGAGGATGGGATGCAGCATCCAGGCAGCCGTGTCTCCTGAAGGTTTATCTTCCTCAATTCCTACTATGCAAAAGGGCCCCCAGAGAAGTTTTTAGTTTGGCTTGGCTGTTCATTTTCTGGGCAATGCTGTGCCATTGAGATCTGAGTAACAGCTCTGGCATAGTTTCAGTGCCACGTTCCAGCAGCTTTCTAACCGCTGTATTTTCAAGTATTTCTAATGTCTTCATATCACAGTGTATATTTATTGAAGATACAAGCCTCAGTTTTACGGGATACAGAGAAACGGAGAAGGATTTAGTAGCCATCTGCCTGCTTGAAGTAAATCAGTTATTTTTAACATTGTTTTGGAGTAGATGTTGAATATGTAATACAGAAGAGTAGTGCAATGGTGATTCACTGAAGTGTGACTTACAAAAGACATTGCAGAGGAATTTACAGCTTGTTGTCCACAGCTCTGCTGTGGTGGGTACTTCAGCCTGGGGAGGCTGCCAGGGACCAGCAGCAGATCAGCCATCTCTTGGACTTCCCTCTCCTTTTTTCTCCTCCCCAGAGGCAAGCAGCTCAGCCAGCTCTCCCTGCTATAGAAATATTTCCAGGCTTTGCTTCAACACAGTTGTCTCCTTCCTTGGTTGGGCCCTAGGAATATGTTTGTTTTTTGGCAGAAGAGGCAGCGGGTAGAGAGGGAAGGAGAAAGGAGCATTTGCAGCAGCTGCTACATGCTTCAGGGGTGGGTTAGCCTGGGAAGAGCCAGAAGGAAAATGAGAGTATTTGTCTTCTGCTCCACTAGCTAGTGAGTGGTTCATGGAGGAGCTCTGCCAGATGCATCTATTTTCTTCTGTCTCCAGAGATGCTGGGGCCGCTCAATTATTTGCCTTGAGAAGGAAGGGAAAAAACAGTCCCTTGTCACCACAGGGAAGGCTGCAACACCAGGGATGCTACCCATCAGGCAGGAGGTCATGCTGGCATCCTGCAGCGAACACCAGAAAGCCATCTCTGGCTGTGAAATTTGTTCAGGTTGCACATGGACACCGCTGGTGTGAGTGGCAATGCCGTCAATATTGATGGAAGATGATCTTTTGAAACCTTTGGCAAGAACTAAGTGTCATTCCTGAAAAGTGTGTCAAAATGAAAGATGAGAAACATTTTATGTAAAAAGAAATCAAAAGTGGTGAAAGAGAGCATTTGGAGGTCTCTGAAATATTTACCAGTTTAATACATATCAAATATTTATCAGATTATTTTCTAAATTCAAGTGGAAGTTGTCAATCGTTCTAATGATTCTGCAACTGCATTATTTGACAAATAAACACTTCATCCAAAAACTTCGCTTGGTCATATTGTTAGCACTGTAGTCCATTTGCACTGCTAACAAAATCATACCATTCACTAATCCTGACACTTGCACGCTGCCATTTCACAGTGTGGCAGCTCAGCTTGAGGGGGTAGCATAAGTGCAGATAATTCAAGTTAAGTCTGCAGCAAAGACAGAGCTGCAGGAAGCCAAATCCAGGCTAGAGCTGTGCAAAAATTGCTGTCCTACTGGCTTGTTATTCTCCAGAACTACAGTTTTAGAGCATCTGAATCTGCTTGCTGAATCATTTTGGTTAAATGTAAAACAAAAGTAATAACTTTGGATAGTTTGAAACATTTCTTTTTGGCATTTTCAAAACTAAAAAGTGCGTTAACTTCTCATTTTGTAAATGTCATTCCAAGCTTCCTGTTGATTCAATAAGGAGCAGAAGATGTTTTAAACTGAGCAAAGCTTTTCATCTAACCTCCAAATAAATAAGCATATCTGGAAGACACCTGTCCTTGGTCCCTGGTGGGGTTCTCCTCCTGAAGGGAAGGCACGTGGCTCTTCACTGACATTATTGTCACCATGGACCCTCTGAAGGCAGCGCGTCGCTGGTGAGGTTGCAACAGCTGCTCCTTTATTGGGGTGAGCATGTCCAAAATAGATGTGTGGAGGAGATATCACTTGTGGGCCCTAGGGAAGGATGAAGGAAAACATAAACCACCGCCTAAAACAAAGTCTATGTTTTCAACTACCACATTAAGCAAAGGGAGCTTTCAGGTTCTCCAGGAGACACAAGTCTTGAGAGTGCCCAGAAGACCGGGGCAGATCTCTCTGTGTGCGTATGAGACCCATGTGCCCCAGCGGAGGTGGTTTGCAGAGGTTCCACCATGAAAGATGTCATAGAATATCCTGAGTTGGGAGAGAATCATGAGGATCTTCAAGTCCAACTCCTGAAGGAATCCTTGGAGAAACCCCAACTTAGAAACCCTCTCCTCTCTCCAGAGCCAGGTCTGGCAGCCAGAATGTCATCCAGCAGGTTGTGTTGTTTTTCTTTTCTTTTTTCGAAGTGAGAAACAAACGGGCACTGCTGCCTGTCAGACACCCAAGCCCTTTCCCCTTGCAGAGAAACCCTGTTTGTCACAGGGAGTGGTGCAGGTTCTCTCTTTGGCTCTGACTGTGTCCACGAATCATGTTTTTATAAGCCATGGTCCTTCACTAATGTCATTCTTCTTGCAGATGTTACTCCATGTTTTCCTCAGTATGGTTCAGCCAGGCCATAGCACAGAGAAGAGTCAGAAAATGTGGCTGTTCTCACTCAAAATTTTCCATTTTTGAGTAATAGGGCCTGCAGATCTGATAAACTTTGGAGACAAATGGAGCATTTAAAATTCAAATGAGAACGGACATGACAGGGGCCTACATGCCACACCACAGTGAAATTTTGGTGGTGTTTGCCCAAATGTGGCTATAATTCAAAGAAACAGATGGGAACTGCAGCGAGTAAAGGACTCCCTCCAGCTGGAGAAACTGATGATGATGATTGACTGGTCTGCCTGTGCCCTCAAGCTGCAAGCAGGTAGAAGTCCTGTTGCAACTCTACCTGCAGATCTTTGTCTTGGGAGTAAGGAAATTTTCTAGGCAGCTTAACAATTTTCCCCCAGTCTCTATGGTAGGCATAATAAGAATGCCATGGTAACAGGTTTCCCTTGCAAGTAGTATTATTTTGATGGTGACTGCTGTACAGGATTGAAATAAAACTGATCCAAATGCTGTGATTTTGAAATGAACTTACAATATTATAGATAAATCTTCTCTGGAATATATCATATAGTTATCTCTCCTCAGCACACTGTGTTCTTTTATAGATTTTTATAAAAGGAATTAAAAAAAAAAAAAACAGAAGACATGGGACAAATAAATTTAAACAGAAAAAAAGAATGATAAACATAACTGTTGATAATTTGCCATCTACAGAAGGACAAGATTTAAGAATTCTGGAAAAGATACCAGAGGTTGGTACAAAAAAAAAGAAGAACCACCCAACCTTGCTGTAATCCTTAGCTATTGTAAATCTCTTACAGTTTGAGAAAATAGGTGATAAAGTCTCTTCACAGATAAGAAAAGCTTATTTGAAAACAAACAAACAAAAAAGACAAATCCTGGACTTTGAAGGTTTTTAATTATTCTGGTACTGATTGAAATAATAACTGAGAAAAAATGAAAGGAGATTTATGTTCTGTAGAAATAATGCAGAACTGTTTTCTTACATAATTTGAGTAAAAATCCCACAGAGGCTAGTTGAGACATCATTCTAAAAAGTAATGTAGCTGTGGTTGTTAATGATTCTTTGCAGTTCTGGCACAAAATTCTCATTCTCATTCAGGGCTATTGAGCTATTTTACCCACCTTAATTATTCCCACTGAGTTGTGCACGTAGGCTTGTCCATTTTGTAGCAGGAGCAGAGACACGATGACATTGTATTACACAGTGACAGCGCTGGGAACTTGAAGCCAGGCCCACAAATTCGTCTTGTATTTTGATATGCAAATGCGTTCTCCTTGTAAGATACGGAACTGGAAGAGATACAGATGTTTTTATCCTCAAAATCTTTGTAAGAAAGTATTGTTAACACAATAGTTGTGTGTTTGTTTTTTTTTATGGATTTTTCCATGTAAGGAACTGAGGCCCAGACAGGCTTTCGTGCAGCCTGAAAGTTGGCCTGCTGTGCTAGCCGATACGTCCTCCCCGGAGGAAAGGATTTTACAGCTGCTTTGTAGGATTCGGTATTGTTAAAGTTTGAATGTTAGCGACAATGGAGCACTAGAAGCGGTCAAGTAAGAAAGGCAATTCAGCCCTGAGTTGCTGAGGGGTTCCCGATAAGCAGTGAGGAGCTATGCTTACTTACCCTGAATCAGTAAGTACGAAAAACGATGGTAGGAGCTACTAGCTGGAAAATATACTTCGAAATACTGAATGTCTTTCTCATTGGCAGACTAAACAAAGGAGTCTTTTAATTCCTGGACCCACTGGAATAAAATAAAAGCCATCCAGGACAAACCCTGGGCCCTGAGGCCACGTGGAATGGATTGGTTTGTATCTGCACTGCTGAGGGATAGCTCCCTCTGGAGCAGGCTAGGCACATCCACCCTATGTAGTACTTAACCCTCAGTCTCCTCTAGGAGAGGCCCCATAGGATATTCCAGTAGCCTTAAGGTATAATTCCTATTTTTGTATGCTTTTTGTTTTCTATTCAGAGTTTGTCACCATCATTAGATGGGTGTTTTAATTCCATGAGGCTGAAGATGTGTGTTACGCAACCTGGGCTATGGCGTGATGTCTTAAGACACAGTTTGTGCCTACCAAACCTACTAGGCTAACATTATGAAACTGTGTGGGGCAGGGGGTACCATACCTACCAGGGTCTTCTTCGTTCTTTGTGGGAGTGCTCCCTGGAGCAAGTTATGCCCCGGAGGTGTCGAGGCCCTACCTCAGGGAGAGCTAGTGGAGCAAACTGAAACAGAGCCAGGCTGAGCAGAAATGAAGCACTGCGGATGATCACGGCTGTCATGACTGAGCTCAGTCTAGGTGCAGCCAGAAAAAGGGGCCCCGCACTGGGGTGAGGGTGGGGAGGCACGGGTCGGCCCATACCCCAAACATGTGCCTTGGCTACCTTCTCTCACCCTTGGTCTGCATTCCGTTGTGCTTTGGGAAAGGAAACAGCTGAAAGGCTGCCATGTGCCACATGGGAATCATCCTGGTGGGCTGCTTCAAGGTGGCATGGAAAGCACTGTAAGGTCTGACCTCTCTGCCCCCCTGCTTCCACACACCACCCAAGTTAGTCTTCGAGGCTGGAGAGGTTGCAAGATGCTAGAAATAAAATTTCTGATGGAATGTGAGTTATTTGTGCATTTTTATGCAGCTCAAATTTCTACTTGCTCTGTTTTGGTCTGGGGTGCAGTGCAATGGGATGGGATAAAGTCCAATAATTGACTTTCATGCTGTTCTCTTCACATAGGGTGCTGTGAGCTTCACGGTAGAGCAAACAGAAAAGCAAAAGCCAGAAGTAAAGCAAAAACACTACCTCAACAAATAAGAAAAATACACATTGACTTATAGGGATTGATAATTGATGGTAAACGTTCTTAAGGCAGATTTGTAGTGGGCAGATGGTAAGAGACAGTTTTTGTCACTCAGAATGATAGTGGTTAATTGAACACAAAAGATAAGGAAATAACAGATGTATTCATCAGTTAATTTGCTTTTCTATTCAAAGACAAGAAAAATGATAGTGACTTTAAGTTGTGTCCCTGGTACAATAGGAAAGGACTTATTCTGAAGATAGCAAGGATAGAGGGAGGTATTGAAGACATCCCTATGAGGATGACAGAAAGCAGTAAGGCATTTGTCTACTGAAGTTTTCCATTTTAGTTGTTCTATCATGCAGAATCAGACCTTTGTTGATATAAGTATGAAATGTGTTTGTTAATTACATTTGAATAAAATAACAAACTGTGATCTCAAAGCCATCTGTAAATGAAAAACCAGGTGGCTGAGCAGCAGAATGAGGACAGCAAATAGAGTATCATAACAATTTGGGGTGTCAGAACCACTTACACATCTAGTCTTTTTATGAAAACATGCAGTAACCACTTTTATATTATTAGGCTTTACCTTGAGCACAGTATCACTGGGGATCCTCATTTGCTTCTTGGTCCTTATGTTTATTGAGAAAAGTAAATTTTTTGCAGGATCTATCATGAGTGAATTCTCCCTGAAGTGAGCTCTCCTTAGTATAGTCAGGTGTGTTATTACCCTGATGTGATATCTCATGCTTCATTGAACATGTCCCTTGAGCTCCCTTTGTTTAACATTCTTGTCATTCCCTCTCCTGCCTGCCTTGGCTCTGCTGTGATGCAGTTAGTGTCACATATGCACAAGTGTGGAAGGAGATGAGACTTTCACACAACCAATTGTAAGGCTAATGAAAAAGGATGTGTCATATTTGTTTAGCTTCTTCCTCTGACCTAGATTTTAAACTCTAACACCCTCCCACCCCCCACCAGTTTTGGTTTGCTGTACTTATTCCTGAAAATATGCTGTGATGATCTGTGTTACAGAGTGTGAGTGCTTGTCCTTCCAAATTTGAAGTCAGAGCTCAGTTTCTTCCCTGCGCCTGATTTCTCAGTCTCTACCCTTCTCTCTGCTTAAATGCACCAAAATGAAGTGATTAACACGAAACTTCACACACCATAACTTTTTGTAATACAGAATTATTTTTTTCTGGAACAAGTGGGTGAATCACGTAGAATGTTAAGAGGTATTTAGAAAAGTTCAGAAGATTTTGTTTTTCAGAAAAAAAATGTGTAATTTTTTTCTTACAGATGCAAAGTAGAGATTTACATATAAAATCCAAAAGTCTCGCCTTCAGATACTCCTAGTAGGCAGAAGTCCTCTTGATAAGCTTGGAGACCATACATGCAGTTGATATGTAAGTCTTCAAGACAAAAATATGTGAAGTATAAGAATGCATCCAAAATATGTGTGTACGTTCCCTTTGTGAATATGATGTGCGTATCTGTTAAAGACCTGACCTTCATTAAGTGAAGGATGTTATTGCAGACCTTTCCTCAGTTAGGCTTGTAACTGTAACTGGTAAACAGCTGAAAGCAGGTCAAATCACATTGCAAGTTCCTTAGAGTAGAGTAACATAGAATTCTGTGTCTGTAACTTAACTTCTTAGTTCTGAACAAAATATGTTCATTTGCAGCATTTCAACACATGCTTTGGAAAATATATATGCTTCACAAATGCTGAGAAGCAATAATATCCAGACATAACTTGCAAAAGTCTTGTTCTATGGGTTGCAAGCATTTGCAAAGCTTTATATTATTGCATCCCCTCCCTGAAATGAGGAGCATTGAAGACTGTATATATTCATGGTTAATGTTAAATAAACTGTGCTGGAAAGCAGCTTTTAGAGTCAGTTCTGGAGTTTGATATAGAGGAGCTGTAGCTCTGCTGGTAGCTCCAGGTTGTTTCTAATACAGCATTCACTATACTCTTAACCACAGTAGGAGCTGGTACCACAGGATACTGAATAGCTTTAAGTCTGCGCCAAGAGCAACCAGAAGATTGGAGCTAATTACATAATCATGTGAAAGGGTTACAGGAGAAGTGTTAAGGTTTTTTGATGGAGTAAATTCTGCAACTTTGAAGAGATTTGATTTTAGCCTCATTTGGGAAATTCTAGGCTTTCCAACATTTGTCATATTTTCTTGGAGTTATATAAGGTGTTTATCCCTTCTGAAATGTATGATTGAATTATCAATGAGAATTTCAGTTTAATTAAGCTTTTCCCTGTGACTTTTTCTTTGATGTGTGTAAATATATTCTGTATAGCGCCAGCTTTTTTTTTCCATACGGATTTTGAAGTTCTTTAAAAGCAAGATGGGGATGCTTCTAATTGAAACATTAGCTTCGTATCTCCAAAGCATGGTGCCTCCTAATTATTTATTACTTCACCCTCGAGGACTATCAAAGTGACACTGAAATTTCAGCATATATCTGTTTTATACAAAATGTTGGAAAGCTATTTGCAAGATTTGTTAAGCAATCAGAGCCCTTTAGAATGATTGCTGAATTTGCCTTTACAGTATATGAAGTGCACAATGATGTTAAATTGTCATTATTAAAAATTAGCAAGTAAAAATGTGGCAGAAGCATCTATGTACAGTGTTTCATCTCTGCAGACTCAGAATCTGAAATGCGTCTCACATCTGCAGCTCATTATGACCCGAAATGGGACAGAGCCTGGTACATCTGTGAAAACAATGTCTAGTGACTGCTGTGGCAAGTGGACATGGCTGGCACCCAGTGCCAGTAAGTCTTTATGCTCGATTTCACATTCCGCATCGCCTCCTGACAGCTGGCACGAGGGGTCATCATCATCTTTTCAGCGCTTTGTCTTCATTTGCACTGAAAGCAGTGAGCAGCCTCATTCATCTGGAAGAGGGCATCTCCATGGGCGGCTGGTTGTGTCGCCCACACTCTGCCCGGGGGACGAGGACCTTGCTGGTGGCTGGTGGCTCCACGGCATCTGCTGCGTAGCTGCCGGGATTGGAAGGGGTGGGTGCTGCTGGTCAGCGGGACCCCTCTCGTGGGGCTTCCCACCGGTGTCATGGCCAGGGCAGAGGTGGGAGCTGCCACGGAGATGGGTGTCAGGCTGTAGGAAGTCCCTCTGCAGCGCGTGCGGACGGAGGGGCTCGGGGGGGTTATAGTGCTGAAACTTGGTTGAAAGTTCACAGGAATGGAAAGAGGTGCATCTTTCTCATACAAATGTATGTGCATCACAAACCCGGATCTCATCTCTCTTCTCTTTAGCATGCCACACATCAAAGGACTGCCGTTAGGACACAGGTATTTGCTTCAACCTGTTGCTACCGGAATTATTTAGGAATCAGCAGTACAGGTAGAGTCAAACTGAGCTCACCTCTGTTTATCCATGCGTCAAGGAGCATGAAATATTTATTAATGGCTAAACAGAACAAAAAAAAACCAACAGCAAATTGGCTTGGACAGGTTTGACTCAGCTTGCAGGGGGAGGTGGGGGTAAAGGAGGGGAGGTTTGGATTGTTTTGCAGGGATGCTGCCAGGCAAGAAGCAGGTGGCTGTGTTTGCAGCAGCGCACTTTTGGTGAGCACAATGCACACAGTTACAAAAGTAAGAGGTGTCAGTGAACGAACGCATTTGGCAAACAGTTTGTGCTTAATCTGTGCTGATTTGAGAAGTCTCCAGTGGTTTTCTTTGTCCCTTGGGAAAAAGTGGGGGGGAGAAAAAGTGTCCGGTTGCTATGACGACAGTGCAGGGCTGGAGATAGAAGAGACTTATCATATTTTCATTTTTGAAAATCTGTATGAAACGACGTAGGTAATTACACATGTAGTGATTTGCCGTGCAGCATAGCGGCTTCTTTTCAGGACGCGTGTGTCACGGAACATTATGCCGAGTCCCTTTTAGAGCAGGCACACAAACGTATTGACATTTCAGTGCGAATACTGCTGGAGAAATTGCACCGGCAGAAATGGAAGAGGGCGTGACAGCAGCCCTGCTCGCCTTTAAGAAACAGAATAAGATTCAATTAGCAAGTTGCCAGTGGAAACCTGTGTATAATTATAGCTCTATTATGCTGTCCACGTTGTTTTCCCATAGAAAATACAGTTTTTAATTAACTTGTGGATTTGGCTCCGACACCTACGCGCACCCTGTCAGGAACAGACTTGGTGTTTTCCCAGTCACTGCTGGCACTTTATAAAAAATAAAGGTGCTGGTAGCACCCTGCAGACCTGCTCTCGAGCAGGATGCTCTGGGCATGGCTTATCCCAGGCCAGGGGGAAGCAGGTGTAGCTCTTCCCTGTGTATTGTGTTTTGCAGAAAAGAAAGCAAAACTAGACGTGTTTTTGTCAGGGGAATGTTGTCCTTCCTGGAGCTGGCAGGTCGGCAGCAGCAGTGGAGGGGAGGCTGGGTGGGACAGCCTGTGCTTCTAGGCGAGGAGCGGGGTTGAGGAGGCTCTCTTGAGGTGCTCGGGGGCTGTGTCCTCCATGCAGTCCATGGGACGCTCAGTACATCCATTGGGAGAAGGAGTACAAGGTCCAGACAACGTCCTGAACAGGATGGGAAGGTGCAGATTCTGCATCTTCAGGAGGGGTAGGGAGGAAGGCTCTACCAACCAACTTAGCCAATATGCCCACTTTTTAAGTCCATTTTGCTTTTTCTTCTCCCACCTGTTTGCCTGCCATGTTTCTCAAAGGCAATCCTGAATTACTCGAGGGGAGTAAGAATATTTCAGATGCGGTAAACATGCTGCATTTAAAATGCAAATGTCTTATAGATGCATATACCGAGCACCAATATTGCTTTTCTTCTGGTGTCATTTTCCTGAGAGTAGTTCAGATTTTGAGTGCAATACAAAAGCAGGAGAAGTTTTCCCACAGAAACACATTTCTCTGAGTAGCTTGTTTCTGATGCTGACCTGCATAGGTGCTCAGGGAGTAGGTCTGCAATGGGGGACCTTTTGAAAGCAATCCTTCCCAGCAGTATGTTCTGCTAGCTTCTGGCAGCTAGCAGTTCAGGAGTTTCCCAAGCCGGGTGTTGTGCGTAGATCACTGGTTTGGTGGTCAGTAATGGATTTATCTCTGAGAAGCTTTTTGTAATCTCTTTTTGAACCCGCTTTCATTTTTGGCCAGTACCACATCCTGCAGCATTCAGATGCACAATTATGTTTAATGTGGAAGGATAATCCTTTTATTTACTTCAGGCCTGTTGACTGATAGTTTTTCACCGAATGTACCCTAGTTCTTGTGCAATAAGCAACTGTGAATGGTCATTAGGTAACCAATTTCTCCTTACAATACGTGATGTTACCCAGTTCCTTAGTCAACTCTATTTTGTATGCTGCCCAGTCTGAGTCTGTTCTGTCTCTTCCCACATCGAGGTCTCTCCAAACCCTTGCCTGTCCTTGTCCTCATCCCTTTTCTTGTTCTGTGTCCTGTGATTACCTAGCAGCTCAGTAAACTCCTAGTTGCTGTGTAGAAATTAATGGCACCACACAATGATTGAATTGTGCAAGCCTTAGACTGCATTTAAAGTCAGGTCAGAGGAAGCACATTTATTCATGTATATGCACTTTAAAACAGTGAGTTGAGAGTTAACGGATAATAAATAATACTTTAAAAATAGTCGCTAAAACATTTCCTCAACTTTCTTTGTGTGGCCAGTACGCTATAGAAATCTGACAATCATAGCAACCTGTGGGTATAAAAAGCTGATGGATGATTTATCTGTGTTGAATGTTTCTCCACCTGGAATGCATTGTTTGCCTCATTTAAGATGTTCTCACTATGTATCTTTGAGTTGTTGGTGTTATTGTGTCATCTCTCTGTGAAAGAGATTAGGCAACTAATAAACAATAACACAAAAGCTGAACTGTGACCACACAGAAGGCCAGGAGGAGATCCCTGTTTCCATGCAGGCTCACAAATGCTTCAATGTTTTTTTTTCCTTTTGTAATGATAACCAGAAAGAAAATAACAACTGGAGTAATAGAAAAGAAAATAAGATCTGGAGGACCTGCCCTATGAAGAAAGACTGTAGGAGTGAGGTCTTTTTGACCTGGAGGAGGGAAGGCTCTGGGGGGACCTCATCACAGTATTCCAGTACTTAAAGGGCAGCTACAAAGAGGTCTGAGGCTCTCTTCACAAGGAGCCACATGGAGGAGACAAGGGACAATGGGTACAAGCTGCACCAGTAGAGGTTTCACCCTGATATAAGAAAGAATTTTTTTTGCAATGAGAGCAATCAATCACTGAAAAACCTCCCTAGGGACATGGTAGAATCCCCATCACTGGAAGTTTTCAAGATGCAGTTGGACAGGGTGTTTGATAATCTCATCTAGGCTCCCTTTTCCCACAAAAGGTTGGATGTGATGATCTTTTGAACTCCCTTCCAACCTAGGCTGTTCTGTGATTCTGTGATTTTATGAAAATGCGAAATCTGCACCATGATCGTTCTCGGCAGCCAAAAGTTATACTGTGGTTACTGGATTCCCTTAAAGACTCACAAGCTTGAGCCTTGAACGAGCAGCCAGGATGGTTTCACAATGGAAATGGACACATATGCTGGTATAACAGATCTCCAACCTCCTGGTCTAGGAGCTGGTAGGTAACCAGACCAGCTCGGGGATAAAATAATGCAAATTTATTTTCCCTTCTTTGGAATAAATGTGGAAGAACTCTTCATGGGATGAACATCGCAGGGTGAACGTCAGCTGTACTGGACCGCTGTGTTTGGTACCGGTGAAGCTTTGAGACTGAATATTTAGGCTGTGCTCTTGGTGTCTGACAGATCAGACTGGGAAGGAGCTCACCGTTGAGTATTTTTACTAGGACTCCATGTGTGAACACAGGAGTTAGCTAGGAGTGTGAAGTGGCAATTTCAGGTGTTAGTTCTTCCAATTTCATGTTGATAGTGGGGCTGCCTTGAGGGATGCCTCACTTAAACAGGAAAGTACTCCTGGGAAAAAAAAAATGTTTTTTTTTTCCTTTTTTTCATCTTAATATCTGGAAATGAAGAGGAAAAACAAGCAGCCAGCAGCCCATGCACCACATTTTGAGAACCACCTGGCATGCAGGATTTATGCTGGCATTAGCTGTGATAATTTTTGCTTTCTCAGAAGGCAAAGGTGCTGGCAGAGATCCGAAGTAATCTGTGAGCAGCACGGCCCGGGCTGCCGGGCCTCGGTGGTTCCCCAGGGCTGTCTGTGTGGCGACAGCGGGGAGGCCACGGGGTGAGGCTGGCGTGGCTCATCAGGATGACCTCACTGTGGTGTTTTCTTAAGGCATGCCATAGGCCTGATGCTGTTTTGATGGGAACGGAGAACCATGGTGAGTGAAACGTCTGTGTGGCCAGGAGGAATGGGATGTGTTTTTTTTTTTTATTCAAGGCATGCACAGAAATTAAAAAAAAAAAAAATTAATCCCTCATTCTGTTCACCACATTCAGGTTAACATAGTGCAACAAAACAAAATGCAAAGCTTTTTCAGGAACTGTTTTCCACCTGATGGAAACTTGGATATTTTAAGTCAAGGAAATCCTGTGTTTCCTCGGCAGCTGTTGCAGTAAAGATGATGGGTCATTTTGCATATATATGTTTATATTGCTGGATGTTCCTTTTCATTTTATCACTGAATGGCCCTTTACAAATAAGAGCTCTTCATCTGGTTAAGTGGCTGGACATCTGACATTGTGTTTCCTGAAATCTGACGTTAAATGATATTTGCATGGGATGGACATGACCGTTGTTACATGAGTAGGAGACTTAATGAAACACTGAAATGGTGAATAGAAATAGCAAGTGTAGGCTATAAGAGAGATGACAGAAATTACAGCAAGGTTTGATATTGGGCACATTTTGGTGTTAGACACAGAGAGAATCTGAAAGTAAACCACGCATCCTGACTCTTAAAGAAGGTGGTGAATGGGGCTATCACAAGTACACCGATAATGGTAGAAAACTCTACAAAGAACTCTAGAAGAATCACTATTTTGGTCAGAATATAGAAAAATGGGGTGGGACCTCAAAAAGATAGGGGCAATTCATATGAGGGAAATAATGTGAAGGGAAAAAAAAAAAAAAGTGAAGGAAGATAGGAGAAATGAGAATGAGAGCTGGAAAAAGTTGTGATGATGAGACAGCTTTATGATTTTGCATTTCAGTTGGAAAATGGTTACTTTATCTTGTATCTCATGGAGCCAGACCTGTCCTTGTTGTTTGGCATGAGAGGCACAACACTGATGTGATCCTGCCTAGTGAGTAAATGTGCTGTGTTGAGCATCAGTGAAAAAAATAGTAGTATGGTCTGGCTGTCAGATGGTTTCTTTAAATTCTGTTAGTTAAAAAACCAAGGGAGCAATGGACCTCATCTGTTGTGCAGTCTGTCTCTTTAACCAGAATGTCACCAGTAGAGTTTGTATACAGTTTTGGCATTAAGCAGGGCCATTATTTTTGAGCTTCCTGTTGGGACCTTTTGCTGAAATCCAGATGCTGGGTGCTCCAGTCCTTGTAGCCAGCATGTTGTTGCACAGTTATGAACCAACCATGTGCTTTGTTCTGTTGTTCTTCTGAACAGGTTGTCTCACTGTTCTCCCTGACCTACCTTGCTCAAGTGATTTCTGCCTTCCAGTAGACCCTTTTTCAAGGGTTTTGGAGACTTAGCAGCTGGCCTGCCACCTTTGTAATTCCACTTTTGGAACAAAAGAGGATCTAGTTGTAAAGTAAGCACTACTTACCTGAATAGCTAGTATGATTCATGCTAGGTCCTCACATAACAGAACTTAACAGAACTACTTCTCCTTTTTTAAAAAAAATTATGCTGAACTACAAAAGATCAAATTTTCTCGGGGTTCCTTGCATGAGGTTTCTAGCTCTTGGTTTGCAGTAGTCAGTGCCACGTGTTACAAGGATAAGGATTAGGGAAGTTCTTTAATTACTGCCATTTAATTTAAAGTTGTCAGCTTTTTTGCTATTCATTCACTGTTTGGTTGGTATACTTTAATGAACCTCAATTATATGATAAATGCCTTTTGGGTCATGATGACACAAGGTGTATGAACCCTTTAGGTATGGCATAATTAATTTTCAGTTGTGTTATGAGATGGATTTTGTACCTTAAATTAGGATGCAGAAGAAGCTGGATTACATCTGAGAATAGATTGAATTAGAGTGCCTGAGGCTGGGAGCCTCAGCAATAACCTACCAGAGAGCAGAGGGTTAGCAAAACAGGGCATGTCAGGAAACAGGAGAGGTGAACCCCAGGAAGGAGGTCAGCTAGCCTTTCTGTTTTGGATGATTTTTCAAATGTGATAAGATGTCTAGTTTGCAATGAGTGTCCAGCAATTTAGACATAGAACTGAGTAAAATATTTTGAGTCCATTATCTTACATACCAAAAACTGCAGCTCAAGATAAAACAGAGCTACTGATGAATTGGCTCAGTGTTTTCAAAGCTGCTTATGTTGATATAAACTAATTAATAGAAAGGGTAAATGAAAAAAGCAGAGTAAGTTGATTCAGTTCTTTATTCAAATGAAGCACTTCACTTGGCATGGAATGGAAATTTTGTTTTGTTTTGTCTTCTTTTGTTTTGTTTTGTTTTTGTAGGCCAGAAGAACATTAAGAAGAAGTCAGTAAAGCTCTGTATAGCTATTTTTGAAATTTTTGCCCAATGTATTACAGTCTTTCTGGAGAAGGCTAGGACATACGTATACCTGCACACGTATATACATGTATACAAATACCTCATACTTAAGTAAGTCAGCCTAATTCCAGCCTTGCAGTTCAGAATTTTTCCGGAAAGGACTCATGATCTCATTCCTTCTGCCTGTCTTCCAACTTTTCTCTCTTGGTTAAAATAGCATTTCTCAAATCATACTAATGTCAAAATTGAGATGTTCTGTTGCTCAGGCGTAGCACTGTCAGCTGATCAACATGAAATGCTCTCATGTAAATCTAGGTTTAAGTAAATGTATATGAATTCCTGGAAAACACTGTACTGTAAAAGTGAAGTGCTGTAAAGTGCCATAAAAATCCTTCAGGACTGTGCAACCCAGAGTAGGAACATCACGTAGGACTCTCAGGGCACAGCTGTCTGCACAGTATGCTATTAGAAAAAAATTGTTATCAGATAGCTAACCCTCATAGACTGAGATATGGTAGTTTGCTGTGCAAAGAGGTACTTTATATGCATTTTTCTCAAAAATCTGGCTCACTGTCAAAATAACTCTCTGCTTTTTGTAATAGGAGCTGAAACAGGTGTAGCCTAAGTCTATGACAATCTCTCGGGGGCTTTCTCCTAGGAAAGGTTTGGCTTCCCAAAGATTAGCGGTTACACTGGTGCAACTTCAGAGATTCTTGTGATTCCTTATTTCGCTCGAAAAATGCTCATCGTCAGGAGCCTGGTGACCTCAGATGTGGTCCTGATTCTGGAAAACAACTGGCTGTGCTGCAGGGAGACGGTTTTAAATATATCATGTAGGCAATCAGCTGCTGAAAAACATGCTGCTATTTTCCATATCCCAAAATGAAAGAGAAGTTGGTTTTCTGTCCTCGTTTTTGTTTTCCTTTCCACGGCTGTGGATTTGTGTTTTGTCCACAGGCCAAGTCTGTGTGGTTCTTGGCAGGCTGCTCGTACTCTGTTTCTGCTGAGGTTTTATCAGAGCATCTTAGTCTGGGTTATACATGAAATAACTCAGAAAGGCTCAATAAAGAGGAACCTGTACTACAGCCTTGCAGTTGTTAATTAACTCTGTGTGCGCATGCGTCTGAGTGATAGGTGATAGGCAAGCTGCAGATGCAGCGTGTTTCATTTTGATGCTGTATTGCTTTTTGCTCTGTGGTGACGCTAATAAATTGATGCAGGCAAGCATTTTAGATTTCATTACTGCATGAAACGCGTTTAGTTTTTGGCTCACCCCAATTCATTTACGAGGCATCATGATGCTCAAATTAGAGAGAGACTAAGCTGTATGTGGCTGCTGAGAATTATTGGATTATTCAATTACTGTGAACGGTGCTCGAGGAATATAAAATATTCAAGAAATATTAAAGGAAGAGTTCCTAGATAACCTAGGTTACACATTCAGGGATGGATACAGTCCAAATTTAGGAGGGGAATCATGGCCACGGGGCTGTGAGTGTATGGTGTTGTGGCTGGTGCAACGTGGAGTGATTAACATTCTCCTGGCCCCTCTGGCAAAGTGTCAGCATGATTTAATTGAGGATGGGAAAGTGGTCCATGAGGCTTTCCAAGCTGAGATCCCTTCCGCTTGCAAGGGGTCGCCGTGGGTGCTCCTGGATGAAGGTAGCCTAGGAGCTAAGAAAAATCTCTGCAGACTATCTTGCCATCTTTATCAGCTGCCAGCTCTGGAAAGGGGAAAGCAAATGGCCTGCGGCTGACTCTAATGCCTTCGGTGCTCCTTCTCTCCAGAAGATTAACTTTTTTGCTAGCTGAATGACTTCAGGAAGGGGCTAGTCATGTCTTCCATGCAAAGGCTGCACTGGATTACCTTAAACTGAGTATCTAAATTATTCAAATTATCTGGTCTGCATTGGCATCAGACATAGGATTAGCCCATTTTGTTCTTGTGAAGGTTAGAACCAATAGTCTGAACAAACATGGCCATGGATTATAACTCTGTTTGCACTTTAAATTTTGGCCATCCTTCTCCCAGGAAACTTGTGTTTATTCGATTTTAACCATAGCCCTTTCATGTTAATAAACAGTCTTATTTTGTGAATAATTTTACACAACAGAGAATACTCCGGATGGTGAGAATTCACTGGCTGTTGTCTGCTAGACCGTACACAAGCAGGAAAGTCAATCTGCAGCAAAGTAACTATTACAGCAAAATAAAGCATAAATTCATTAATTTTAACGATAATGTTGCTATTTCGCTCCAAGCTTAAAGTGAATGTAAATGTAACTTATCGAAGAGTCTCTGTCAAAAACCATCTGTGCAGTTTTTTCCAGTCGCAGGTGTCCCTGAACTAGCTGTGCATTTTGAGAAGAAGAAACAGCCGAACTACAGCAGGCTCACCACAGCATCTCCCCTTCCACCTTCTTCAGCAGCAGCAAGGAGCATCCCGCAGCTCTGCAGTGGTTGCGGGGATGGGGGCAACACATAATATGTTTTACCACTAACATGGCTTTTCATGTTTATTATTGGTGGGTGTCTTAGCAGGATAGTTAGGATTTGGTGCTTTGGGCACACAAATTTTAAGTGAAAAGAGTTAATGCTTTATCGGGTTAGTTATTGGGTCTCCTTTATTTGCAGTACCGTGGTTAACACAGCAACAGTACTCGTTCCCAAAAGTTGAAAGAAGGAAACAGAAAAAAACTTTGTCTCCATATGATGACTGTAAATGGGACTGAGAGGTTCCACATGATGTAAATCATAATGTTGGTGCTTTTCCTACACCTCAAACCTTTTTCCCGAAATGAAGTCGACAAGTATTTCTGCTCCGTAAATTTGGTTCACAACTCAGTGATGGTTTTTGTTCATTGAGGGGTGCAGAAGGTTCTTGTTACGGTCACTGATTTTCCAACAAACTTTAATAATTTGCAGACATCCAGCTGCATTTAGATGCACAGAAGGAAGAAACAGATTTCATCTTGCTTCTTCATTTGTAATGAAGTTACGTTTTTGTTTAAAAATAAATGCACCCAGGGAACAGATCCTTAGGGAAATCACCGGAAACAGTTGTATGAGGAATGCAGTCAAATATGTAGATCCAAACATGTTATCCTTGGCCCAGTTTAAAATGCTCCAGTGAGATGTGTACAAGAATATCTCCAAAGATAATCACAGTGATGAAGTTAAAGTAATACGGAAAATTGGCTGGTGTAATTATTAAAACTTGTTAAAGCCATCCCAAGTCATTCTAGGATCCACAAGACAAAGCAGGAGATACTGCAGTTTTGAGAGGCACCGCCTAAGTGGTGTTTATTTGACTGTGAATAACGTAAATTAAAGTTGGAGTCAGCATCTTCTAATGGATCTTGAAGTGAGAGTATTCATATTTATTGTTATAATTATTAATAAACTTGACCCAGACAGGCAGAGATCATTAAACATGTTTCCAATGTTGCCCCCACTCTGCAGGTGCTTCAAAGCCAAGGTCAGAGGCCAGTCAGATAGCTGATTATTTCATCTGCCCTGCTACTGTGCAGCACGGTGTATTAGAGCGGCACTAATGTTTGTGCTAAGATTAGTAGCAAAGCCATTTTTAATCTTAACTTACACTTGGACATGTCTGACCTATAAAGGGTAGGTGATGAGAAGTGATGTTAGATTTAGTGGCTTCCCTCTACAAGAGTGGAGATTGTCAATTTTCTGGCATTTCAAAACTATTTCCTCTCTTCTGGGAGTGATTACTGAAGGCAGCAACTACAGTCTATGAAAATGCAAACTGACCTGCAAACACTTGTCAGCAACCAGGCAGTTCGCAGCCTTGGAAGCAAGCACATTAAAGGAGGAGGTATTCCACTTTATCCAGGACAAGGACAAGGCTGTCCCTACTTGTGAAGATCAAGTCCATCAGGGTCTTTAAATTCTAATGTCAAATGTGATTTTTAAAACATGACTTATGTAGTCTTCATGTCTGTGAAAAAAACTTTGGACAATGAATTTTTTCTAGTTTTCTTTCATACCACTACTGGCTGACACAAAATGACATGTTTGAAGCCAATGAGATCTTCTGATGAACACTTTCTTTTGTCTTCTGTGTGGCCTTAAGTCCTGAGCTCCTGGCTTACGCATCAAGCAAAAGTGCAGAAGGTGTTTTGACATAACTGGTTAACAGAAGTTCTGCCTGTCCAAAGGGACTAACAATTATATTATATTATAATTTTTTTTGTTCATTTTACTAAATGTTGCTATATAATCTCATTATCTTGATTCTTTTCCAAAAAATCTCAACATGGAATGCATGATAGAATTTCATACTGTTACTTATTTAATGGCATTACTTGAGAATATGGGAATGTTTCTTAGTGTGCTGCTAGAACTTATCTCAATAGTTTGTCAGCAGTATATCAGCTCTTAGCTTGTTCTTGCAGTAATCTTGACCTTGTAACATTCTGATTTTGGGGCAGTTTCAAGATTCACAACCCAAGCCTTTCTGTACTGCACTGTGTGTGCAAGTAAAGCTTCCATATGTGTTTGCAAGTCTGCAAGTGTCATAAAGTGTTTTCTACAACACCTGTTTAATTATCAGTGGCTCACATAGTGATGTCTGCTTAAACATGTTTTTATATTAAATACCTATTTCATGTTTAAAGCCTGAATATTTATTAAGATCCTTGACATGGCTAATATCTGATAGTGGTTCTCATGTGAACATGCTGACTGCAGACAATCCTGTTCTGGGTAAGAAATTCCAGAGCACACTGTGCAGGAAAGGTCAAACTCATTTGCAGGGAGTTGTGTTTAACTGTGCAAGGCAGAAGTGAGCTTCATTACTTGTAATTAATCCTCAAGGTTCCTGGATGTCAGTTTACAGAGGCAGCCATGAAGGTAGTTCATAGAAGATAATTAATATTTGTTATTACTGACTTTGAAAAGACTCTGAATTGCAATGTTTATAAGCCTGCCGGTCCTTTTTACAGCGAGTGCCTGTAAGGAAATTCCCTGATTAAATGGTCAGTACTGTGATAGTTGTTTTCTGTGTCTTAAACTGTTGTTTTATTATAATTGCTGCTCTTTTACAACAAAAGGGCATAATGTGGAAGGGTGGATGCATGCTAATATTCCGACACGTTGGCAACTTTTCACAGTTTCAAACAAAAAGTCCTCTGGGGAAAGGTTAATGCAGTTATCGGGCAGGTTAACGCTCTGTCATTCCCTGATGGCTTTTCATTGAGATGGTTTCTTTTTTCCCTCTGTAGTTTTTTTATCTCAAAATTATTAGTCTGCTCGAAGAGATTGAAGGAAATCTAAAAATACACGCATTTTATTAACAGCACAAATATCTTCTGGAAAATATAGGCCAAATTCTCCACAGTCATTGTCATAAATGTGGAACAGCTAATAGTAGTTGAAAGCAGAAGATATTCTCAATTCTCTGAGTTTTACCTTGGGTTCAGATTAGTTTTTTGCTCCCTATTTGCATGTGGGTCTCTGCATGCAATCTTTCCATTCTTTGTCTGTATTATTTTTTTAGACTGGACTGAAAGTAGGTTAAAGAAGACTGATTTTCTTGCTTTTAGCTCAGATGTCAAACTGAAGGCATAACCTTATTCTGTGTTTCAGTGTTGATGTGAAACTTTTTCAATTACTTTATGTAAACACGGCAGCTTAAAAATATTTGTGAAAACTAATTTTTGTGCAATTTTAGAGTCTGCAAGCTGAGAGACTATTTGGTACCTCATACAAAATTTGACCCTCCAGAGTCCAGCTCTTCCATTCCTTCCTTTCTGCTGTCTCCTCTAGGAGAAACAAATAAACAAAAGGCTTCTTTGCGTGCTAGAGACATTAGAAAATGTTTCTGGATTCACGTAGATGCTCACTGGTTTGTAGCCAGTTCTTAAGATGCAGATTTTTCTGGGTTTGAATCACAACCTTCTCTCATTAGAGTGACTCTAAATTACTGGGGAAAAGGGAACAAGGAGTTAGTGAGTTTGGGGAAAACATCTCTTTGTGAAAGGGCTTTGTGAATATGAAGTAGCCTACTTGATATAATGCTGCAATTTTATATTTTATCGTTTTATGAACTAGGGTTAATCTTAGTGGCTGTGAATTAGAAATGTAACTGTGTGGATTTTAGTGCGGTCGTTCTGGCAAGTGTTCAGTGATCCAGTGAAAAAATGTAATCTTTTTTCTACTTCGCTGGTTTGGCCATGATAAGCAATGTTATTAATTATAAAACCTAAAGTAGCAGCTCTCCAAGTTTTGCGACCTAGTACTCACATTGTCTAAAGTGCTGCATTTGCCACCTCCATAGTATTAATTAGCATGTTTATAATGAGCCTCCGTTCCAGTACTGTGACACTCATCGGTGTATACACCTGACAGCAGCTTGAGTATTTCAATGGCAAACACGAAGTCAGAGATCTGTGTTCTTTGCTGTATGGAAATCAGTTATGAAAATACACTCTTGTCTAACTCTATCCGCAAATATATTGTGCTTTTCTGCTACTCTTTCTTTATGGGTAATATTTACAAAGAGAGTTTTTATGCAGAGGTTTTAAAAAGCAAGTTTTGAGCAATCGGCAAAAGAAAGAGATAGATGTGGACTTTAGCATATGTATTCCTAAAGGCTGCTGAATAGTCTCCGGTGATTTAAAAAAGTAGCATAATTGGAAGGATCCAGTTTTAAAGATGATGTAAAGTTGGCTTTCAGAGTCGTGCTTCAGACACAGGTGGCCGAGGGCATGGAGTTGTAATTTCTGCATGCTTGGCAGTTTGCAAAAGTGTCTCCTATGCCAGTGTCAATATATGCTGACACCTAGAAGCTGACAATCCAAAACGTTGTGTTGGGACACAAGGGAGATGGTTGGAGAAGGTGCGGGGTAGAAAGTGACTGGGAAGCAAAAGAAAGAGAAAAAAACACTTGGCATGCAATGTGCTAGCATTGTTCTGTCCAGTGTGGTATTTGCTACCTTTTCCCATTTCCTAGCATGAAAAGTGCCGTATGTGTTTCAGTCTGTAATGTAATTATTGGGGTGATCATGTTCCCATTTTGACGGGCTGAGAAGATGAAGCTGGGATGAAGAATCATAGCATGCCTTGGATGCCTGTGTCTAGGTGGCTGAAAGGACTGGGGCACACTCCTGGCTGTCCCTCCAAGCGTTGCTGGATCAGCCTCCACAGCCTTGCTTCTGAATTGTTTCGCAGCAATAGAAGGGGCAGATAAATTTTTATTCTTAAGGATTTAAAAAAAACCAACAACACAAAACTCCATTTGGGAGAAAGTTCTCTGAATAAAGTCCTGTCACTTTTCAAATTCTTTTTAGAATTCTCCAAATTTGTAATAAAAAGAAAATCTGTGATTTCCCCTAATAATAACTTCTATATATACTTAATACTAGGGTATTATTTGTGCTTTTATATTCTTCTATTGTACGAATTACACTTTACTATGTGTCACCTTTTATAAGAAATTCTACTTTTTCTTACTTTTTTTCTAAATAATGCACAATACTTCTTGAGTTTTATAGTTCCCTGGGGACTTTTTGAGTATTTAAAAGATGAGCTTGCTGTCAACCTCCATACCTCTACCTTTTTATTTGAAGAAAGTATTGGCATCTTAATGTGCAACCTCAGGTATAGGAATGTATTCATATGAATTTAATATGAAGCTTTTCTAACGCATATTGGTTATATAACAGCAATAACATTTTTCTAGGGAAATAATAAGTAAATGGCGTCACTTGGAAAGCACAGACTTTGGAGAGTTTCTTAAGGAGCAATTATAATACCGAGTTCTTAGGATTTGGTTGTTATTCTCATTCCCGGCAAAGAGGTGAGGTTGATGATGCTGTGCACAATGGCGTTGTGCCTAAAGCACACTGTGTATCTTGACCCGGACCTCTTGAGATGTGGGGTCCTCCCCTGACATGCTCATTGGTTTCAACTGGGTGCCAGCACCCAGCGCTGGTGCATGAGCTCCCTGGGCACGTGAGGGACCAGCTGTGCCCAGGTGACAGCAAGTCTCTGTAGATTGAATGATCCCACCCCACCTTGAGCCAGGGATGGGTTTTCCTGGTCGCTGGTGGGCAGGGAGCTGGGATGAGCGTGTGGAGTGACCTAGTGGAAGGGGCTGAAGGGGAAGGGGGACCCCACGGCGAAGATGCCTGCTGGCCACCTGGGAGAGTCCCATTGCTTCAAGCAGACACTGCCTGCTTGCAAATCCTCCTATGTCATATCTCCTTGTGGTTTTGCATGCATGCGTATCTTAAAGCCAGACAAGCTTCACAGAAACTCTCTAACTTATTATTTCCTTGGGCAGTACACTAATGCAAAATGCATGCGTGGAAGCACCCAGACCTGCCTGATGCTTGCTGGTTCCGCAAGGACAAAGGCATTAGCACAGGCCTGTGTTTGTTTTCACTCACGGTACAACTGAAGACTCTCGTGGTGACTGTAACGTTAACAGATGTAAAGAGGTTGTTGGCTTGGAAGTGCTCTTTGGCTTGGCGTTTTCGGATGTTTGCCATGCCCTGTGCAAGCATGGCTGGTCCCTCAGAATGGGGCGGTCGATCTTACAGGCAGCAAAAGTGCCCTGCTCTCCCTGAGCTGTTTTCACAGAGAATCTCCTTTTCACCTGCATCCACACTGACAGTTGTTTGCCATCTCTTTGCGGTGATCTGTTTCAGATGTATTCTGCTCTTTTTCATAGGTGAGTTTGAAGCTGGCCTTTTGCTGTGAACCCACTTTTTTATGTACTCAGAAATAATATCACCAAAATAAAAAGTCTTCCTGAAGTTTTGTGTTGGAGCTTGATCTAGGATCAGTCTTGTTCACCCTGGGAATTCTGAGGCAAGTCATCCACAGCGTTTTGCAAAGGTCTGAAGAATGAAAACTACTTAGTGAATGTTTTCCTCATTTAAAAAAAAATTATTGGCTTGTCATAGCTCTGTGACTTGGCCCGAAAACTCCAAATTTATTTGGCTCTGTTGGTCTTGGCTGCAGTGCGCGTCTTCTGCTAATCTTGGAGAGTTAATGAATTAAGTGCAGTCGCTTCGCAGAGCAGCTCCAGCGCGAGCATGGCCGAGACCTTGCAGGCACGGGGCGGTGAGGAGCAGCGGGCCAGTCCTCGCACGTGCCTCGTCCAGCTCTGCTGCCTCCCTTCAAGGCCTCATTATGTGGTGCTTGCTTTTTCTCAGGAAATCGATCTTTGAGTGTGATGGATCAGTCAGCCTTGCCTCTTCAGTGGAGCCTTGAGGAAGTCTGTATGCCTATAAAATGGAAAGTATTTTTTTTTTATATTATTATTTTAAAGCAAGTTGTTTTCATTTCTAACAGAGACATGCCCCACCACATCGGTGTAGCCCTTCATTTTTGTTCAAAAGAACAAAGCAGACGAGAAACTCTTTTACCTGGGGAAGGGTCTTGGGATGTTAAACGCTGCTTGTTAGTGTTGAATTCTGCTTTTTAGTCTGAATTTAGACTTGCCTTTAGATACTTTTATGTCTTTTCCCAGTAGGTTAAAGCATACTTTATTGCTGGAAACCTCTTTCCTCTTTAACTACATGAATGCTGCTAATGAGTCACCTCTGAGCTGTCTCTTGGGCAAATAAGAAAGTCTTTTGGTATTGTTTTATTTCCTCAATCTCAGATAATTTTTGCAGCATTTTCTTGAGCCTGCTCCAGCCTGTCAATCTTGTCCCCAAAGGACAGGCATCATGGTCCTCCTGTAATGACTTCCCCTCTGCCTTAAACGCAGCTTTCCTGCTGCTTCTCTTGTGCTTGGCACATCCGCAGTGGTATTTATTCCCCCTGCACTCCAATTTCTGCCCTTCTCCAACTGTTCCCAAACATTGATTTGTGTTTTCTTTCAGATCATTGATAAAGATACGGAGCAGTATTGTGTCAGAAACCAGATCCCTGTAGGCTCCATTAAAGATGCTGCTGTTGGATGATGAATCTTGCTACGATTAGAGGGGTTTTATTCACGTGTGTGAACTCACTGTCAACTCCTTTTTAATCGATTTAGCATTGACGCTATTGATTTTGTGGAAGAGCTTTTAAAAAGTCACGATTTCTCACGGTGCATGAGTCTCTATGCCTGGTGGAAGTCTGTCATGGGACACTAAGTGTTGTCTGTCAGTAGGGTGCCAGGAAACAGTACCAACTTTGATAAACAAGACCTATTTCCTGTAAAACCATGTGAACTAGAATTAATTATGCTATCATATTTTCATCAAGAGTATAACTTGAACCACTAGATTTAGAAATTAAGGTGAATCTATTCCATTTGTTTTGCATAATAGTTAGGAGGACTCCAGACTGTGATTTATAATATATAGTATTTATGTGTTTCCCTCAAGCTTTTGTCCATAAATTTGGGACTGTGTGGAATGATGATCTGCAGTTTCCTGGCAGAGCCATTCCTGAGTGTCTGCCTCTTCTTCATTTCTAAATTCACGTCCTCAAAAAATGACATGACGTACTATGGGTTTTTAAAGAGTGTTTGTGTGTGTTCTTTTCCCTGAGTTCTCTCTTCTGTCTTCTTGCTGCTAGAGAGCTTGACAGACTGTTTTAGCGTTACCAATTGCAGTAACACACCAACCAAAATTCATCCATGAAGCACAACCATAGTGCTGATTTCAAAAGCTTTAACAAAAGGCATCCCATCTGGAGCATCTAAAGCTCTAGTATGGTTTGTTTTAGAGTGTGAAAATTGAAACACTCCAGTCTGAGAACCTAGAAGTAGAATTGTTTTTGATGGATAATGTACTCAACAGTTGTTTTCCAAAACACTTGTTTTTGTGTTGTTTTTGTTGTTGCTTTTTAATTTTCTGGTTAGCATTATAATTCATAAACAATTGAGGATGCCATTCCATTCCTTAATATTTTATTTTTTCTGCCTTTCTTTACACTGTGTTAAACCTTCTTGAATGAAAACAAAATTTACAGTGGTGGTGATAAGCAGCTCTGGGTTTGATACTGCTCCAGACTATTTTATTTTATTTTATTGATTGAGACATTTATCATTTCCATTTCTTTGTCTAATTACATGGTTTCCAATGACATTTTCTGGTTAACAGACTTAAAGTGCATTTCTGTGGCACTTTCCATCTATCGATGTGAAAGTACTTTCTTGACATCCCCTGCAGACGGAGGCAGCATTGTTATCCTGATCCTAGCAAAGGCAAAAATTAGTTACAGAGAGGATAGATATATGACTTACTCAACAGCAGGGGAAAGTGGTTCATTACCTTTGCTTTCCCATTACTGTCCAATCTGTGACGTAGCCAAAGCACTAGAGAAAATCTTTCATTCATGTGCACAGGATGAGAGCTGAAGAAAAGACACCAATGCCAAAACAGCTCAGCTCTGGTTTGGGGTTTCCAAGGGCTTTAGTCTCATCAGAAGGCTGTCACGTGTGTTCTGCTGGTCTCACTGGGAGTTTTATGTACCAAAAAGTTGCAAAATCCAGCTGGTTAGATCTGCAGCCCCTCCCCGCTCATGGCCAGTGCCTCACCATTCTCACGTCAAGCAGTCCATAGGCATCGCCACCAACATCTGCCTGAGCTTAGAGGAAAAGGGAGGAGGGCATTTGAGTAAGAAAGGGACTTCTGTGTCATTAGACACCTTGAATCACTCTCATGTCAGCTAATAATTTTTTTTTGACACGGCGAATATTTAAACAATTGAAATTTCTGTGGCTTACTAAATTTGCTGCCATGCATTTCAACCTGAAGAAGCAACTCCCTGAGCAAAAATGAATCTGGGAGATTGTTCCAGACCAAAATGGTGCTTCAGTCATTGTGTGGTATGTTTCTGTGAGTTGAGTTGGCAGTAACACGCAGCGAAAGAACAATTTTATGTTTGCGGTGTTCCGAATTTGTATGCACCGAGTTTGAAAACCAGACTATTTGGCAAACAAAGCTGAGGACGCATTCAGGTGGCAGATGCCCCATGTCCTCAAGTTTGTGTGGTGTTTGGGAGGGGCTGCTCAGCCCCTAGCACACTGCTAGGGGTGGCCGGTGACACCTAGCAGGGGAGACTCTGACAGCTCAAATTCAGGTGACGGCGAAGATCTTGCATAAAGAATCACAGAATCACAGAATTGTAGGGGTTGGAAGGGACCTCCAGAGATCATTGGGTCCAACCCCCCTTCCACAGCAGGTTCCCTAGAGCAGGCTGCGCAGGTAGGCGTCCAGACGGGTCTTGAATATCTCCAGAGAAGGAGACTCCACAACCTCCCTGGGCAGCCTGTTGCAGTGCTCCGTCACCCTCACCGTGAAGAAGTTCCTTTGCATGTTGGTGCGGAACTTCCTGTGCTCCATAAAGAAGTGATTAAAGTGTTGCACGCTTTTGTTGAACTGAGGGTAGCAAAGTGCTTCCCCAGCCTGCAACACGGGTGCTGTGATTTAGTCTGCTGAGAACAGGAAAATGAAGCTGGCAGCAGCCTGATGCCCATTCGGTACTTTATGCGTGGGATGCAGCCTGGCTTTCTGGGCAGTCAATTGGCAGTGCGAAACAACCTTAAAGCCAATATTTTGGCTGGGTGCATATAGCACCCAGAGAGAGCAATAAGCAAGTTTCTTTCAAAGTTTCCAGCTCAGAAGGAGGGGTGGTTGAAGACTGGGGAAGATGTATTTGGGCAATTTTTGTATGTGGTTTATGTTAGAACTGATGAGAGCGAGTTAGCGGCAGCGAGGCACCGGCATTTTCCTACAGCCAGAGCTGCTGAGGCTCAGTCTTCTTGCAAAGTTTCTCTGTCTCTCTTATTTCTTAATGTGACCCAGAAGCACAGTCAAGAGACCTGTGATATGAGAAATGCAGCTCTAGTATTAGCAGGAGCAGCACTCATTTCGGCCATACAGAGGTATTTTCGCAAGCTCTACATCTTTAACTGTTGACTTCTGTGATTTGATTTTGCAGATGGCTGTATGCCTCGCTGCAAAGCCATGCCTCCTTCAGAAGCATCCTCCCTAGGGATGCTTGCTGCAAGTGTTTTGCGGTACCTCAGGGACACCCTTGGTTTAGAACGTGGTGGTAATGCACAGGTACCACAGGAAGGTGGAAAGGATTTTATCTGAGCATGCGTTGATGACTAGCTAACTTGCCCAGATTCTTCTTTGTTACTGCAAAAGAGGGAAAACGGCAAGTGTGGTGACACTGGTTTCCATGCAATTTGTTTTCTCTCCTTCTAAAACATGGAGAACATGATGTAGATTTGTCTCAACAGAAAATCCACCTGAGCAGACATCCTTTTTGAAGAACTAAGAACACATGAAAAATACGATTTCCCTTTAAAATCAAGTGTCTAGTCCATCCAGGCAGAATTTCAAGGTATTTCATGTCGGACAATACTAATGGAGGTGTACGCAAGGAAAAAATGACTTGCAGTGTTATCTGCATGGCTATTTGTCTTAGTGGATCCTCTGAAAAGATCCTTTTTGTGTTAAGGATGGTTGTTCTCATTAACGTGATGCTTTTCTAAGTGATTTCAGTGTTCTTTAATTTTTTCTGCAACACAGCCATCCTGTTAATACCAGCCTTGAAGAAGGAAGGGGCTGATATTACTCACTGACACCAGGATGGTTCCCCTCTTCCCCTCCCCTTCATCAGAAGAAGAAGAGTATCAGGTACCACCTGGAAGAGTTTTAAATGCAAACTTTCATGTGGTTTTGAAAGGTGGGAGCTTTCAAACTGTTATCTTTTCATCTGTGGATATCAATGAATGGATAGCACTGCATATTTTTTTCTAGCAGCTGGCATAGAAAAGAAGTTAAGAGGAAGGAAGGTCAGTGATTAGAGAGGAATGTCTTGACCTCTGTTCCAAACTTAAGTGAAAAAATATGAGAAGTACTCCCTAAACTGCCAAAACCACCTGTGGATAAGTGGTGGCAGTGGTAGTTAAGCTGTCATTCATGAAAACTGAGGAAAGGCAGAGGGATGGCTGTTTGCTTTAAACATCTTGGGGAAGGAGAGGATTTCCATGACAACACAGAGTTCAATGCTAGCAGTGTATGATAACGAAAAAAAAGTCTGTTTCGGGATATCTTGCCGAGTCTCCTGACTGCGCTCCTCTGTCATCTAAACATTTTAGCTTAGGATGTAGAGCAGGGCATGTATGGAAAGAGTTAGGAGGAAATGTTTGAATCAGTGGAAATGAACTACAGCACCAACACCTTGTCTTTCTGGTTAAATGCTAGTACATAGGATCAAGAATTTTTGTCAGTGATTTACAATCTGAGGGGGGCATGTCTATTCCAAAATTTACCCCTCTGCAGAAGGCATTAAATGCTTGCTCTACAGAGATGTTGTGACGTTTGTGTCCCACTGCCCTCAGACTATAGACACTCTGCAAAATGAGCACTGTTTTAAAAAGTTAACAATTCCCAGCCGTGGTTGCATGGTTGGTCTGAAGATATTACAGCTACTTATTCGGAGAATAATGCTGAAATACCAAGGCATCCACGCAGTCAAAATTCACATAGTGCAAAGTATTCCGGTGCACATTGTCCATCCTGCATTATCTCAGCCATCCGCAGTGTGGGACCAGCTCTTTTATAGGAAGGGTGACAGTTAGTCTGACCTGTGAAATACAATTTCATTATCCTCAGGCAGAGTTAATTAACAGGATGGGAAGTCTGGGGCATTTACATGTTTTGGAGGACTGGTAAGAACGAGCTGAGATATGGATATTGCTAATCAAGGCCAGAGTGTTTTCGTGCCAGTGTTTGTGCACACTGTTGTTTTCAGCCCCAGAAGTGAAGGAGTTTGCAGGAGAGAGCTATTTTAGACCGCGACAAACATCTCTCATTCCCACATTGATTACGGGAGGTGTAGTGAGAATTGGAGAGTTCAGACATTGAAATGACTAATACGTGTGTGGGCAGACTTGCTATATGTGCAGGATACCTCACGCCTTCCAGGCTATCCGCAACTCTGTCTGTACAAATCTTTTCCCTGCAGTTGCTGTCCCAATTTTACCCCTGTTTCACCTTCACATCAGTGCTAGCAACACACACAATGTTAATCTGGGTTGAATACACGGGAGGGCTGCTCCTCTGTAACACTTTTAGCCATCACCAAACCGTCTCCGTGGTTGGACAACTGAATAGTAAAATGTTGTCAGGGTTTTTTTGTTTGTTTGTTTTATTCCCCTTTTTCTCAGGCAGAGGATTACTGGAGGGTGAAGGTGATTGTACTTTCTTCCCCCGCGGCCGGCACTCGCAGAGCCGTGCAGCCGCTCTCCTCGCTCCTGCCTGGCGGGTGGCTGCTGCCTCTGACCCCGGCCCCCACTCTCTCCTCCCCCTTTTCTTCTCCTCGTTCCTATCTGCTACTTTATTCTAATAGTCTGGTGTAACTAGCCAAGACCAGCAACGTGACTGTAATACAAAGACAAATTATAAGCATTGCTTTCAGCTTTCCGCTTGTGAAGTTTGCCAGGTCTCACTGAGAGACATAAGGCCGTATTAACTGGTTTTAATGACATTTCTCACACGCTGCTTTGCAAGACAGGGAGATGCCCAAGGAGGAGCTGAAATTTCTTCCTTAGTGATTCTTTTCCCTTCACGCTCTAACTTAAAAGAATTTCAAAACCAACTTAATATCATCTGCAATTCTTCATTTGTTCCCCAAAAGAAATTTAATGTCCTCAAATACCATTTGTACTGTGATATATGGATGTATAGATACATGGATTTTTAGTTTCTCTTTTAAAAAACAGTGACAATGAAAAGAAGATATTGAAGATTTCTTTTTAATTTGCTTTTAATAGACTTCAGCTATATTATCTGACTTTTATTTGTAAATGTATTAAAAGCTTTGTCCGTGTGTGTAAGCATTGCTTGTTTTGTAGAAAAAAAAAAAAAAAAAAAGGAGAGTTTGATACAAAATCCCAAACTGCAGTTAATAGTGCANATACAAAATCCCAAACTGCAGTTAATAGTGCACTTACTCATTCTCTACTTCTCTGACTGAGAGCAAGCAATTGGAAAAAAAAAATGGTTTAAATAAACCCAAAGCAATTCTTTCTTCCAAAAAGAAAGACAGAAGAAGAAGAAAAAAACATGCAGTTCTTGTTCCAGTGTTTTCTCTTTCTCTGTGCACATTTAATCTTCAAGCCCTGCAATAAAAGCAAATGAGATAAAAGCCCAGGTTAGAAAACCAGGGAGGAAGGGTGAACCCACTGCCTTTTTACGCAGTTGCAGATAATTATACCACTAACCTGAGATGCAAGAGGCTCAATTCCCTTTACTGCCTGGAGGCACTTGAACCCATTTCCAGGAACAGTTCCTATAAATGTGAATGGGAGCGGCTCATCCCAGAATACTCTTTTTGCTTTGCCAATGCAGTTCCCACTTTGCACAGCTTACTTAAATATTCATTAAGTGAGGAAAAAGCAAGCTCTCTGCAATGGAGCCGGATGTAGAGCAGCATCCAGGGAGCTGTGGTCCTGAGCTCATCATCCCACTGCTAAATAGTCAGGACTATCGAATGGGGGCTGCAGCATCACACGGACCCCAGGATGTCCCACTGCGGGGACCGGAGGTAATGAACCTCCCTGTGCCTGCAGGCTTCTCAGCTGCCTCCGAGCTGGCTTGGGATCCGTAATGCACGACCACATTATCAATGTGCAGGATGCCGTAACAGCGATGGCTTTTCCCGGCGAGAGGGGCAGTACGCCATGGGCTCTGCAGCCAGGAGGTGGCAGGTCTCAACCCAGTCCCCACTCTTGGGCACAACGTTGGACGTCACAGCTGAGAGACCCAGCTCTTGTACAGAAAGTGCATTTCCTTCTCCCCTCTCTTCCCCACTTTAGGAAACTATCCCTTTGCTTTCTTCGTTTTTATTAGATTTATTGGGACGTCAAAGTATTCTGAAAACAGTGGTATGAAAAACCTCTTTTTTGCCATTTTCCTTTAAGGCACCTTGAAACTTCATTTCCTGGTAAATTACTTCTTGTGTCCCAACTCTAATTAACTGGTTAGCACTGCAACAGTGATCAAGGGCTTTGAAACACTCTGGGTAGGAGACATCTCCCCCAGCTTTATCAGCCCATTATATCATTCAAGTATAACCTTATCTTCACTCTGCCCTTAATAACTGCTTATCTGCTTTTCCCATAAATACCTAACCCCTTCCCCCCACGCAGTCCCTTTTACTTGGGGAAAAAAACTGTGAAAGATACTATCTTGTTATCTTGTAAGTCCTTTATGGATGTGAGCTGTGCACATCATTACTACTGGATACTCTTGTCGGACAGGGAATTACTTCTGGCTACTGGGACTACACCCCATATTCACACCCTATACACACACCTCTTTTGACCATACCCCAGTCCCCATCTCTCTCCATTTGCCTCCTGCTTCGCCTGAAATGTTTGAATGTTGCTTCATTCCCTGACTCCGTAGCTAAAAGGAATCTGATCCCTCCTGTGGAGTTCCAGATGTTATGCCAGTAAAAATATTTTGTAATATGTTTCTTTTTACATATACTTAACACAGCGAATTATTTCTTAGATTTGTGTTTATATACAATTTGTAATTCCTCTGGAAAAAAAACAATGGTTGTCAGTCTCATTTATAGATAATGTAAAAGTGTATACAAAGCTGATAGGCATTTTAGCTAGTATAAATAAGCCAAAATAAAAGATTTACATGTCAATATGATGAGGAATTTTCTGTTTCTTATAATAGTATCAGTTTTATCTGTACTTCCATGTGTTTTGTCCTCTGATTCGCCATCACTATCTTGGTGATGTTAAAAAAATAACTATTACAAAGTCATTTTAGGAAAAATAATCAGTGTTGTTTAAATATAGAACTTTTTCTTTCTGTTCCTTTGAAACTCACTGAAACAAAGGCTCAGTGCAAAAGCAAAAGTTTAATTTGTTGCAATCCAAACCGTATACAGTGATGTCCTTAAAAAAAAAAGCTGTTTTATTCAATTTAGTGTTTGATAAAGCAATTAAGTCAAATGAATGAAAACTAAATGCACCAGTTCATGAAGTAAGTTATTATCAGTTCTGTTACATAAACAAAAGCCTTCTAGTTAAACAGAATGAGTCTACTCTCAGCCAACTCTATTAAAGTAAAATATATCAAAATCAGACTTAAGATGTTCAGAAGTTTTAAGTCGATTTGTTCGAGTCAATGGAGCCACCTACAGATTTGACCCTGAATGTCTAATAAGATATACAGCCCAAATTTTCAGAAGCATGTAAGACATGTGCATAGTGCAAGTCACATTTTGTACCAAAATTTATTTTCTGGAGAAGTGGATTTTTAGCAGTGCAATTTTTAAAGAGATGATACCTACTCCCATCCTTTGGCACCAAATTTTCAGATACACAGAATTCCAATGTCCCATAGATTGACAACAGTGCGACGTGAGGGTATACTCTCACACATGCGCACATGCAAAGCACCTGTGAGTGTATTTAAAAGCATTAGGTGCTTCGCCACCGTGCTGTTCACTTCTCAAAGGCTGGCCCTAACACTGCACAAGATGTTCTCTCTATTTGGTTTGCCAGTGGAGGGTGGCACTGAGACAAACCTGGAGGTGTCATAGCCCAAGGGATTTTGCTCACTGAGACATGAGACAAGCCCTGTTGCCTTCCCCATGACTTGACTGCAGGTGGGACAGTCTTAAAAGAAACACCAATGTTTTAACAGTTTTATGATTGTTTCCCCTCTACTTGCCAGTCCATGTTGTGTTGGACCCATTTCAGAGGAGGATGTTGATCCCCCTCCCCGTGCATTTCGGTAATGAGCTGTTTTCTGAATCGAGCTGTTGGGTGAGGCCTTCTGCTCGGAGCCTGGGTGCCAAGGATCACTTGTGTCCCAGCTCGCAGCAGATGGGAGAGAGTGGTTTTCTGGCCCTCCTAATTACGCCAAGGCATAATTGTGCTGATTTTTGCATGGATCCCAGCCCCATGTTTTATGTCAAGGCAGCACCTACAGAGTGGGTCAGGGCTGTGGTGCGGCCAGCCAGCTGGGGAAGGTTGGTAGTTAGCAAACAAAAACATCCTCTGAAGAGAAGAGAGGAGAACTGGTGACCACAGGAGACGGCACAGGCACTCCTTGGGCCCCCCCTCTCCCTCCACTCCGTGGGACTGTGCGGTGTTACCACTGCAGGAGAACATCCACCTTGAAAATGGAGATGCTCTGTGTAGGGTGACCAGGATGGAAAGAGAGATGTTGCTCATTCGCACAGCCCTGTGGGGCTGGATG
Source organism: Anseranas semipalmata (assembly GCA_013399115.1). NCBI lineage: Eukaryota > Metazoa > Chordata > Aves > Anseriformes > Anseranatidae > Anseranas > Anseranas semipalmata. Next base: position 524,792 of record VXAA01006387.1, read on the forward strand.
CACTTGTCAGAGATGGGGTGGTGTCTTTAATGATGCTGAAATTACTTATCTTCGTATCTCTCTTTCAAACTGAAACAGGAGTTAAGATTGGGAAGAGTTAGCTCAGAGCAAAGACGAGCATGGCTGAAAAATCTGTAGTAAAGCTATGTGCAGCCATTTCCTTGCAGCTTTCCTGCAACCTGCCGGTGGATGGAAAGGGAAGTGTTACGGCTCGGCTGGGTTCCTGGGATCCAGCCACTTTATGCGAAAGGGCCTCTGTGGATGCGTTACTTCTTGGTGTGTTGCCAATGGTTTAGCGCTGGTCAGCCGAAAACAGAGCATCTGCAAGGGAAGGTGCTCCCCTGGCAGCTTTGCTTGCCCTCACTTTTCCGATCAGCTATCTGACCTTGGTATATTTTTTCCTCTCAGTGAGGAATTACAAAGGAAAAAAAATCATAGCTGCTTTACCCCAGAAACCTCATTATTTATACATACATATTGAATTTTTGCCCATCTAAAATCCAAACATATTTTCTACCATTAAAAAAAAAAGCTCTATATATTTTATTTAAAACAAACAGTCCTCATAGTCTTCAACATGCCCATCCTCCAGCTCTCACCCAAAACTTCAGGAAAAGCTTGGGAGAACTGATAAGTTTACAGTATAGCACAAAGCTCACTTGTCACCTCTCTGGGGGAAGCCAAGCCCGTGCCTGACAATACCGTATTGTGTTTGTCAACCAGATCTGGCTCTCGGGATGATCACTTCAGTGGCAGAGTTACAAGGGGGCAAAGCCAAGGCAGTAGCATCGGCACGGGGTGGAAGTGAGGAGCGTGCAGACCTGATACTGTCCCCGGTGCTATTCACAGATGGCGTGTGAGTGCTGCTCTGCATGGAGGTTGCCACGATAATTCGCTCTGAGGTTGCAAAGCTGGGGACAGCTGTGGAGAGGCGCATGTAAATGAAAGAAGCCATAGATGCTTTTTGCAAATACAGGTGTTAACAAATACTCTCTGAGGGGCTGCTGCTAACTTTCAGACCATGAGGAGGCTAGGGATCTGTGGAGACTCCTGCTTATCAACAGATGAAATCAGAGATAAACTTCTCTAGAACTAGAAGAGTTCTCCTAGACTCTTCAGACTGGCTCCTCTGCCTTGCACTAGAGGCAATCTGAGCACATCAGAGCTTTGATGGATCCTAAATATATAGTCAATATACTAACTGTGCTCAGCAACCTGCAGTATGTTTACATTAAAAAGATTTTTCTTATTCTGTCAGAAGCATGATGCTTTGACAGTACATCACCTAAGAGATTTCTCATTTTTACAAGTAAAGCATGAGGGCTGTGTTCTTAATTTCTTGCCACTTTGAATAAATACTACTAGTTGGAAAAAAAAATGATATAAAATGCTAACATCTTGATTTGTTAGCATTTTTCATTTGTCTCCAGTTGCGTAAACAGAGGAGCTGAGCAGGGCTCGGTGTGCCAAGCTCCTGGAGTACCTCACGTCCATTGTGTTTGAGTTCCTTCAGCAAAGCCCAAACAGGCTTTCACTTCTTAGTGTAGCTTAGGCTTCTGTCCAATCAGTCCAGATTGGCAAATTTCAGTCCAGATGGTTATGATGGATATGGTACCCTCTCTCTTAATCTTGACTAAAGAAGTTTTGACAAAGGCCTGTGAATTAAGTGGGCTAGGAGCAGCAATGACTGCATGAATTTCACATTTTTGCCTAGTCCATCTGCCAGACTGAGAAGAGAAAAGGCAGGAAAACCATTTCAGTATAAATTAGGGTGTCTGAATTGCACAAATCCAATTAGTTAACAGGCAGGACATTTCTCTGCTATTACTACTACTTAAAAAAATTCTCTTTGGCAAAATGCACGTTGAGCAGTAAATCTTTCCTTTTCAGGCTTGCCATCCATTTGGAACCTTTGTCCCACATTTACATGGAAATTTTACTCCCCTCGAACACAAAGCTTTCTTCTTTCAGTCTGCAGGCTGCGTTAATTGTCAGTAACGTGAACAGAAATATACTCTGTGGCATTAAATCATCAAAACTGAACATGATTAATAGCCTGTCCTCTTGCTATAAGAAGTTTGGCACTGTGTGTTTTATCTGTCAGCGAAATGACTATTTATATTGTTTTGGGGTAACTGGCATAATAGCCTTAAGTATAATTGCTTATTTGAATGCACACAATTAAAGCTGTTCTCTGGGAGGATTTTGTGCTTGAAACAAACTTTGGGGAACACTTTCTTTGCCAGGATGGAGAGGACAGTGTGCTTCACATGATGCTGTGGTACAGCTCCGCTTGCTGAATGTGACCTTTTTTTCGTCAGCAACTGCCTTTCGTAATAGCAGGTTGTGCTTTCTTGTAACCAGAGATAACACTATCTTGCCAGTCATCCCCCCTTCCTCATAAGGAGTGGGCTCACAGCAGCTTTGATTCATGCCACAGGAGTCCAGGTCCTTCCCCCCTTGCTGACCTCTCTCTCGCAGAAATCTCTGTGACTTCTGGGCTCGTCCCCAAGCAGGTTTTGGCTCTCAGTTCCAGGCAGGACTGCTGTTGACCTCCACTTTTCTTCTTCTTCTGATGCCATTTTATTTAGCTTCTTTCATCAAGGTGTAAGTGCTAATCATAGGCAAGAGCCCCCAAGAGTAGTTTTCATCGTCTTCCACACAGGTGTCCCCTTGAGGCATGGTCTGTGTGTGCATCGTCCTCCTATTTTGAATAGGAGATTCAGCAGATGACTTCAACCTGCCCCTCCATAATGGGGGAAAAAAAAAAAGTAAAAAAATAAAGAAGTAATAAATTCTCGTATTTATGCATAGTTAAAAACATTAGTTCAAATGGGTATTAATAATAAGCTAGAAGTATTTAAGCTTCGCACTGATCATTAGGAGGATGAAAGTGGGAAGGCAATTTACATTCTTTATCCAGTAGTAGCATTTCAGCTGAAAGGCTGAAATTTCAGCTGAAAGGCTGAAATGCCAAATAGATTTCATATTTCAGGTCCATTTTCACACTATCTGAAAACTGAGGTCCTGCTAATAAAACATTAAGTTGGATGCGCTGTAAGTATGATAAGGTTTCTGCAAGTCTCCAAAAAGTCACGTGCATTCCAATGTTCATGCTTAAGCTTATCTGCCATAGTTGGGCTTTTCAAATACAGTGTACTAATTTGACTGCTTAAAGTTTCTGAATCCCATCCTATCAAATGTTTTAAGTAACAACTTAAAAATATCTGCATCCAGAAGACTGTATTTTGACAACCCTTTAGTTGAATCCCCTAATTTGACAAAATGTAAGCATTATCTAATGGACATTATTTTTAGTTTTGCACATATTGAGTCCTTGTTGCCCTTTTCACTTCTCAGTCATGCATGGAACAATACAGAAATAAGGGTATTAAATAATCTTTTAAGCCATCAGCCATTAATGTATAGCTTTTTAAAATTAAATTGTAGATCAATCAGAAACTTAATTTTAGGGACATTTCTTGCTGTCAATCTGTTTGAGATAGTTGGTATCTTAATGGACATTAATGTAGACATTTTAAAAAAAGCAAAAATAACTTGCTGAAGTAGTTGGTTATTTTTAACACACATGCATTGGTTGCAATTTTTTTTTATTGCTATGGGAATAGCAGACAATACTAACAAGAACAAAAGATTAAAATTCAACATGTTTGTTAAAAAAGAAGGTTGTTTTAAAAATAATATTAGGAGACATTAGGCTCTAACTATACATTTCCTTTAGAGCAGTTCTTCTGAAGATACTTAATACAGTCTTGTCTCTCAGAATGGCCTTTGTACATGATTTTATTATTTTTATTGAACACATAAAAAAAACCAACATACAATTATTTGTCCTTGAAATGACACACTGCCTTTCACATGCAATTTCTAATAATAAAGTAGTCATTACAATGTTTAAAAATCTGTGCTTGGAAGAGCAAGCATGGGTATGAACCACGCAGAGCAAGCAGTGGGCACACAAGGGAGGGTGAGCCATCAGGAGCTGGGACTCAGCATCACTCTCCGACCCTCTTTTATTTAACAGGATAGTCAGGTGGCTCTGAGTCAAAGCCAAACACAGGTACAGGCAATCTGCTCGCTGCGAAGGGAGCAGGGGGGGGGACAATGAGCAGAGGAAGTTTGACATCTATACATCCAGCTAGTGGAAAGGTTGTAGTAAATGTGTACCCGATTAAATTAATTTAGGTTTCTTTTATCCACATGCCTGGTCAAAATTGCCGAGCTAGCTAAGTTAGTTCTTTTGCTTTTAACTCTGGTCAAAATGAAGCATCTCTAATCTAAGGAAGCACACGGTTAACAGTTGGGCATCGCTTCACAGTCTTATGTTGTAAGTTGAATGTGTGTGCTTAATGAAACAGGCTGAAAAATTTCCTTCAAAGCAATTTTTATGAAAACATTGGGATTTTGGCCAAAACATTTATGTTGAAAGCATCTGCTTTCTCAAGAAAATGATGGCTTAAAAAAAGAAAGAAAGAAAGAAAGAAAGAAAGAAAGAAAGAAAGAAAGAAGACAGAAACAACTGATAGTGGGTGTCTTCACTCCAAAGCAGTCCCTCAGTGCTGCACAGCAGGGGCTGCTTGGGTGCTTTGTGTCCCCCAACCCTGCTGTGAGCTGTATGCCCAGCAGGGCTGCATTTCCCAAAATGCAACCCAACTCTTTACCAGGATGTGCAGGATTACACCATTTGTAAGGCTAAGCTAAGTTTCAGCATTGGGTTATATTGATGGTGTGAGGTGTATTTTGGTGCTCTCAGTCCACAAGGTCTAGTCAGCTCAGGGGTTTCTACAAATTTAGTCACTCAAATTGTATAAGCTAACACCACACTCTCTAACAAGGCTTGGCCCCGCTCTGCCCGTGACTTCTCAGCAGCATCACTCCTAGGTGTGATCAGGTTTGATTTACGGCTGGCATAGCTCTGCCAGCCAAAGCTCCCAGCGTGGGCACCATCGCGCTGCCAAAACCCCCTCCTGCAATAAGCTCGCCTGGCACGAAGGCAGCTTGGCCCCGGTGCCGACTGTGTCCGGGGCAGAAGCTCCTTGTTGGCTTGGTAGAGCCACACGGACAGACCCGCCATGCACAGGCACAGCTTTCCTAATGCCCCCTGCATCCCACTGCCTTCCGAGGAAGCTGTACTTGACACCACAGTGCAAGATCCAAAGATATCTGATATAGAGGCAGGAACCTTAAAAGCAACAACTGGGTCGCTCCAATTTGCAGTCTGATCACGCCTCTTTCACTCAGCAGTATCCCTGACAGGTCCCATACACTGCGTACAGCTGGCTGTGCTGGTTCTGTGCCAAATGAGAATTTCCTGGTGTGAAAAGAATCCGCAGTTGTCTATTTTGTGTCCTTTCTGGGCTTCCAGAATAGTACAAATCGTGTTTAACTGGGCTATAGAGTTAGCACTGAATACCTTAAAGCAAACCCATAAATCAGAGAGTGAAAGCTGGGTGTTATTGTCCACAAAATGCAAAATGGGACGTCTGATGTTCCCCAAATTACTCTTTTATTGAGCCATATTGAAATGATGAAGACTATTTCTGAATTGGGTGCTAACAAGTATTTTTTCCTCAGGCACCTAATGGTAGCATTAAAACTGCTGGTCATGTATCCCTATGTAATTCCCTCAGTGGAAGGACAGAAGCAGGCTGTCCTCTCTTCTCCTGCATCTCTGTAAATCTGGGCAAACCTCATTGTCTAAAGCAGAATTAATTAACTCTATACTTATGCTAGTTCAACTCTAGTCATGGTCTGGCCTCTCATCTATAATAAAGGCTACTATTTAATAGCCTGTGGCAAAGTAGAGCAGGGGAGCACAGAACCTGTATCCTAATAGTAGGGGTTCTGCTTGATGGCAGAAAAAAAAAAAAAAANCAGAAAACCTTAGACTGGCCAAAGGTTTTGCTCATTTCTTTCTAAAACCTTCCCAGCACCTGTGGTGGGCAAAAATGGGAAAGTGATTTACAGGCACAAGTTTCCAAATGACACAAGAAGTTTTGAGGCACTTGAATACTGCATTTCATTTTTCCATCATATTTCTGGTAACATCTCAGAGCAAATGTGCCTGTTTCCTAAACAGATAAAGCTGCACTGCCAGCTACAGAGTCTGTGGCTTGGCAAGTCACATCCCGACTGCCAGGCTGGCAGCTGCCCTAATGAAACTAATTGGAGGTTCATCTGCAATGTGGAGAGCCCTGTGATCAGAGATTTTGCTTTTGAATGTTGACTTTAAAGTGGCAAACTGCTGCACACTGGTTTTAGATGGTTCTTAGGCTTTATTAAGTGCTTTTTGGTTGACTTTACTGTGTGATCATTGCTGTCCTGTCCTTACTGCCTGGTCCTGTGTATGCCACACCGACATTGGAAGAAGACCTTACTTTACAGAAGAAGGATGTGCCACCAGCCAGCCTTGCCAACGTCACCCCTCTGCTGTTCAGGCTGTGCCCTATGGAAGTCCCCGATACACCTGCTCATGTATCATAAAGCATAACAGTGGCAAGCCTGGACATTCCTGAATTTAAATATTTTGGATACAAAATCAAAGGGACATTTACTGGTTGCTTAATGTTCCAGACACGAGTGTCAGCCCAGCTGCACAGCAGCCCTGCTCCCTGTTAAGCGCTTCACAAGATGCTTGACAGTCCATGTCAGAGTGTCCAGACGCACGCCATCCAGGTGCTTTCTGGGATATTCTGTAATCCATACAACAGTCCAACCAAAGTTTCTTAAATGCTGTATAACCTGTCATTACCATTATACAGATCAGCAAGGGGAAAGCAGAATGTTTTCTCTCTTCACCACCCCAACTTGTATCAAACTCTTGTTTGAGGATTGCCTGCCAGAGAAGCCAGTGCTGGGAGCCCTGTTGTCTACCCTGGTTGTGTCCAGAATGATTTGATTTTCCCAATTTCAAATCCTGCAGCTGGAAGAGAGTAGCCAGTCACTGAAAGGTCTTACTGTAAATAGAGAAGGAGCTTCAAAGAAATGATGCTAAGCTGAGGAAAGACAACAGTGTCTGGGTCCACCTGTTGGAAGGTGGAAAAAACACCCGATGGATAAGATTAGAAAGACCTGGCTTTTCACCTTCTTTTAAGGTCTTCTTTCACTAATCTGTCTCTCCAGATCTCTTTCAGTTGGCATCTCAGACTGTGTGCTGCTAGATGTTAAAACCCATTGGCAATGTGCAGTTTGGAACCCCAACAGTCTCCATTGGTGCTGGTTTGTGTGATGGCGACTGCAGGCTGATATGCCCAGGTGGGTCCTGAGACCTGCCACTGATGTAACGGCGTGATTGAAGGAGACAACGTATTTGGCTATTCTGGGAAAATGATCAAGGGGATCAGAAGACCATGTAGTGACTATAGTGATCAGGAGATCTGTGTTAATTTGGACTAGCCGTACAAGCCTCTCTCACCCATTTCACATGGCAGCATCTCGATCAACATGCTGTTCCTCTTTGCATGTCTTTCAGTGTCTCCTGCTGCAGCTCTTGCGCATCTTTCCAAGGAGTATTATGTTCTCCTGGCCTGGGCTATGAGCCATGGTCTCCCAGTCTCCTGTGCAGGTCCTGCCCACAGAGGTTGACCTGGGCAGAGCAGGCAGCCAGAAGACCATTCTGACTTAATAACCTAACTGCAAAGCTGTTGTGGAAAACACTGAAAGCTCTAATTTTTCTTTAGAGCAGGATGGGAGGAAAGATCTGACTATCTTCATCGAGAGGAAGAGCTTTCCCAACTGCACTGCGCTGATCTTACTGCAAGCGAGGGCAGGAACATTTGTTTCTGAGTTGGCTCCAGCACTCAGATTCCTGAATATTTTAAACATCCCTAACTATGTCTAAACACAATTTGCCTAAGCATAATCCCTCCTTTGTCATTCTGACTTCATCTACACATGCGGCTTTAGTGGTGTGACTTTTCTCTTGATTATGTCAGCAAAAATGTTACCTGTGTACTTGGACTGAGAAATGTTTTGAAATGTGTTGATCAACAGAGTAGTTGAGACATCTGCGGGTTTTTTTTTCCCTGGTGTGTGTGTGTGTATGTGCAGCACATTACAGATCCTGGAAATAAACCAAATGAGAAAACATACAGAGGTATCAAGCAATGGGAGACCGTGTACAGGAGCTGCAACATTTCTCACACCAGTCTAGTGACATGAATTTCCTTGCTGCACTCCTTTCTCCCAGTACATTTTCTATGCTGAGTGGATAATGTTTCCAGCTGGTGACAGGAGGGCATTTTTTCATCATAAACCAATATGCATTTAGTTTCAGACCACCTTATGTTTTTACAAGATACAATTTTTCTTTTCAGAAGACTATTTGAGAGTGAAATTGAATAAAGGAGTTTTAATAGTACATGAAGTACGTGGGTGGCTTTGCTTGCTGTGTTTTAGGAGATGCTGCACCTTCAATTTAACAGACAATGCTACGCTTCAGTAGACCATTATATTACTCCACTATTCCTAGCATAGCAGTCATATCGAAATTGTATTGCTACATTATACAAGTATGGTTAATTAAACCCAGGTATCAGCCAAAGCTTATACAATAGCTGTGTGTGGGTAAAGGAGAAGCAATGAGTTAGGAGAAAAAAAAAAAAAAAGGAATTATTCTAGAGAAGAAGAAACAGAGAAGGAGGGAATGGGGACAGTTAGAGCACCAAAGGTAGGAGAGCAACTGGATGGCGACTGCTGGTGCTGCAGACTGACCTGTGCTGTGCACCCTGCAGCCATGCTGACTAATTAGGGTTTCTGTTAATTTTTTGTAACATTATTATAGGAAAAGACATACTTTACCACATGAAACTAAAGAGGGATAGAGGAAATAAAGCATAACTGACAGTTTTTAAGATAGATGTTCAACAAAGGTTTACTTAATGTCTCTGAAGTGCTAGGCATAATAGAGCTGTGGGTTTAACATGTCTGGAGTAAAAAATATGTATATCCTCTGCACTATCCTCCCTTCCTGTGCCAGTTGGCTTTTAATGCACTGTTGAAAACAATAAAGTACAAGTAGTGTGCCCGAAAGAAAAGTTGATACTCAGACTGCGATTGTGTGGGACTAGAAGAATTATTTGTTGGGTCTTTGATCATATTGCAGGGGAACAAAATAAACCACTGCAAAAGCACCTCTGGCTGTTGAGCAAGGCACCCTCGAACATGCGAAGGGGAAAGCAATGTGGGAGACCTCTGCAGACCTTTGCAGAAAGTCAGAGTCCCAGTGTGTTGCTTAATACAGAGTTGCCTGCTGTAAATCACTGAACTGTTATCATCTGAGATTTCTTTTTGTTTGGCTCATTAAGTCCAGTACCTGAGCTTCAGGGAAAAGACGGCTCTTTTAGGAGTTATTTAAAAAAAAAAAAAAACTTTTCTTTGTACTCTCTTTATTGGTGTCTCTTGACCATAAATCTGCAAGGGAGAGTTCACTCTGTCACTGGTCTGTCCTTTAATACCACATTCATAGCATGGCTTATGTCTATTGAAAACCCATCCAAAGAAACCCCAAAGGCACAGATGATTTTGGGGAAAAGAAGCATTCATACACTGAATTGCTTGATGAAAGGACTAACATTGGCTGAATTATTAAACTGAGCGAGCATAGCTGTGATGCCAGCGGTTAGCATTAAGGTGCATTTATTTATGGCAAGCACTGCCAAACTAAACCTAGCTGTAGGTTGGTGGGCTTCCATTTAGCACTGCAAAAGGCTTGCTACTGTTTACATAAACATGGCATTAAACCTTGAACTTACTTCTTTGGTGTATTAGTGTAATATATGTTAAGCTAATATACTGAAGAGATGAGCAGAAGAATAAACATGTTGCTGTACGAGATGTGGTTTGCTCCAAGGGGGGTGTTGGGCATGGGCTGGGATCAGGCGGGAATCTGGAAGGAGAAGGCTGTGGAGGTGGGAACCATCGTGTATAGCATGGCCCCGTCCTGTGGGGCAGTGGCCTCTGCAGAGCCAGGCCCCCTTGTCCCAGCAGTCCGGGCTGTACCCGTGGTGGGCTGAGGTCCCTCTTGGTTGGTCATGCTGCCCGGGTGTGGCAAAAAAACTGGGAAGAAAGCTATTTTTAGGTAAGAGGACTGTATTCTGGGACCTGGTTGCAAATCATAAGATGGGGAAATTTAATGCCTGCCTTTGTGTTTTAGATGATATGGCAAAAATGGGCAGTTAACAAACAGCTTAGTCAGAATGGTCAAAACTGGTGCAAGAAGTTGTGAAACACGATGGGGAGACTCTCATGGGATAATTTTTCCTTTTATCAAAGGGCATAGCTGACTTTTGCTGACTGGTTTTTGTTTATTCATTAATTACCGTCCAGAGGAGAACACATTAGCATACTTTTTCACTGGCTTCTTTCTTTTTCTGCTTTTTCAGTTATTGGGGTTCATTTAAACAACTGGTTTAGATGTGATTTTTAACATGTGAACATGGAACTACCTTCTTTTTCTTGTTCATGCAGTGCTCCCCGCCAAATTTTTGGTGACATTAATCAATAGCAGATTAATCTCTTTTTCTTGTTAGTAAATGAAAATATTTTTACTAGACAGAGTTTCAGAAGTTCTCTAACAACTTTGCTTGTTGCAAAGGCTTCTGGATGAATTAAGAAACTTTACACACACATGATACTCCACAGTGTATAAACAAAACAAGGTTCTTCCACGGTAATGCCATCAGCCTTTGCTAAACAGAAATTACAACATTTACATGTACCAAATCCTTGGTTATTCCATATGTGTCTGTATTTTGTCATAGTAGGTACAATTTAAATGTAAGTTTAGTGATAAATCCTTGCTAGTTTTCTTAGTTCCATCCAGACTACAATAACCTCACATCCAAAGATCCTGAATTCTGTCATAAGCTCCTTATAGATAGAGCCTATAGTTACACATCTCAATCTCAACCTCTCTGACAGTGACAGTGTTCAAGATCCGATCTGAATTTATTTATTTCATTGTTTGGGGCACTCTAAAAATTACTTTTTTCATTGTTTATATTGCATTAATATTTTTCGTACTCTTCAGTTTCATTTTTTTTCCCTTTTTTGTTTTCCTTTTCCTTTTCACCAGGATCAAAAATTCAAAAGTACCATTGGTTGTAGTGCATTTCTTTACATACCTGTCCAGTGTGCTTTTAGACCAGGCTATATTGATGGGTGAAGTACTTGAAATGAAGCAGTCAGCAGTTCTGCCTTGCTCCCCACAAGTCTTGAAGTTGTTTTTATTCCCTCGGTGAAAATGGCTATGTCAGCACAGAGTACAAAAGGAATCAAATTATACTTCATCTTATTACAAAACCACCTGGAACTCAGTGGAAACATCCCACTCCTCTTTGCCTTCCAGGGCTTTGATCCACTTGAAAAGCCTCATCCACTGTCATGAGGGCTTACCTCCCTGCTAACTCAGCACTACAAGAAAGTAGATTTAAACTGAAGGTTAGTCTAGAAGATGCCCAACAGATCGTTTTCCCCATGTTTCATCTTCTTCCCAACACCTGATTTGGGTCCTCTAGGCAGAACCCCAATACTGCCAACTCCAAGTATCAAGAATCAAGAGGCAGCCTCCTTTTGCCTCCTTACTCTCTAGGAAAAACAGGGGCTGGCTTAAAACTGCAAAACTTACTTTAGTCACAGGGGCCAGGAAAGAACTGCTATGGAAGGGAAAAGCTGAGATTTTCATTTTATTCCGTGACCGGATCTCAAAAAGTCGCCATTACTGTGAGAACTCATACTGCTGCTGTCTCTATCTCTTAGCGACTTAGGGACTTGTTATTAATGGCCCATCACTGGCAGCCCATTAACTTCATCGGCAGAGGGGTGCAAACAGCACCTGACCCAAGTCTTTCCGATTGCTTCCTGCCTGGCCTCTCTGGGATGCCCGCATCCTGGAGGGAACATAGTGCAAAACAGAGGGTGGAGATGTACCGCTTAACTCACTGATTGGCCTTCAGGATCCACGCGAGTATGAAGGCCCTCTTGTTCACCTACACATGGGTACACGCATGCACACGTGCACATCAAGGCTGCTGCGCTGTGCCTGTGAACAGCTCTTGCTGATGAGCACTTGCTCATCTCTTTAATATTTGATAGCTATTTGGCAGTCAGCAGAGAGTAGCTGAGCTTTTTGTTATGTAACTCCTATTAGAACTAGGGGTTTGATAAAGCTTCTTCATCATGAGAATTACAGCGTATTTCTCACTTCTTCGCATCCAAATATTAGCCTTTGATGTCTGCACTTGGCTCTCGCTGCAGCTAGAATCTCTTGTGGTACGTACTGCATAGCCGTGTAGAATAACAGCATGTTCTTCGTCCTGACAGTTAAGGAGATGCCGAATGATGTCAAGTTAAGGTTGGAAATGGTTTTCTTCTCCACAACCGGATAGCTGTGCACTGGAAGCTTATCATTGTTTTTTTTGGGATCTCCAAACCCAGTTGCAAGGAGATCACCCCAGTCCCATTTCTCCTCTGCCTTCCTCCTAAACTTACACCTTCCTGCTTGCTTGCTCTTACTGCAGTGCAATATGGGGATTAAACAGGGTTCATCTTTCCATTTTGCCTTGATGCTTTAGAGCATTTCAAAATAAAATGTGACTGTGATAAATTGTGCTCAGAAGAAACCAGAAGCTTAGAAGGAGGTTTTAAGTTTCAGGAAAAAAAAAAAAGTGTCCAAAGCAGCAGGCAAACAGAAGATAATTTGAAAGCTTATAACTTCCTCCACTTCTGTGAACCAGAGATTCTCTCCTGGGCCTATCCCTCTCTCTCGCCTATGGTCTTAAAGAAAATCTCTGACAACTATTATTCTCTGTGTTACTACAACACTATATTCAGTATTTTAAGCTTTACAGGGTGGGGGAAATCCCTAGCATGACCTTCAGTCTCGGGTATCCTTCTTTCTTTATCTTTTAGAAATATGTCCACAAATACAGACTTACTTTTAGCTTTTTATTTCATGTGGTGTTGAAGCCAGTCCTGTGATTTCACATATTTTTAAGTTGGTAGATTGAACTGCAGGTGATAAAGGCTCTGCTTTATCCCGCAAACTAAACTGCCTTTATTAATCCCTTGGGCTTATCGTGAGGCTGCAGACTTTTTTCTTCCTCCCTCCAAAAAGTGAGCCCCGTGCCTGAAACGAGTAGCTAATGGGTAGCGCCAGGAGCTGGGGACGTCTGTCCATCCGCTTGGCGGGTCCAGCACGGGCAGCACCTGCTTCCCTCTGGCATCTGGGCTGCGCTTTTGGTGCTGGCGGCCACCTGTCCGGCGTGAGCTGAACCGAGAGCATCGCTTCATTGCGCTCAGCCCGAGCAGTCATTAGGTGCGCTGATGGCTTTTAGTCGTTGCTGATGTGGGCTGAGGTTGAACCCCTTGTGGGCTGTGTGTCTGGGGATAATGGATAAGCGTAGCAACTGGTTTCCAGCTTACCCAATTTAAGGATTTTGCTAAATCAGCACGTGCTTGCTTTTTACAAATCTGCTCGGTTGATCTTCCCTGCACCAAAACCCACTTTTGTTTACATCTCTGTGAAGAGCCATGTAAAGGTATTATTTTGAAGAACCATTATCAAAATGGAAAAGGACATAAAGCGATGTGCACTAAGGAAGTTTATTTCCTTGTTTGGACTTGGAAAAGGATGTAATTTAGTAAAATAAAAAGGCTGTATTATTTTCAGGTGAGACTGTATTAGGTATCAAAGGTGCTTAATTTTAAGTTTTAATAGACATGAGTTTAATCAAAACTCATATTAAGTTGTTCATAAGGAAAACACTTCCACAGCTTCTGTTTTCAGGTGCCAAATTCCAGGCATCTTTAATTGTTTGATTTTTAGAGGTTTCTTATTACCTAGCCTTTGAAAATCAACCTTGAGATGTCCTAAATAGGAGGGGTTTAAAACTAATTTTCACACATAAAATAATGTGCTTAAAAATTAAAGTTATCTTTTGAGAGGATAGGAGCTAATTTCTCCCTCCTCCCATTCTTTTGCAAAACAAAACTACATGTGAGATAATTAATTTCTAGTCTCTACAACAAAGAAAGTTTTTCGCATCAGGCGGCCTGTTTTTTTCAAGAATATATCCCAATACTGTGCTTTTTACATATAGAAGAGTCTATTTTTATGATTTACAAGCAAGCACACAGGTCTTGGTGTGCCACCAAGAATAAACCCATGAAATTTGCCATGGGATGTAGTTGAAGCCTTGTATTTAGCAACATTAAAAGAGGGGTTGGAAGTTTATGAGGAAGCTTGCAAGAACGATCCAGAATTTTTGTGGTATCTGGCAAAACAGAAGACTTGCAGAGGATTCCACTTTTCTACTGAACTATAAGCAGCCTAAGACTTAAAGTAATATACTAAACTAATTATTCCAAGAACTGAAGTTTTCCAAATTGTAGTAATGTATTTTGCATGTTTTGCAGAACATACTAGTACAAGGCTGAAAAAAAATTAAATTAGCTAGAAATTCCTGCGCAAGGTCTAATACATTGGGTAGAATGTGCTTTGTCGGTTACATTAAATACCTTCAGCATCGGGAAGATAAAGCTTCAACTGAAGGATGGAAGTGGCCTGTGGGTGTGCTTTCTGAGCTGTTCTCATGAGAACAGGCGAGCCACCAAGCCAGGCACAGCAAACTCCTCTGTCTCTTGCTACTAAAGATTTTAGGAGTGAAGAGTGGATGTTTCAAGGGTGCTATTGGGTGTACAAAATGACTAGTATATGCAACTGCCAAATGGGTGTTTAAGCAATAACACAAAATCTGCAGTGACCACATTTTGTAATCTCTCAGAGTAGGTGATGTTTTGGCATAGAAACCTGGAAGGAAACCCATCTGGGATCCCTTCCCCTCTGAACAGGTAACATTGAATATAAACATTCATAAGATATATATAACATGCAGTGGGCTGTAAAAATCAGGTGAATGTCAGAAGACTGAAATTCCAGAAGAAATAGGAAAAAAGCAGATGTTGCAAAGACTTTTAGTGAAAAAGTGAGTGAATGCTCATACGTGAGGATGCTGAAGAGATGGCAGTGTTCAGCTCTTCATAGTGCTGAGTCTCCAAAGGGGTAAGAAAGGAAAAACTGAAAATCTTGTCCCTTCCTTTCAGTTATATCTGGAGGTCTAATGAAAGATATTATCTCTCCATAGAAACCTTGTCTTTCATGGAAAAGATTTACATGTCTATGTGACAAGAAAACCATTAAGCAGATCTAATTAGACATCCATGCCAGAACGTCCCCCAAATTAATGAAATACATTCCAGTCAAAAGCAAATCTCAAAGGAGCACCTAAATGGGAACAATGCCCGATAAGTTATCTTTGGTTTCCTCCTTTCCGTCTTGTAATGAAAATGTTCAGGCAGCCAGAATTAATAACACTGTGAATAGCAAATAAAGGATCCCAGGCCACTGGAAGTCAAAAGAAAGTTGGACTTGTGGCCCTTTGACAAAGTAACTGAAAGAGTCAAACTGAGCATCTCAGCCAAAATGATTGAAGTCTAATGCCACCTGGCACATAAATATTGCCCTTTCTATTTGCATATATCTTTCTTTTTAAATTATTTTTTTTTCAGTTTCTTAGTATTCAAGGTTCGAACATGTCAAACATAACTAATGTGGCAATTTAATCAGGAGCTGCATTGCGTCTCATTTAAGGCAGAGTTATTTCTCCATCTATTAGATACATATATATGTGTGTATAGTTTTTTATGTGCATCATCCTTCTACACGATATAGGAAATGAATGTCAAAGCAGACAATAAAACCAGACACCACTTCCTGTTGAAATCCTGAAAGGAGAGACAGGCAGGAGAAAAAGCGTGCAGCATTGACAAGAGGAGAACAGCTTGAAAGACCCTCCAAAAACAGCATCATTGGGAGCCGAAAAGGCACGAGCCTTTTGCCTTTCGTGCTCCATGCAGGTCCCCGGAGCCAGAGCCTCCCCCTGCCCCGTCGGCAGTGCCCCCGTGGGGTGGGGACGGGGCTGCTCTGCCCACAGGCAGACCTGCTGCCCCCTCGCGTGGTGGCACTGCTTGCTTGGAGGGCTGACAAGGTGCCGTCTCCTCGCCTCGAGGAAACGTTCCTTTACGGATTCTTATTCTAAACAGTAATTAAAAACAACAATGGAGGAAATGAAATCTGTTTTTATGTCCGCCTTGTTTACATTTGGTGGTTTATTCCACTGCAGCGGGCTGCTCCAAACCTAGTTTCAGATGAGCACGTCATCAGAAACCCAAAGGGAAGAATCACCACTGGCCTGATGGACCCTGTGCCGCATGTGGCAGCATCCGTGCAGACACACGGATGGTTTGCCAGGCTGGCCTCCAAGTTAGGAGCATCCACAGCTCTACATCATCACCCTGCTCACTCAGGCTCCCATATACTGCTAACACCATGCTGTGTAGGCTTGTGGGCACTTATTTGACATCTCCTATTTTGGGTTTAACTTTCCTGCCCTCGGCAAGAGCAGAGGTTCTGCCAGACATTGTAACAAGACAGCAAAAAAAATCTATTGCCGTGATTATTTTTTAATTCCCATGAGAAGAAGCCTCATCCACTCTAGCATCATCAAATAAGCGGCATATTTTAATGGCTTTATTCTCTCGTAATATTTGTCCTAAATAAGGTCTGGTTGCTAATTATTCTGGGCCTGGTACGTCCTTCCTCATTCATGTTGTAACATACCACATAACGTAGCTGTACTCAACACATAGAAAAGAAGCAGAGTCAGACCTTCTAGCTATTGCATTACTGTTGACTGACAGCTTAAATTAAAATCTTGTACCTAGCTGACTTTCATTGAAGAGAAAGAACAGTGTTTGGGTGGAAGGGAGAAGGAGAAAATATGTCTCTACACATGAAGTTTCCAACACTTTGAGCAAGAAGCTGTGACATACAGGGTGTAATTAGCGGCATTGCCCATTCTCCAAATCCGTAGCTGATGTAGCAGAGATTAGTGCACAGACAAAACTACACCGCAGCACGCCAGCTGCCCCTTCTTTCCTGGTTCACACTGCCTCTGGCAATGAGTAGTGAGATGTATTTTGAATAAGCAAAATAACTAAGCCTTGGGAATGTTAATCTGTGGGGACTCGTGCCATTTAATTTTACTTTCTTATGAGAGAGAGTAGAGAGGAGAAAACATAGTTTGCATTTTTCTATAACTCTGTGCTTGTGTGTGTGCATGTGTGTGTGTGTGTGCACATGTGTGCATGCATGCATGTGCATGTGTACGCATGCTTTTTCTGCACAGTTCTCAACTGTGTATGGATGGTGCTGGCTTTCCTTGACCCCTCTGAAGCCCTCGGAAGCAGATAGATATAAGATTTGGCAGCAGGAACTGTCCCTAGACAAGGTCTTTTCTTTGAGAAAATTAATTTTCTGCCTAAAATATTCAAAAGGGGGAAAATGGCTTTGTACTTTCAAAAATAATCTATAAAGCAAAATGCCTAGCATGCACTATCGGTTGCAATGTACAGGGCTACATATACATTTTTATTGTTAAACCAGGGGATTAATTTAGGCTTGGCACGTAATGAATCAAGGAGATTTACAAATAATTGCTTCGGAGATAAGTCACAGAAAATCTTACATCTGTTTCTTTGCTAGGACTTCTGTAGTGCAGTCATTTTAGGAAAGACCAAAACTAGCTGACGGAGATTTCTCCTCTCTCTTAAAACGATTTTGTGCCGGGCGGTTGTTGGGTTGCTCCAGAGCAGCGCACACATCATGTTGTGAATGCACTCCTGCTGCCTGGGGGACGTCCAGCCCCTACGATCCACAGCCGGCCTTTTCGCTCAGCACAGTGAATGCACCTACTGCAAATCATTGCTGATATGCCCGACACATTTTGCAAACGTACTTGGGAGGATTGCAGGCTAACAGGGGCATGGTGGCCCTTGCTTCTTGCTGGAGAGAAGAGAGCAAAAGCAGAGCAAAACCCAGGCAGGAGGGTGGAGAAGCAACAGTAAATGCCCGAAATTCTTTGTTCTCCCATTGGGTGTTTTCTGACCTCTCTGCAGAGAGACTCTCATAAATACCCGGCAGCAGCCTGAGCGCCTGGAGAGACCGGCTGACGCAAAGTCTTTACAAACCTGCCCTTCGCAGCTGCAAGAAGGACAACAGCAAAATGGGCAGAATAACAGAGCTACCAGACATTGCTAACGCTTCGTCGGCGTAGCCTCTGTTTCCAGATGAGCCGGAGCTGCCCTCCTGTCTATTTTTATTTAATTATTTCTCCTTGTTCCTCAGTCTTTCCAGAGAATACTTTCTCCTTTTTTCTTAAGCCGTCAGTTCACGCTGTGATCCGAGACACTGATGGAACAGAGGCTCTGATGCCAAAATGCTAGCAGATTTAAGGTATCAAGAGGCAAGGCTCAGGAAATAACTCATTTGTTCAGGCATTCAGAGCAAATATTTATAAATTTCTTCAGATATAATTCCCACTGCACAAAGCCAGAAAAGCAAAAGGCAGCTTTTCTGGATGCGTTGAGACTCATATGGATAGCTAGGAGTGGGCCTGAGAACAGGGGAGGAAGAAGCGATCTACTTTGAATTCTTACAAGTTCTACCTTATACGCTAAGTAAAGTAGGATGCATTATGTCCAGGAAAAAGGACCTGGATTATGAGGACTCTGGAAAAAAATGAGGGCCTTTCCTGACTGGCTGAGTTTACCCTAAAGTGAATGAAATGTCAGCATCAGGAAATGGAAAGCTGAATACTTTGGAAATAGTCTTCACCATAGTTCTCTTAGGAAAGACTAGTTATTAGACCTCATCAAAAAATATTTGCTCTGCTGGAAGGAGGTGATGAAAATGAGAAAACTAGAAATCAACATACTCTTTTTTTCAATAAGAAGTTGAAATTTTTATGAGATTAAACTTAATTGCATAAACTGCGTTCTATCAAAATAATTTGAAATAAAGGGTTCAAACTTTAGTTTTCATCAAGGCAATTACATTGGCTTAATGAAGCTACGCCTGATTTACACAGATGAAAGTGAGAACAGAATCACTCATTCTGTCTTCTTAAACACACTCCACCAGAACCGGGAAGGATAAACAATATTTGTATTGAGCAGTATACAAATGGGGATAAACTTCAGGCAGTCTTACACAAAAATAACCAAAAAGCAAATCTTATCGACTTACTTTTGTGCAAAATTTGTTTATGGGCATTCTCAGTTTGGAATACAAGTGTGTGGAGTTGAGAAAAGCTCAGTGAATGTATACTAAATTCAGCACACAGCCTGTGAATTATTTGTGAATGGGCTCTGAGAATCAGAAGCCACTAAATGTGGACCTTATCTCACACGTTAGCAGCTCCCATCCGCTCCCATGGTGTCCAGATACAGCTGACGGGTTTGAGCTGCCATGGGCTGGTGAGGTGCCCATGTGTGTCTAGTGCACAGAGGATGAGGGCAGAAGGGGACCCACTGGTGCAGAGCTCTGCTGGGTCTGAGCACCCATCACCGGTGCACCCCAGCTTACAGGATCAGATACCCAGTACGTAATCTCACATACTGGACACACAGGGACATGCCAGCACATAGGACTTCACACCATGAGTGAAGGAAGCTGAGAGATCTGCACATCAGTGTCAGACATTGATTTATCTAGAGCATCACATGTCTAGCTGTTACATTCATATTTTACCATAGAAGCAGTTTATTTCAGTTTAGCTGAATCCTAAAAAAAAAAAGGGGGGGGGGAGAAAAAAGCCCACAATCACAAAGCAAGCACTCTCCCTTATGACACTGCACCAATATAAGCTGCTTTGAAATTGCATTAAATTTGTCCTGAAAGCAACTTGGAATAAATATGGTTAAATCAATGTATCGATGAAGCATTATTCTCTTATTGTTGACAGCTGCATTTCCAGCTTGTCTTGCCTGAGAAGGTCTGGATTAGTACAGGGATGCTCTTTGCCAGATGCAAAACAGGTATATCCCACTTCGGCTCCTGATGGGCATTAACCTTTCAGCGTGCAGATCTGCCTCTGCGTTGTCTTTTGGTGCAGCTGCCAGTCCTCTGCTGAGGCACTTTAAATTTACCCTGCTGAAGATTAGGATAAAGCCTTAATATGATTTTGAGTATTGCTGGAATGCAGTCACTTTTGGCAGGGATTGTGGTAGTTATTTTAGCAGTGCGGAGGGATATAAAATGGTAGTTTAGGGCAGAAAATAACGAGGTTGTAATACACACTTGAAACTGCTGGAGAAATAGAAGTAGGCAGGGTATGGTTGTTTAAAGTGAAATCTGGCCAGGCAACCCAAGCAAACACCGCCGCTCCTGCAAGAAGCTCAGTGGCTTGTTTTTTGAGCAGAGGTGACATGAGACAAGTGGTTTGCTTCTCCTGGAAGGGCTGCACCCCCAGCTGGGGCTGGGGGGGGATTTGCTGCTGGCCCAGAGGCTGACGGGTCTGGAGTCGCCAGCAACACTTTGGATTTCATTTAAACATTTCCCCTTCAAAGACCGCCCCGGCTCAATGTACTTATGTTCTTAGATGTGATACAGTCACAGTGCAATGTAGTATGGCTTCAGGCAGTGAAAGCTGTAACTGCTTTTCCTGTGAAGTGGAAAGTATGTATAATGCACATGGTATCAGTGACTAGTGTTTTATTCATTAAAAGCATCCTAGTTCTGTACCATTATGTCCTCAGCAGACCAGGCAGAACATATGCTTTGAATTGCAATCTGGAGGTTTAGTATACATTTCAGAAGGTCTGATGTCATCTTCAACTGCACAGGGCATTAAAATATTTTACAATTGATGCACAGCACGAATACCGATGCGTATGAAAATAATTCATACCCTAATTTAGGGGTGCTCAAACTCTAATTAAGGGTACAGTATGGTACACGCCATGTGTAATTGGACATGAACTGGCAGAGATTTTGCTTGTCAAGTCGCTGGTCCTGGAAAAACTCCCTGGTGCTTCCCATTGCCTTTGCTCCTGTTTCTGCTGTCAGTGGCACTATTTGAGTGGACAACCATAAGTGTGTCTTTACAAAATCAGACTCCTATATCAAAACATCCGTATATACATACTATGGACTAAAATGCCTACCTGGGTCTCACTATCCTTGCCTTTCTGCAAGTCTGGCTCTTCAATGTAAGCAGATAAAACAGAGATGGAAACCTGGAAACAAAACAGAACACGAGGGAAATGGCCCTGCTTGCCAAAAATTCTGTTTGCTCTCTCTTACCCTTGCTAGCAGTTCTATTTTGCCTGTGATGACTGTAAAAACAAACAAATTGAACTGTTTGTCCCTTTTCTGTAAATTTTGGTCTAACTTTCCTCATGGTTGCCTTTTGCAGGCCAACCATATCTGATACCTTGAAGCACAGACTTTTTATTTAACCCTTTTCACTTTGTCCCCAAGCTTTACTGACTGGTATTTGTCTAGCATGTCACTAGACACACATGTAATTATATTTTATATGATTCTTGAATATCTGAGTATTAATGAAGGCATGACAGCCTTCCATGTCCCACCCATGAAGCTGCTTTGTTGAGCAGTTCTGTGCATTTCAGTGGGGTGAGCCCTGCTAGCAGAGCCAGTTGTGTAAGTGTGATCCAGAGGTTGCTTCTGCTAGCTGCCTGACGCTGTCTCCTGCCAAGGAGTCGGGTCTTCTTGAGTGTTGTCCTGGGAGAACTTGGGGCATGCTTCCTCTGTGCATGCAGGCAGGAAATTTCTGTGGACTGTTTCTACAGGTGCTGTTGTTACCAGTTTGGGGAGAAAAGGGCTTGAAGCAGGAATTTAGTGTGTCCACGTGATTCCTTTTTGTGCTGGCCAAAGCTGTCCCTTACTGCAAAGCACCAATCTTAACCGTTGTTCCCAACATCTGGGCATTTGAAGAAAAGCTTTTCCTGACAGATCAGAAAGGTAAAAAAAAATTCATTTGTTTGCTTTATGCCTGTCTTTAAGACAGAGTAGCTCAAGTATAGCAAGCTGTGGGAAATCTCTTTCATTGGTTTTAATTAACATTATTTTGCTTGGTTTAAACTACTGAGCGCTTTGTTCTGCCTAAACTGAAATAAACTATTCTGAAACCAAAATACGCATTTCCAAACCAGAATTTGCAGTTTTTAAATTGAGTTACGAGAGTCAGTGTTAAATTTAAATATTACAACTTGATCATGTAACAAAAGTCTGATGTTGTCAGCTTTGCAGATGAGGGACTTTTCTGCCTCTGTACTTGTCTTTTGGAATATTCTTACTTCTCCTGGTTGTTTTTACAACGTCTCTGCCTCTCTTTTCCCCTCCTCTCGCCTGCCAGTGCTCTTCTGGATGCTCCACTGATGCTAATGGACTTTTCTCTCCCCACCCATTTATTCCAGTCCCCGTTCCAGCTCTCGGTGGCTGAACAATGGCTCTTGGACATCATCTTTGCATCGCCTCCTTAGAGGACAAAGTATAATTTTTCCTTTTACGATCCTAAAAAAAGTATAGAGCGATTTATGTGATGAACTTCTGCCAAACAATTGCTTTCAGAGCACCATTAGTGAGGGCCCCTGCTTTCAGCTTTTTAACATATGACCTCAGCACATCGAAATGGCCTTTTCAGACATTGGAAAACTCAACAAGACGTGAAAAGAAGTCAAAGTGAAAGCCCAGGAGTGTGTCATAACAACACTTAACAACTGGTCCTTTTGCAGGGCTCCTCAGGAAAAGCACATTAAGGCTGGAACGCCACACGTCCTCCACATTTTATATTCTTAGGTTACCTTAGCACCAAGGTGTTATTAATGCACCAAATCACTTGTTGCGTCTCAGCGGAATCACAAGAGCTGCCTGTTAGAAAAATGTGCAACTAAAATAGCTCTTCAGGAGGAAACTGACCAGTCTATTTTGGGAAAACGCTGTAACTTGAACAAGGCAAACCCTTACTAAGTACTTTCGGTGGTATTTGCTAGCTGCTGACCTTTGTGAGGGACCAGGCCACCTAATTCATGTCACCGAGGCCCCCTCTGTATAGTCACGGGAGAGGAATAAGCACATTCCAGAAGGCAGTTTGATTTCAGAGAGAAACATGTAGCATTCTTCATCAGTTAAATATGGAGGCACGGGTGGCTGTGCTACTAATTTTGGGGCCTCAGGTAGGTTTCTGAAGTCAGGAGGGACGAATCTAAGCACATATGTATAACCATACCTCGACCCCTAATGGCATTTTCCCATTTGACTGCTGAAGTTATATGCATCTAGACATATATTACAATGACATATCTATGTTAATCTGTATAAATCTTCAGATAATAACCTACTGAAATGTCATCTATTCTCCAGCAATTCTAAGTGAACTAGTTATAGTCTCTCAGGCTGATATAGTTTATAAAATGAGAATAGTTAAACACTACCTAACATACAGACAGAGCTGCTGCACTGGCTGTCCTACAGAGAGCCCATCAAGGCAAGGCAGGAGTTCCAGGCTGCTTTCTGGGTGAAGAGGCAGAAAGGCTGTCTGGTGTTTCGCTGAAGCACTCCAATTGTGCCTTTTTCTTATTCTTTGTTCAGTCATCTCTGTGGGACAGGGCTCTCTGTTCTCCATGCAAATAGCAAGGCGAGGTTCTTGTCAGCGTCGTGAAAAGAGACACAACTGTTTATGCTGCGAGGTTGTGCCTGGGATGGGTGGCTCTTTGGTCAGCCCCAGAGTTTGCTTCTTTTTGTGTCATCAGGGTGCAAAAAAACAGCAAAATTTTATGCAGATGTTGGTAAGCCCTTACGCATGAAAACAATGGCAGCAAGCTCAGTGAGCGTGTAGGAAGAGGAAATGTGTCGTGCATTTTAGGAATGATCGCACATCAGGTAGCAAGTACAGACAGCCAGGAAGTAACCACTGTGAGCTACTTCAGACTGACTTGTCTCCATCAGACACAAAATTTCCAATGCATGAATATAAGCTAAGCATCATAGTGAAGGACAGCATGCATGATCTGAGAAGCCTGGATCCCACCACTGTGCGGCACTTAAGAGAAAGACTTGGACAACCAGATTCTACTGAGATCATATGAGGAAGAATGCATGATAAGGAAAAAGGAAAAATTAGATATTAAAGAAATTATTATGTGATTGGGTGAAGGGCACAAACCAGCAGACATGCATCCTAGCTAGAAATATCAACCCTTTTTTGACATCCATTGAAAAAATTATGGGAGAAACTTCCCCTTGCAGAGCAGAAAAGAGAGCTGCTGGAGAGATACTTGAAGGGGTACAGTTTGTGGAGTGAGGAATCTACCGCTATGAGGTTCTTCAGCCATCCTAAAATGCAACTAACTATCACTGGCAGTGCTATGTTTAGGAGAGTGAATAGTGAATTCAGCAAGAAATCTGTCAGCTGTTTCCTTACTGTAAAAATATGAAGCAAAACTGTAAGGCTGGCAAGTTTCCACCAGCGGTTATCAGCAATAGAAGAAATTATTTGGTCAAATGTAGAATTACGCAGATTATGGAAGACTTCGTGCAAGGACGTGGAGAAAAGCCAGCATGATTTTCTTAGATATTTCATGCAGATAAGTGATAAAATGCAGAATGTGGGAGACCTGGGATTTGAACAGTTGGCTGTGTTTCTGAGGTGAAACTAGAAGTTTAGGTTCTATTGAAGATGCTGAGCCACTTCCCACCCAGATCACAGAGTCCTGTATGTACAAAGTGGGAGGAAGAGGAGTGGGTTTTCTTTCTTGGAAACTAGGTAAAGTATAGAATCATAGAAACATAGAATGGTTTGGGTTGGAAGGGACCTTAAAGATCACCTAGTTCCAACCCCCCTGCCATGGGCAGGGACACCTCCCACTAGATCAGGTTGCCCAGGGCCCCATCCAACCTGGCCTTGAACACATCCAGGGATGGGGAACACTTCCAGGGATGGGGCATCATGGAAGATACAAAAGTAAGAACAAAAGAAGGAGCAGTAAAGAGTTCAGACCTAGATTTATGCAAACAAATTGTATCAAAGTGATAAAGAACATCAGATAAAACAATAATCTTGGTGCCTGGAAACTGTGTTAATAGCTAAGGCAAGCCATAGTAATGCAACATTATCCCTGATGAAAAGATGTAATGGTGGTATAAATGGCATTTCTAAAAACCAATAGGATGGTTCCTAACAGTGAAATATTAAAATCATGGATTTTATCTTGATTATGAAAGACAGAGAGGGCAAGAAGGTTGAAAAGGCAGTGGGGAGAGTCTACACAGTCTGTATGAAGTTCAGTGCCATGTATTGTATGAATATGTATAGCTCAAAACTTTGAGATCTTGATCAATATTAATTGATCAATATTTATGGATCAACATTAATCAGGAGAGCCTAGGTAAAGAGTGTGTTAGTGGTCCTCAGACTGCTCACTGTGTTAAAACTGGGAGTAAAATCTCTTCTGTGCTGCTTACATTTCTGCCTGCAATGGGTGGAAGGAAGAATGGCAGTGATGTAGGGGATGTTGCCTCATAGAGACAATGCTAACACGTTATTAAAGTTTGAATACAAGGCAGATGAGAAGGAAGTAACTGCCTTCTAAAATCTTCTTGTAATGGATAAAGATGTTTTGCCTTAGTGGCTGGTGAGGAACCTGTGATCACAGTCTGATTACATTCAACGTAGGCAGGCAGATGTGTGGCATAAATGAATGAGTAATATATATATATATATATATATATATATATGTTTTATTCTTCAGTGGGGTCAATACCCAAAGGAAAACTAGGAGTAAAATTAACTGTAAGAAAATATTTTGCTATAAAAATGCAAAGAAGGGTTTTTGAAGGGGATTTTATTGGATGAGCAGATATAGATTCTCGCATAGATTGGAACACTATCATCTAGAAACCCATCCTGTTTCAGGATTATGAGGAAGGCAGTAATTAGAAATGAAGAAGCAATATTATAGCAAAATAAAAAAAAATAGTAAAGATGGTAATCAATATAAGTTAGAAGTTATGAAGTGTAGAAAATTGATGAGGGAAGCAAAGACATCAGGGAAAAATCAATGGTTAGCAGAGCTGGGGACAGTAAAGATTATTTAAGTATGTTAGAAAGAAAAGATATCCTAGCAATAGTATAAAGCATTACTTGATGGAGATGGCAAAGTTTTTAATGATGCAGAAACGAGAAAACATCAATAAACATTTCTGTTCTGTGTTTGGAAAAAAAGCAAGATTCATACACGTATGAATCAGGTGATGATGGTAAAGTACTTTCCAGCTCAGTGGTGACAAAAGATGACATTGTGTGTCTACCAGGTTAGGGCAGACTTACAGAGCAATTTGTATAACTTGCTAAACAGACACATTCACACTGAATGCCTCCTAATACAAAGAAATTCAAAACTGCGTGAATGAAGGCAGTGAGCAGATGACACATCTTCATATGTGGACAGGGTCTAGGATGTTGTGATATTTTATAGGATCTAGGAGGTCATAGTTACTAAACTGCAAGAGATTCAGGAAAGTGGTAAGAAGAAACCTAGAAAAATGATGAAATAGAAGGAAGGTTTTATATCCAAAAATGGTATTGGTGAAATTGGTCTTGGAACAACTAACATGCTTAAGTTCTCCATAAGAATATGGAGATGTACCTTTATTGTAGTATGTAAAAATTTCTGGGTTATTTTCTGGGTTATTAACAGGCTCCTTAATGCAGCAGAGAAAAGGCTAGTAAGAGTCAATGACTGGAAGCTGAAGTCTCACCACATCAAGTGAGAAATCACATCCACTGCAGTGAACACAACTGAACCACTGGATCAAACTACCTTGGGAAGCCTTTGGTTCTTCCTCTCCTGCTCACCTAGGACCAACACTTGATGACTGTATGGAAGATGTCCTTTAACCTGAGATGAAGTAGGATTTAGACAAATGTAAGTTTTTGGGTTCAATTCAGAAATGATTGGCGATAGTTAATGGTCCGAAGAATTGAGTTTAGGTGGCTATTTAGTTCCTTTTGAACTTAAACTCTCTATATCTCTGAATCCTCTATTTTTTCTTCTTAAATTACTGTGATTTTACCTTGACTCTGTTAATGCCTTACTCTACAAGGACTGACTTACAGACTCCATCTGCAATTTGTATGTGTATGGTGTTTGTATCTTCTTGCAGGTCCTTTTGCATTGCAAGAGCAGTGGGAAAGGGCTATGCTGTAAGTGAGGATCAGACTTGAGAAGCACAGCCATTGACAACCTTTCCTTGGGCTGCGTTACGCAGGGGGAACTGGAAATGGACTTCAGTCTGGGTATGGGGAAGGTATGTGTGGCCACATTAGTATGGTTAAGGGTCCAGATTATACTGAGATGTTACATGAAGAATTAGATGGCATAAAGCTTTGTGATGGCATTTTCAGAAGCGCCATTTGGTTTTCATAGGAGCAGCCATTTCAACACTGAGTATAATACTTTCAATAATCCCTCCAGAAACCAATGCTCTTGTGCTGAAAACAATTTCAGAGCTGAAACAGTGGTAACATCAAAAACAAAAACATCAAAACTATTGGCAATAATCCCTTTTCAGTGGTAGATCCCTCCAACCTTTTGCTAATCATCTGTACTTCACCACAGAGCTACTGACATCATTGTACAGAAGAAAATTATCTCCCCTCCTTATGAAGGTGGCACAAAAAAGCTCAGGAGCATTTGTTGTATTTAGTATTAAATAACGTCAGGACAAAAATAAAAACCTGTTAACAGCTGAGGTAATTTAACAGCTAGGAATATTTATAGTTTATGACCCTCCTGGGCTTCCCTGTTAGAATTATTTTGTTAGAAGAAAATTGGTCATTATCTGGGTCTCTTCTTAGCCTGCAGCAAGTAACAGAGGGCCAGCATTAGCATTTCTGCCCCTCTTTCTCTCTGCTGTGGCTTTGCAGCCACCAAAACTGGTTCTCTTCTGAACCTGTCCGTTCCCTGCAGTGCGTGATTTCAGAAGGATGTTGGATGTTACACTTCTGCCTCTCAAGGCCTGTACTGTTGCTAACCCCAATCTTTTGAACTCAAGTTGACTTTTGAACTCTTGAGTCAAGAAACCACCATGGTAACATTTGTTTTAAAGTCTTGAAATTTTAATTTTTCTTAATTGTCTTCTGGTTTGGAGGCATTAGGGTACAATTACATCATGTTTTGAAGCTCTGTTATTCAGTGACAGCTTCTAGAAATTAATTTATATCTGTCTTTACCCGTAATTAGTGCTTATTACATTTAAAGTAGGCATTTAAAGTAAAGTCATTACTTCAGGTTGTTCTCATTAACCTAAAACCGCACATTATAAATACATCTAGCTTAATGTTTTTTTTTTTTTTCTTAACTTGCCTTCTTCTTTTGATATTTTGCCTCCTTCACTTTGTGGACATTTCTGTCATAAATCCATCTTCTGCCAAAACACAGAAAGGTTTTCTGAGCAAGATTCAATTGTAATGCTATTTACATGTGTATTGCTAAAGTAATTATCAAAAGAATTGCCTTCTTTTATGTCTTCATAATCGAGCCTGTCTTACCAGTGAAAGAGTAACTTTCAAATTGTACAAATGAGTGGGCTGGAAGAGTATCTCACATATTGATGTGTAATTTTAGCAATTCCCTTCCATATGTGATTTCTCTTTATGTATTTTCAAAGCATTTTATTTTCCTTCAAAGTGGGTATTGTCTTGATGAGTCTCAAGGTCTCATAAATTGATAGGGTTTCATGTGGAGCTCTCTCATTTGTGCTTCACGTGGTGACAGTAATGAGGACAGTTGTGAAATGTCAGTGTAACAGCTGTGGGTGACTCTTAGGAGACGCAGACAGACACGTGTCATTCCTTTGCACTATCTATCAGTGCAAATGTGTTGTACCTGCAGGGAAAATAGACATAGAGCTGATACCTATGATCTGGAATACGACAAGCATTACCTGGCAATTTACAAGTCAGAATGACTCTACTTGTGCTACCGCTAATTTCATGCCCATGCAGTTGCAATTAGACACGAATTATAAATCTTTTGGGGTGTTTTTCCTTTCCTTCATATTATATTGTGAACTCTACTAAAAGGTGATTTTATGGCTGGAATACGAACATGTGGAAAATTAACTGAGCTTGAGAAAGGCACTGAAGCTCTGCCAGTGCATTAATTATCCAGAAAGTGTATTTTAAAACTGGTAAATCATCCATATCACCGGAAGAGACAGAACAGGGATTCAGACTAAATTAGGAACTAAGATTTTAGATTTGATTCTTACTTAGACACGAGTAAAGATAATAGCTTCTGTAATAATCATCAGAATTCTGATACCTTCCAATTAGTCCTGAAAGAGATAATTCTGTTTCTGTAGCTCATCCTCTTTGACACACTACCCATAATGTATGTAAAGTGCAGAATATGAAATGATTTATCACAGGAAATTATACATCTGTTTAATAAAACAAACAAAAAAATGCATTTTGGTGTACCGTCTTAAAAGGAAACTTGAACATTATAAAAAACTTTTAGAATATGTTATGTTTACAGGACAAAGGATGCATGTTTACTAGTAGAAGATAGCACTTATCTAAGATCTTCTCCCATGCCTGCATTTCAGTTATTTTTCTTTCTTCATCTTACAGTGAAGTCATTATACTGACAGCACAATTTCATTGCAGAGTACCTGATCTGATGCAATATTAGTGCAGAATTTTAAGCATGTAACAAGACAGAAAAATAAGTAAGAATTAGACACAAATAATCTTCAGCAATAGTACTGAAAATAGAGAAAACAATAACATATATTTGATTGCATTGTAATGGTCTTTTTATTTGAGTTTTCCACAGACTAAAAGTCTTCTGTAAGTGATGCATTAGGAAGATTTTTATTTACAGAAGAGCACATTTGTTACTCATCTTTGGCTTTAGAATAACCATCTTCTCTATTTTTCTTTTAGTCAATGGAAATGTGCCCAAATGTGCTCTCAGTGAGAAAGTACTGAGGGTAATAAGTGCATTTTTATGAATAACATGTACTTCAGTTTAGCTGGGTGATACTATTTTGCCTTGCTCCAAGGTTTAAATCACAGGAAACTCTTTGGGAAGCCAAAAGGAAAAAAAAAAAAAAAAAAAAAAAAAAGCAAACAACAGCAATAATCATAACTGTCCGTGGGGCGATAATGGAGAAAACGCTGATATCCAGGAATATGGCACCTCCTTGCCTGCTTCTGGATGTCCTGATGATGTTTCCTCTCCCTTTCTTGGAAGAGGAAGAGATGCTATCCACCAGCAGACACTGAGGGCAGGGAGCAGGGGAGGGGATGCTGCAGTGCAGACACAGGGTACCAGGGAGGGCTGCCAGCTAGGGGTGCAAGTCATTTGCTGCGCGTTGGTGTTATGGTGGTGCTGGCGACAGAGGCAGCAAGCACAAGCATCGCCTCTGTTGCTGCTTCTGCTCTGCTTCCTTGTGAAGACATCAGCTTTGAGGAAGCTTGTTGAGGTTTCTTGCTCAGGTTTTGGGAGGGGAGGAAAGCTGGCTCGGCAGCAGACACGTGCTGGGAAAGTGGAGGGTACAGGGCAAGCAAAGTGTCATTTAAGGACTCACAGAGTTCATTAAACAGCTTTGAAACACTCTGTGAAAGGTGACTAAGAAAAACAAGTTGGAAACTGGAGGTGAAACACAGCCAATGTTTCTCTGCAGCCAATTCTGCTCCTTGTGCTGAACTTCAAGAGGGAGCCACTACTGGCTTCTAGGCATTTAGGCTCCGATACACAGAAATAAGTACAGCTTTGCTTTTCTGCGTGCCTCTGGTGTTTATAACGGAGTCAACAACAAGAGGAAAAGGTCCCCATTGTCCTGGACCCCGCAGCCCATGGTTAGATCCCACAAGAGATCAGCATTTCCCCCGTGATGCTCACTGGAGCATGAAATGGGAATCACCTCTCCAGGAGGGCCTGAGGACAGTGCACACAGCTGGCAAAGGACAGAGCAGACGCAGACGGTGCGTCCCGGTTAAGGGCTTTGAGAGGTTTGTGTTTGTGCTGGGCCAGATTCATTTGAATATTGGGCATCTACCCTGAGATATAGTGGGCAAACTCTCCCCATAGTGATGTGCTAGTGGTAGACACCACCAAAGGTCCGTTCTGCTCGTTGTTTGAGATACGTCTCCCAGAATAAAATTACCTCGTTGAACTGCCTGTTTCTCTCCTCTGCCTCGAGAGGCAGACCCTACATTGCCATAAAAGCCAGATGCCCACTTTTTAGGGCTGGGTGCATCTGGTTTTCAGTCTGAATGATGCAGAAAGGTCACCTTGTGTGATAGTGCCACAGCTGTTACAACCAAGAAATTTGGTGATTATAAGGGCTTTTTTAATCCCAATGTCACACAAAATAATACTAAAAGACTGAGTTTCTAGACATTAGAGTAGGGGTTTCTAAGGAAGCTGTTATAAATGGGAACAAAACATAATTAACCAGTTTCTCTGTGTTTCTGTCTCTATTACACTTGTTTCTTTTACTTATCAGTATAAAGTATTTAAACTTCTAAGATGACATCCCTATATTAAAACCATTTCACAGAATATCGGATGCTGGATATGAAGAATGCCCACTGAGCAGAGGATGGAGAACAACAGACATTTCTGTTTACCAGTGTCTCCAAGGGAAAAAAAAAAAAAAAAAAAAGATGGTTTTATGTCAGACTGAGTGAATTAAATGAAATTTTCAGTGAATTGAGGGCTAATGCCCACCACACCCCACAGCCTCAAAAATGCTTTGGGATGAGTGAAACATTTTGTTTGACGTGAAATGAAAGGTTTTATTTTGGTTTCAAACAAGTTCAAATATTCTAAGAAATAAGGGAAATTTGTATACGGAAGTAACTTCAAATGAGAAAATCAAAACCTTTCATTTTCAAAATGTCAAAATGAAGCCTTTCCATTTTTCACTGATTTCTTTTGTCTGAAGCTAACAATTCAGCAAATTTGATACACATTCATGAAACATTTATGTGGTGCTGAGTCTTCATTTTATTCCAACAAATAGCTTACAGTTGAAAACTGTGCCCAGCTTCAGCATTGTATCATGTTGTCCGGCTAGCCCTTTAACAACACCGGGTTCTTCTCTCTTATATATTCTCAACTCTGAATAGAATCTGTGACAGACACTAATAAAAATGACAAATGTGTATCTTTCTTCATAAAAATACAGGGTTGCTGTTAAAATCTAGAGTAAGATTTCTTAACTCCTTGTAAAGAAGACTTAAATTACAAAAATGGGTGATATAAATAGTTTAAATGACGGGAGGCATGACATAAAACTTAATCCATTTACTGATAACTGAGTATTTTAAAAATGTGCTTCTGAGAATATTTCTTCACAGCATTTTCTGCTGTAAAGAAGTGTTTCACTGTGGTCATCCTTGTATTTTGTTCTTTTTTTTTGCTAGAGTTCTTCTTCCATGGTTTCACCAAAGGTGTTGGGTTAACCCTGAGCACATAAATTACAAATATATATGCATGACTTGCTGTTGATTTGCATGGTTATTGCGGAGAGGACGGGCCTGGCATAAGGCAAGACAACAAGCTATTGATAAGGCCAGTTGAGGCAGGCTTGGGATGCTTTGGGCTTTCTGGACAGTGTCTTGATTTATGCTATAAATAATCAGGGTAGGGTTTTATGTTGGATCCTTTGTGTGGGAGTTAAATGGGATGACCTAACCTTTGAACCGATCTTTGTGCTCCAACTCAGACTGTTGGCACTGTGTTCAACGTTCCAGCAGACATTACAGGGGCTCTGAGCGATAGTAAGGGCAATGCAGGATGCCGCTGCTGCTGTCAGTGCTGCACTGGGGAAGCTTCTCATGTCCTGTTTTGCTGATCGTCGTCAGCTTTTTTGTGGAAAACGATTGGGAGAATTTACACACAACCAAAATGCATAAACACAGGATATTTTCAGGCGGGGGAAGAAGAGGCACTGCTAACATAATACATACTGGTTGTGTTCATACATCTGCAGTCCCAAACAGAAAGAAAGAATAAAGGTTATTTGTTTATAGTATCAGTGAAGTTCTTACTTCAGTGGAAACTTTAAGTGATGGTTGGAAGACAGATTTTATATAATTAGTATAATTAAAGGAGCAGAATATCTACAGAAAGTCCAAGACGGCATTAAAGTAATTGGAGTGCCTTTTCGCTTTGCTGAAAAGGTTGCATGAGAAGGGGGTCTGAGCCAAATCCAGTCTGTTCTTCATGAGTGTGATCCTGATTGCTTTTGGGGACTGTTCGAATGGGTCCCTTTGCACACGTCCGCCAGACCATTTCTGTGTAGTGAGGAGTAAACCTCAGTGTGAAGCATGTGCTTTTGTGGTTTCTGTTAAATTGCACTGCAGCCACGGCTTTGTTTTTTGTTTTAAATTCAGGCTGCTTTAATACTCTGGGAATTCTGGCTTCACAATATTAAAAATGAGTGCAGTATAGGAAACAGCTGCAAGTCTCAATGCATATTGTTCTTGGACTTTATAACAGGTGGCATCAAAATGCAGTCAGATTTCCCTCATCCCGTGATCACAGCTAGATAGAGGTAGGGCACAGAAGCAGCTCCTCGCTGCTCTTTGGGAGGCTCTGTCTCTGGGGAAGGATGGTGGGACATGGGAGGCGGATCCATGGAGCAAAGCCCTCCGGCCCCAGTATGCTTCTCAGTCCTCATAGACTGAGAAGACTGATGAGATCTCTTGAACCTGGATGCAAACAACAGCCTTTCCTCTTTCACACCTTGCTACAGAGTGCAAATCAAGGCTTATGTGAGGGAGGCTAAAATAAACTAATAGCCATCTTAAACAGCCTTTGGAATCAGTATTGCGTCTCTGTAAGACAGGCATACAAATGCTCTCCTCATAATTGGAATTAAAGCACATGCAGCTGGCTGTCTTCAAAGTTTCATTTTAGTGGCTCGCTCTTTCTTTTTATTTTTTTCCCCAGAAATGTAAAGCTATCATCAGCTGGGGTAGCAGGTCATAGGTTTTCATTTTAATGGGGGAGGAGGGTGATAAAGACATGTTTTATTCACAGTCAGAGAATGTTTTCATGCACTGTGAATGGGGATGGGAGCTCATTTAGCCTTTCTCTGGTAGCCTCGCAGAGCTGTGCTTTACAGAAGAACACATTACAATTTATGAAAGTTTCATTACTAGATTTGTCAGGCAACATCTGTCTGCTGCAAAGACGACAAACTCTTTTAAATTCTGGAGATTAAAAGGCATGTCTCCTTACTCTTCGGTGTCAGACCTTTGTGTCTGCTGCCTGCCCAAAGCAGCGAACAGGGGTCTTGCTTCTGATGAAATGAGGTTTGGAGAAACAGGGGCAAGGTCTCCTGCATAAAGCGATACTGCCTGAAGCAAGTTTCCTATACAGAGCCCTCTACCATATGAAAGCAGAACCCCGACTTTTGGCATCTATCACCTTTTTTTGTTTGTTTTTTTCACTGTGAGAGAGATGCTACCTGTTGGAATAGTATAGAAACTGCAGCAGGTGGAGGTCCCAGTCCTGTGGCTTCCTTGGCTTTGGGGACACCTCACTAACAGATCCCAGAGTATCAATTCTCAGGTTCCAGTGTGACAAAAAAGCTTGGGCGGCACTCAGAGGGGCTGGGGCAGCACAGGGACCCAAGTCTTAGCCCCAGTGCTCACACCTTAGTTCTCAAACCCAAAGGCAAAGTGTGCCAAGCTGTCAGAGGGGTCATTGGGATGCTCCAGAGAACTGGAGGAACCCCTACAGCTGATGAAACAGCTTTTGTAGAGGAAAATCTGAACAATTTTTACTTTGCTTAGAAAACAGTGTATGTCAAAAATGGGATAAAATCTTGCGTTTGCTCAGTGGCTGACATTTTGCAATGAGGTCTTTAATTCTCTCAGGAAAAAGAGAAGAGTTTGCGAGAGGGCTTGTAGTGGGATCTGCCTCTAAGCGAGGACTCTATCAGAGTGGTGTGGTGGCGTGAGCTCCTGAAGAAATTTAGGAGGCCATGCTCAACACCAAGGTTATGAACACAGCTCCAGTGATTCGGCGCTTGCTGTGTCCCCTCTGGAAGTGACGCTGCATGAGGAAGACAAAAGGCTGAGGATCAGGATGGAAGTACAAGTTTCCCACTGTTTTCCCACATGTCTAGTTCCAGAGGACTGACAATTTCCATCATGGTGCCCATATCCTTACGCCTCTTCTCTCTGAGATGTAAGGTGTAGGATCCACAAAGTGTTTTGGGACCTCCCACCAGAGACCTTTCTGCGTATGAGTAGGATTAGGCCTGTGTTAGATTTCAGCGTGATTTGGGAGGTGGCATTTGACCTACTGGTGCTGCATTTAGCCCCGTGGAGGCTTTACAGGGTGTGTCCACCTCGTGGTGCGATGCTGTCCTTGGCCACCATGCTCCCACAGCCACTGAGCGGCTCTGCAGCCTGAGCCTACCACCAGACGGGCTCTGAGGAGGCCTGAGCACCACGAAATCCTGCTTCTTTCCTCCCAACATGAATCCTGGACTACATGCTTGATCCATCAGTTAAATTTGCATGTGCAAACCAGGAAAACTCCAGGAATGTAGGACACAAGTGAGGGCAAGCTTATTTAAAAACTTTAGGTTGTCTGTGGCTAGACCACTGGGTAAGCCTGTGGCTTGTCCACACTTATGTCAAGTCAGGCTTAAAATCACATTAGTTAAAACGAGCTAGCTGACACATTTGCAGATGGAAACACTTTTGCTATTCTGATGTGGCTAGAGGAAAGAGTTCCACATTTGTGGTAGTGAGTAACGCCTTGCATTTATCTGCTCATGCTACTTACTCTTGGGATAAGAGCAGGCACCTGGTAGGTGGGCTACCACATCCCTGTGAGGTACCAGCACTAGCAGCAGGACTCCCTGTCGTGCTAATGAGGCTGAAAACCAGCGCTACCAAACAAAACCAAAAGGAGAAACAGGGTTGTGTTTGCAGTCCAACTAAATCCTCAGATGGGCTGATAAACAGTAGAGGCACTAGAGAAGTTATACCATCTAAGTCAAGAAACTATTGGGTTTTCCAATCAATTAAGCAAAGGATGTGTTAAATGACCTGTCTGGGGGATGGCGTTGCCTTTTTCAGCCTTTCTTTATTAAAGGAGTTGATATATCTCTGGCACAAGAGAGAGAAAGGGCCTGGCAATATAATCTTAAGAAAAACTGTATTGGGAAGCTGGAATCCAATAAACATATATAAGAACTCTCACCAGTTTTAATTACCTCTGTGCAATACTGATGAGAAATTTAACAGAAAGCATTGGGCAAAGCTTTCAAATTTTACGAGGTTGCACCAATCTCTAATGCATTGACTATCCAGACACAGAGGCACCATGTTCTTAAGTCTCGTTTACACAGATGACAGTATTTTATATCAATATCTTCATGTGATGTAATTACTTGGTACACAGAAAATCTTACTTCCCAAAGAGTAGTGACAACTTTTCTTGCTATGTCACTTATGCCATTGCTTGCTTGCTTTCTGTGCTTCTTAATGTATTTCATATGTTTTTTGTTTCTCTTTCTTCCCTTCCCAATCATTTGATTTGTGTCAGTAGCAACTGATTCTTATTTTCAGGGTCTTTGAATCTAAATCTGTCATTTACACAGTTTGTATGTGGGGAAACTGCTTACAGAGGCTAAGATGGAGTTAAAAAACAAGTACTGAAAATAAAAATGCATTTCATACCTACTCATGCATACAGTATTCATACCATGAAAACTACACCGGTAAATGCACAGAGGCAACATTTAGGGAAGCTGCTTCCAGGCTGATGCCCACTGGAGCAAAACTGGCTTGTAGCTGAGTGAGATTTTGGCTAGCTGTGTCTCCTTGGGGTTTCTGCTCCCTCCAGCTATAGCTTAGTATTTTAGGTGATGGCAGTGCTGGGCTCCTGTGCTGCAAGGTCCAGCAAGTACTTTTACATGCAGCACTGCTTGGGGCTCAGCAGGGCGCTGACAACCAGCTCTTCTGTTATATTTAAGTAGAAGTTAAACTGAGCTGCCCCTGAAGTTACCATCTTCATTGCGAGCATAGATTATATGGCTGGAAGATGCTGATGTGACTGCTTCACCTTTTACATGAAAGAAACCCTCTTTATAAATCATTCATATATATTTAAAAAAAATGTTAAAAATAGTTTGTAGCATCCCCATAGCTCAGGGCAGTTGTGTGCCCATCTGTTCTCCCTGCTGTAAGCTGTTAGTTCTGGATTTGGCACTGTGGAAGAAAATTGGCATAAGACAAAGAGGAAGCAGGACCTAGGTTGATTGACAGAATATTTTCTCAGTGGGAAAGTGCAGTGAACTCAGGCATAAAAAGGGATAATCCATAAGATATTTATCACCAGGGATCTAAATTATATTAGTAAGTATACAAACAAAGATCTGGTTTCTCTCTAGACGCCATGGGGTCTACACATTTTCATGCTCTCCTTTAAGACAGATAGTTGCTAAAGGAGTGAATAAGAGAAAAAGTCTTTGTTGATAAATTCCCTGGGAATCCACTATAATGCTGTTTTGAGCCTTTGCGTGTGTTCCCAGAAGCATCACGTGTCACATTACCCTTATGTGTAGTTGTGAAAATGCGGAATTTAATCACAGTTTTTCCAAGATGACTTTTTTAGGTTGTTGTAACTGTACCCATGAACCTGTATGTGTTGAAACATGCATGGTCCTTACTCAGGAGGATTTTTTTCTATTTGCATCCTCAGGGAAAAAAATATAGAAGGTGGGGAGGGAAACCTTTGGGATGAAGAAGCAGATGGTCTAAAGCTACAAGGAAGTTTAATGGCTTAGTGTTTTAGTGGGCTTCTGGAAGTTGTAATGCCTGTATGTGGAAAAACAGATGGTGGTACTGTAAAAGTGACTGATACTTGTGCATGCAAAGCTTGAGATATGGCATTTTTGTCTCTAACTGTATCTTTGAATACATTGATGAACTTACTGTGGACTTACCAAGGGCATAAGGAAAATTATTCTGATTGGCAAATGGCAGTGTTATTGCTTATGTTGATCTTGCTGTGGCTCATGGAAAGCTCACTGGATTGCCATTAAATTGTACTGCAGCAAAATAACTTTCATCAGACTGCAGGGGATTTTCTAAGCCATCACAAAAAGAGGAAATGTGTAAACTAAAAATATCGCATCCATTTAATATCATTGAGAGGTCATACACAGGGAGTGCACTCTGAGCTGACACAGATGGCACATCGCTCTCGTCTCGTTTCTGTAGATTGAGAAAAGAACTTCTTTCAAAAACCCATTGTTTTGTCTTTTTTCCCCCCCTAGTGTTAATTTCTGCTGGAGTGTTTCATTGCCATCACTGTGAGTACATTGGGAGATCAGCACTACCATTCCAGCTTAAAACAGCATCAAAAATAGCTTGTGAGGGGTTTGGAAGGTGAAGACAATCAGCCTCTGTTCTGCATGATAAACAAAGGGGACCCATCGGGGAGGATGAGTAGAAGGCAATGATGCCCAGACTGGTCCTAGTCTTACCCTTTTTTGTGGGTATCTGCTTCTGGTTTGTTTTTTGGACCAAGACCCTGGTATTTTATTTGATGTTTTAGTTGACTGACCTTTACTTGCCTCTCCTGGTCTCAGCTTTTCTCACACTGAGTGCTCATTGCTTGCCCTCTAGCATACAGCCATCTGCTTAGGCACGTTGTCCAGGCAGGCAGCTTTCCCCGTGGGAGCAAGACGCTGAACTTGGTGTTTGTCTTTCGGCATGTCACCCTTCCTCTGGATCACCTCTGAGCACTTCTTGTTCAAGATCTTCTAGTGCTGGGGAGCCGAGGCAGGCCACAGGGTTTGGTAGCATCACTGGCATGGGGCACAATCGCTGAGAGCACCATAATTCTTCAGTGGAGCCTCTGGCCATGCCAGGTTGTCTTTGTCCCCCGTTTTTGGGGAGCACTTACATGACACAGCTGAGCCAGCACAATGATATAGAAAACTCATGCAAAGCAAAGCAAATAGTTGTCCACTGGCTTGTATCAGTTCAGCACTAAGATGGGTACAGAGGGAGCCAGGGTCAAAGAACAGGTGGAGCAAAGGGGAAGGAAGGGGACTTTGCCTGTCTGCACCCAGGTGACATTAGGTCAGGAAGGTGGGTGAGTTTTGCATTTAAACAGCTCTGTATTTATTTGCTTTTGGCATTGGGCAGGTCATAAATGGATTGGTTTTGGATTAGCGAGCCATGAAAATGAATGCCCTTGCTGATTATCACTTGATCAGCAAACATGGGCATCACACACTACTGCATTATTGTTACACATGGATGGACTTGCTCTTCTACTGACACTTTTCAGAGCATGGTGTATTATACATCTTTTTCCCTATTTTTGTCAGTGCCAAGTAGCAGGTACTTCACAGGTAAATTAGAGACATCTCTACCTTGAAGGATGTATAGACTAATGCCAAGAGCACAAATATACCATTAGTGAAATGCTGGTGGCAATGTGGGATTCTCTGTGCTGCAGTGTGAAAGGCGAGTCCTGAAGCAATGTGGACCTGGCTATGCGTGAGGGCTGTTGCTAATCCCATGGCACTGCTACCTGCTCTGCGCTTCCAAAGAGTGAGCGACAATTCCCAAAGCTGACAGTTTGTGGTGTATTAACAAATAAATACACTATTTCAAAAGGAATTTGAGCATTTGTCCAAACAACTTAATGGAAAATATTGTTGTCTTCCTTTCTGGGAGGGAGATTTGATCCTATTTGTTAATCTTGGCCCTGAGGTAGACGGGAAGGCGAACTCCTTCCTGAAGCTGCTTAGATGTGCAGTGGGTGCACACTCTTTACAGACATAGTCATGATAGAACTTCTAAAGGTTTTATTTGACATGTGCATTACTCAGACAACTGTTCCTGCATGAAACCTTAATTGGCAGAATATAAACTGGGGAAAAGTTTTATCTGGTTGGTTGGGAAATGGTTAAGCAGATCTGTAGTTTTGTTGAAAGATGCTGCTTGAAGAAAGACAGAGTGTTTCTTCTGTCTTTGTAAGATCACCCCAGAGTTGATATTATCTTAGTTTATGAAGGAGTCCTATAATATTAAGCCTATTTTCTCTATTGGCAATAACATTTGAAAAAAAAATATTTATGACTTCCAAATTATTGAAAGATCATCATTCAGGCAATCGAAGTGAAGTGGGAGGAGGTCTGGTTGTGAGTCTTCTCTTGGCTCCAAAGGATTTTTCTTGGGAGTGGAAAACATTTGAGCAAGGTACGTAGGGTGGAGGACAAGAAACCTGATGCGGTGCCAGTGTATTGGTACGCAGGAGAAGACAAGGCTCTTGCTGAATTGGAGTGCTGACGTGGAGTAATGATCTATAGTCCTTAGTGCATTAGTGGGCAGAGAAAATGGGGACAAACAGCAACCCTGTGTACTCACCAGCTCCTCTCCAGCTCCCAGAGCTCACAGTTTCGTCCCAGCCCTTTTCTGACATTCCTGCAGCCTCTCAGACTGCATCCCATAGCCCAGTGTGTCTCGCTGGCCAGGTGAACTTTCCTCAAGAGCCTCTTCAGCTTCCAGAAGCAGGGACTGCTTGATAGGTGTATGAGCAGCCTGCTAAAAGGCAGAATTTCCCTCTCTTGCAGCAGCTAGCACTTGCAGCAATCCCAGTTTGGGAGAGATTATATTTTTTTTTTTCTAAAGGTCCAGGAGTTAAGTTCAGGGAGTGGAAATACTCATATACGTAAATAAAGAACTAGCCTGAATTTGTGCCCAAATTTAATCAGAACCAAAACCGTATTTCTAAAATGAAATGCCTTTTCAGCAGAGGAGGAAATACCATAACGTCCCAGTATTCACTTACTCATGACATTCTAGCTCGGCTTTGTATACTGAAAAAATTCTAAGTGTTTGACATAGGCTTAAATAAACATTTACCCTCTTGGTGCTCTATCCAAGTAGGGCCCAGCACAGTTCTTGAGACTCACCCATTCATAACTGGGAGAAGAATGTGAGACCTTCCCTCCCAGCCGGTCCAGCCTGATCAGCTCTGCCAGCCCTACTCTCCTGGCATTTGTGCATTTGTACATTTGTAGTGTTGGCAAGAAAAAAAGAGGGCTTTTTTTTTTCAGTTTCCTTTCTCTCTTTTTTTTTTTTTTCACCTGAAGTGTTCAGTGTTTTTGCCATTTTGGCACTTTTTTTTTTTTTTTTTTCCAGGGGGTTTAAGTTTAGCAATGTGAAAAACAAACTAAAGTCTCAGGCTGTGGTGGGCTCGTGTACTAGCTTTTCTGTCCCAGCTCAAAGCGCAGCTTGATTATGCAGATTGCAAATTCCTGAAGTATGAGTTTAGCTTGAGTTATATGC
Organism: Anseranas semipalmata; assembly: GCA_013399115.1. NCBI lineage: Eukaryota > Metazoa > Chordata > Aves > Anseriformes > Anseranatidae > Anseranas > Anseranas semipalmata. The sequence continues at coordinate 566,089 of VXAA01006387.1, forward strand.
ATGTGTATGCACAAGTCATATTTTGCCAAGAGGAAGGGAAATTTCCCTCAACGCAGTATAGCTGAGGTTCTCAGGCTAAACCTCTGTAATTTATAAATTAGAAATCTTGGAGAGCTAGAGAAGTAGAGAGTGTTAGGCCTACAGTGTGCTCCAGGGAAAACAACATTGCTTTATCATGAGCTTTCACTGTGCTGTTAGAGAACAAAGCTGGGGAAAGAGGCTTGTTTATGATTGCAGGGAGTAACAAAATTATCAAGGAACTTTGTATTACCTACGCAGGAAATACTGCTGCGGATATTTGGGCTCCCTTGTAACATTTGTCGATGCCTTCAGACTTTAATACAGTTGTGATTCATTTTTGGAGACAGATCCTCCATGTTTCCCACAGTCGTGCTGGTATCTTTATCTAACATTTGAAGTAACTTCCCCCATTTATTGTGAGGGTAGCTTTTACCTTATTAAAATACAGGCTTGTATGGATACTTGTACAGGGAGTGTTTCACCTGATTTTACTCTGAAAGGATGAGATCCTCATTCCTTGCAAATTTTCAAAGGTCTTTGCTTCTGCTAAGGAGTTTGAAAGCATAAAGGACTGGATGTAGCAGACATAAATAAGAGCATGTTCTTTCTGTGAACCTTAGAGCAGACAATGGTTGGTGAAAATGAGCTGTCGAAGTGCAGGCTCCCCTTGGGTAAAAAAATGTTTTAAACATAAAACACCACACTAACATCTTAGTGAGTAACTAAATCCAGTTCATTTCACGTAAGTCATACAATATACAAATAAATTGCCTGTGCACCAGTATTTGAAGAAAAACAGAAAATGTTTTATTTTTATTTAAAAAACACTAATGAGGCCTTTAACGCTGTATTATAGAGCATTGGCAGATAAAAATCTGAAGCAAACATTTAGAAATGTAATTAAGCTTTAAATAGTGTTTGTTTCAGAAATCAGATTGCATTTTGACTCCTTCAGAATGAACAAAATGCATTTTTACCTTGAAATGGGAGGTGCAGAGGCCTTATATCTATTTTTACTGGCAGGGTGAACAAGACGAGTTCAGTTTTCAGCTTTGTGAAGTCAACTGTTTGTACTACTCTCTTGTTTCACTTTTACTTGTGGAAAAGACAGGCTAAATTTCTTGTGTTCTGCTCATTGTATTTGCCTCTCAGGTTGTACATTATTATTAAACCTGGGTGTCCCCATCTTCTTTTCCATTTTGGATTAATTTTTCCAGCAGCATGTTGTGGAGAGAGATGCTGTCTCAGCTAATAAGCAAATAGCTCCATGAGCAGCAAAACTAATGATGCCTGCCTTCCAGAGGATTCATGTCTCTTGGTTGATTGACTTTTAACTGGATTATGCTGCAGCTGCAATGTGCGTTCATCCCTTAGTAGGCACCAAAGAATCCACTCCTCAGGCAAAGTTGTGCTCCCATGAGGATGTTCTGTTGTTTAAATAACACACGGTTGGGCTGAAACTCTTCATGAGTCCAAGAACTCATTGCTCTCTTTTCCTTCCCCTTCCCATCTTGCCTCGCTGCTCTGGTTTCACCACCATCTCCTCTGCATGACCATCACGGTACCTTTGAGCTCTCTACCTGCTGTCACATTTGTCTGAAAGTGCCCAGCAGGCTAAAAATCACACTAGGGCAGCTAGAGGGCACATTGAAGCAGCACATAATCCTTAGAAAACCAGGCTAAAAAGTGAAGAAAACAATTCAGGAATACTGGGGATGGTTCATGTTTGGATTTTTCTTCCTGAGAGTGAATGCTTAAGGGGACTCGAGCACCATTTGCCAAACCGGCAGAGGAGCCCGTGACAGCCAAAGAGCAGCAGGTCCACGTCCCCATCCTGCTGGATGCAAGGCGGATGCTCACCCCTGCAGCTCCCACCTCTTGCAAGGCTGTGCCTTAAGCACTGGTGTGGTTGCTCTCAGCCTTTGGCCCTGAAGGCATTTTGTTATGAAGTGCTAAATACACTCACTAGAGCAGAAAAGGAGTAAGTCTTCATCCTGCCTGTGGCAGAGCTGGGAGGGGAGCTGCACGGATTCCTGCTCCAGTGAACATGTGCTTTATAGAAAGTGGAACTGTTCCAATAAATAAGCAAATAAATAAATAGCATCCATCCTCTGTGTGCTGCCCTGCTATCCAGAGACAGAATAGTCATGAATGAACTTCAGTCATTTGTCATCTTCCACTCGGGAGATACTTAACTCTGGCTCTTTTCATTCTGCTAGTGATGCCTGATTCCCTTCTGAACGTAGCCTCTTGTAATGCCCTGAATAAAATTAAACTATGTGTTTGATCCTAAAGTGACACAAATACTTGCTGGAAATTCTGCACAGCCTCACTTTCAGAGAACATATTTTTTTATACATATGTGTGGACAAGCCAAAAGGTTTCTTGATTGTGGTGGGGTTTCTTCCTTTTAAAGTCCTTTTGGATCAAGCTCTTACACAGTTGTTTTGTTCCATTTGAGGACACATTTTGTTTCTGCTGTCTTCAGGAGAAAGAAATTTTCTAATTGTAGCATTAATGATTTTCAAGTTTTATAATGGCGTATGTTTTATACAGTGCTGGACCTGCCATGGATTTCAGAGGTGGCATTTGGCGTAGAACTGTAGAATAAGAGATACAGGCAATTCCTGAAAAGAAAAAAAAAAAAAAAAAGCATTATTGTAATAAATATGTAGTCACTGGGCATGTACATTATCAACTGCAGTCCCACTTATTTGTGATGGTTTCTAGTGGTGCAGCTGATTTTCAGTTAGCTTGTTTGAACCAGTGTTGAATTCAGAAAGGAATTTTTTAAAAGTGTGCATTGCTCAGGCAGAACTGCTTCTAACCTGTAAACTGGAATAACACCTCTGAGATCAGCAAGCTGCTTTGGATTTACAGTCAGGTAACTGAGGTAAAAGCCTGGCCCAAAGATTCGGTCCCCAGGGCTTCCATACCAGGCAGTAACCGTGTCCTGAACACAGCTGCTTTAGGAAGTGGGAAGCTATTGAATGTAGTTCAGTTTTTGAACTAAGGAGCGTATGAGCACTCTATATCTTCTTTTAAAGCTCCTTTGCCTTTTTCGGTCTGCTGTCATTTCACTTACTGGTTTTGCTTGCCTGGATATTAGTGAATGACGGCGCAAGTGCAGTTGTTTAAGCCTTGGCTTACTTGCCGGAGTCTGTAGGACAAAATGACACTTTAGAAATGCCAATAAATTCAGAATTTTGTTAGACTGCCATGATGAAATTGCAGTTAGAAGGGTTGCTGGCTCTTTTAATTATATATTTAAAAGAAAGCATTTTAAATGACCAGTACCTCATAATTTTTCCCTCTAGTGTATAATTTAAATAATATAAAGGATTTAAATTCCTCTGAGGTTACAGACAGACAAGGACTTGAAATATTGCCTGGAGATAGGCTGGGCTTTCCTGTTAATGGAACTCATTTTTATGCAGGGAATTGCCACATTCAAACAGACACCCTTTCACTTTAATATTCCTTTTTGTTCTTCACCCTCTGAGTGACAACATCCTAAAAGAGCAGTGCGTGGCAGATGATTAAAAAGGACAAATATTCCAGGCGGCATCCTGAATTACCTCCTGAGCAGCACTGATGATTGCTTGAGCTCTCTCTAGGGCTGCAAAGATGATTCAATAAGCCCTAATTGAAACAAATATGTGAGAAAGAAAAGTACGCTTTGTTGATTATCTGTACTCAGAGCTGTATCCAAAACCTGGTTTCCTCTGGGTGTTTCAGTACATATGTGCTCAGCTGATGGTGACTTAGTAAAGGCATTTCCTCATACTGTTAGGAATTAGCAGGCACCAGCAGACAGAGCAAGCGGTTGGCAGCAGAGAGTATGCATTAAGACACATTCATCTAACATGTGTTTCATTATCTAGATCACATTTTGAATGCCCATTACAAAGTAATTCTGTATTGCCTGTGCATTATGTATAACAAAGAATGGTTACTAATGGGATTCATTAAATGGCAACTAGATTTTGTCCTTTGTGAAAGCAGTTGGGAACGCTTTTTAGTGAAACATTTCCCCTAAAATCGTGGAAGAAATCTGAAGGGTTGAGGAAGAAGGTCTGTATGAGAAGAGACTGTGTTGCTTTCACCCATTGCATGCTTGTTTTTCTCTTGCCTTTTCCTTGCTTGAAAGATGATAGTCTGCTTTTGCAGTGAGCCCCTGAATTTCAGAGGGATCACTCCTGGAGCAAGGTGTTAGGACAAACAACAGCCGGCAGTTGAAAACAGGAATTCAGGAGTTCCAGCACTGAGCTTTGTCAGGTCTGTTATGTCCAAGCTCCATCCTGTTTTCATACCATGGAATGCACCAGGAAGCTGACCTACAGCTCTGCTGTCTATGTGGGGTATTCTTGGCCTGTTTTGACTGCTGGGAACACCTGTCCTTGAAAGCAAAACTCACAGCAGACCAGAGCAGTCATTTTTCAGACGGTGCAAGTCCTGTGCATCACATGACTGATTCATGAAAGCTGATGTGGGCTCCTGTATTCCACCAGCTTCAAAGTCAACCTTGATATTTTGGCTTGTTTCTCTATATTGCACATGTATTCTGTCCCTCGGGTTAGGATTTCCCACATGAGTATCAACAGGCCAGCGGGATGCACATTGAGATGGTACAGCATGAGCTGGTAGGGATGCTTCACGTTGTATCCTGAAGGAGGACAGCCACATTTGGATGGTGCCATATTGAGGCTTTATAGGCTTTTACCCCATCTCTGATGGGAAAATGCTCTAACACGCAGACATAACAGTAGTTTTATCTAGGCACTTAGATTAAAAAGGCACAGGTACCCTGGAGCCTTTTGCAAATATTTGAGGCACCTTGGATATAATTTGAAAATTCCCCCATCAAAAGTGGCAGTCAAGATAATTGAAGTGCAAGAGTGACCTTTGTAATAACTCAACAAACTAGACAAATAGAAAGCTAAAACTGTCCTGTATTGCCAGCAACTTACCTCTCTCTCCACAAATAAGCTATTCATAAAATGCTACAGAGAGGGCAAATTGTGTGGCACATATTTCATTTCCTCTGTCTTCAGTATATCTTACCAGACACCCTGTAGCTTCAAATAGATGCATTTTTTTCAGATTAAGCACTTCCTAAAAGTAATGGTCCTTGATAGCAAAACTGGAGAATGATTTGCTGCTTGATTAGAGACCAAGTCCATGAAAATAACCCTTTTGATTGATGTACTGTATTACAGTGAGTGATCCTTCGCTGCCTGTTCTTTGCATGACTTGATTTGGTAAATAGCACTAACTGTAGATGGACTATGACAGTCCAACGAATGGCACATAGAGTAGAATAAATCATAGCCCAAACTCATGAGTTCAGCTAAAACACCAAGTTGACTAGCTCTCCTGTTCTCTATCTTTCTTATATTTCCTTTGCTTTCATTATCTTCCCTGCAAACTCCTTTTATTTTACAATGAGTGATAAAGCAGGAGATGTTGATGTAGTAGTTCTTGGGTTATATAAGCCCTCACTTTCAGCCTTGAGAGACTTCTGGTATCTTTAAGGCTTGAAAATGGTCTATCACAGTTCATTGATGGCAGTCAAATTAAATGTGGCATTTGGCCCTTGAGAATTCAAAACATAGGCAATTTAAGTAAATCACTTTATTAAACTATGACTCTCTTCGAACTTTAGATGTGTGCACTTCAAAGGGTGAGGCTGGAAGTACATCTAGTAGTTCAGCAGCCTACGCAATATTAGTGAAGCTGCCAAAGTCAGCTGGAAATATTGTGAGACCAAGCTTTCCTTTCTGTGATTTCCATAATCTCCCATTTTTACTTTGCAGGAAGCTAAAACAATGTATGCACTGGGGGAAAGGGGAAGGAAATCTTTCTTCCAGTATTTCTGAAACTCAGCCCAAGTTCAGGTCTACCTTGATTCTAGAAGTGTCTGGAGGACTCTTTATTTTTCCTAGCCTTTTCTAAGTGCCCTTATATAGACCTTTCAGGTTTCTGGCTCTCAGTAAATCCTAGTGAACTTGCTGAAAGCCAGGGAGCCTGCAGGACTTGCAAACACCAGTGCAAGCCAAGGTTCTCGGCATTTCCAGGCATCTTCCAGCAGAGCCAGGACTCAGCAGCGGCCAGTTGTTAGATGCTGATTGAAACAGATAAGTCTCTGTGAAGGAAAAAAAAAAAAAAAAGGAGAATTAACTCTGCGTCAGTTGGTAAATGCTGAGATGGAACATTTTCCTTTTGGGGATGAGAAGGATTTCATCTTGCGTGGCCTGGAACAATTTGACACAAATCCATTCCATGTTTCCCATAAACCAAATGCACTCTCTGCCCTCTCCACCCCAACCAACCACCTTTGCTCAGCTCCATTAAACAGTTCTGTATAAATTGCCATATTCACTTGATTCTCATTTATCTCAGCTGGACTTTTTAATCAGGCCATATTTTTGGAAGGGCACAGGGCTTTTCAAAAGCACTGGGCACCAGGATCGAATGATTCCTTGGCCACTGTCTGGTGAGCAGGATTGTGAATTAATTTTTATGCTGTCGGCACACAATGTGTTTGATAACCTAACCTGTGACAATTTCAGAAGCCTAATAAATGGTGCTTCAGTTTTATTTACTGATATTTCACTCAAATATGAATGGAATCTGACCATGGAAATATTAAATTAGCTCTATCATGCCCTTCTCTGTCAGAAGGAGGTGAATTATGAACAATAAATAAGTGCTGAATGAAAGACTCTCAGAGCACTTTGCACTGTGTCTGGGTTATTAGAAATGAAGCAATTCCACTTCATCTGTCCTGTCCAGGTTCTCCAGGTTCCTAAGACCCTATTAAGGGAAAATTGGTCTTCAGCATGTTGGAATGAATGACACACAAAAGGGGTAGGTTTTTTAAAAATAGTGTCTGAATTTTTAAAGCTCAAGTGCCCTCTTTCAGTGCTGGGGGACACAGGAGGCAGATAAACATAAGTTATATTAAAGACATAGCTAGAACTAAAATACAATATTGACAAAACTGGAACACATAGGAACTAAATGAAGTGGAACAGCCTTGTGGTGAAGAAACCAGACAGGAGCGGGAAGGACTGACAAAAAAGCACTGCTTTAAGCAGACTGGAGTTAATGGGAGGATGCCATGCTCTCAAGCAGCTGAAGGACAAGCAAGGCAGAGGGCTGTGCATTTGTTCAGGAGGGGTCTTCAAGCAGAGACACCACTATGCAGGAGGCAGTGGGATGCACAAGGGAGCGGGATGGGAAGTCTGAACCAAATCAGACTTTATAACAGTATTTCTCCTATTGCTTGGTGGGAGATACTGCAGGAACAGCTGTCCTCCCCACCTTGCAGTAGCTCTGCCTCCCGCTGCAGGAAAAATCAGCTTGGCTGGGGCCTTCCCCTGAAGTGACCACGGATCTCAAAAAAGACATGGGCTCCTTGTTTCCATTTGTAGAAGGCAGTCAGATGAATGCTTGCTTGATCTGATCTGGTTCTGCGGCTCCCACCCATTTTTCCACCATATGGCACCAGTGCAATTATAGCTTTTCTTCACAGGGTAGCATAAACAGTGAGGAAAGAGCACTGCTCTTTCAGTGAGGAAAGAGAACTGCTGAGCATGTTACATGGAGTGGCAGTAGCAGAATGAGTGCCACCAGGGAAAGCGCTGCAAGTGCTGCGGGGTGACCCCAGCTGGCCAGGGGGTCTCTCTTGTCAATGCATCACTGCTGCTTCTGGGGCTGGAGGCTCACTTGCACCTCTTTCGCGTTGGTCTCAATCTATTGATCACAACAGGGCTCTTTTGCACTGATTTTTCAGTGGGTGAAGCTTGAACACCAGATCCTGCTTCTCCTGTCTCTGGTACAAGTTAACAGACTTGAAAGAATATGAGTTTTGCCTGGCGCATACTAGCAGATAATGGACCTGTGTTTGCAAGCCTAAAAAAATGTCAGACCAGATTCCCTTTTGGTGGACTCCTGCTTTCATCAGCATTGTCTGTATTTGATGAAAAAGAGCCAGCAGTCACCCACAAGTGCTGAGAAGGGTTTTCATGAGAAAGAGCAGAATAAGGACTGACTTGCTGAGTGATGCGTGCTTGCTGGGCAGTGAGCCCAAGCAGACCGTGTGCATCTGAGGAGCAGCACACAGGAAGGAGGCTAGCTTTGGCACGAGTTTGTGCACAACTCTGTGCATTTGTTTACTTTCGTATTATCATTGGGACCAGGAGTGTGTTTGAAGCATGTCACCCGAGCATCCCACTTACTTTACTTTGCCTCCATCACTGGATGGCCTTGGAGCACACAAATTCAATTTGTTTCAGAGGGAACTAAACAGTAAGATGCAGCCCAGCACACCTCATGTGCTCCAGCTGGTAACAAGCATTTAGTTCATGGCATAGACTAGAGCCTCCTCCAAGGTAAAGCTTACAAAACATGTACAGCATGGTCCTTAGGTCCTCAGCACCAACTCTTCCACTCTGCCAGTCCTCTTTTATTGCTCCATGCCACGCGCTGACGTAGGCAGAGCCCTTCTCTTCCAAGTGTCCTGGTGAACTTTGGGAGTATGCCATAGAGTTGGCCAAGTCTTGCTTTCTTACATGAGAGAAGTTTGTTCCTTCCAGCTTTTTGGAACATGAGAGGGAGATAAGCACAGGAATAGGAGAGCTAATGTACATTTTTTAAAACCCTTTGTTTTTTATTGATTTTTTTATCCCCCAAATATATGCATATAGCATCTGAGACTACAAAGTAGAAGCGATGGGTACAGAGCCTCTGCCTGTTCCTTCTCAAAAGCCTGAGTTACTTAATTCTTAAAATAAAAATAGAAATGGTAAATTTTACACTGTCTGAGATTTTTTTTTTCTGTCCAAGTCAAGTCAAGAACATAAATGTTAATCACATTCATATATATTTCCCTGCAATGACATTAAGTGAGGATGGAATAAGAAGGACTTCTCCAGCATAAAGAGAATTTTCAGTCTGTGATTAACATAAATCAGGAATTCAAATCTGGGTGGCTCCCAAGTGAACCAATTAAAACACTGCAGAGCCCAGGCCTGCTGACAGTGTTTCAGAAGTTGGAGGCAAGCTCTTCTGCCTTCCAAGTGGAAATGCTAAAAAACGTGATATGGGTTAAGGCACAGCTTTGAGTAGAGGACTGAACAAGAAAGATTAGCTTTTTTGGCCAGCTGATGAGCTAATGCCTGCCATCCTTATGCTGAGCTGCACCTCACTTGCTCAGTAAAGCTCCCTTAAAATGCCTTGGCCTACTTCTGTGAATGAGGACAGCAGATTTGGCCCTGCTGTGACTAGCGTGTTGCCAGCTCATTCTCTTCGCAGGGGTGCCCTGCACTCTGGAGATCTGTTTATTCTTTTGATCTTGCCACCTCTAACTTCTGTGGTACGATTCAAAACTTACATTGGAAACTCAGCCCCCACAAACCACCAGCTTTCGAGGCCAAGCCTCGATCAATAGGAAAGTTAAGCAGTGTGTACTCTCAAATAACTCCATCAGCTGTGATGGCAATGGATCAGTGCAAAGGTCATCACCTCAAGGAGATTTTTATGAAGTTAAACCTCAAACTGGTTGAAAATATGTAGTAAAAGTTTCCTTCAAGTAGAGAGATCTATTGCAGCCTGAATGAAAATAACATTTAAAAACCTTGAGTCAGATTTTGAAATTAGGACAAATTTAAGTGTTTGCTGAATCCCAAAATTAATGCTGTGTAGAAGTAAGAAATAACTTAGAAACTGAAAGTGAGCCAAGGCTGGCTTTGGAGTAATTTTGTTCCACAGCTAGCTATGTACCACCCAGTTACTAAAAAACAAATGTGACTTGCTTCCCCCCTGTTACATTATGGGGCAGATGACCACCAGAAGGAACCCAGGAAATATTTCCAAAGCTGGAAGCACTGGATGATGTGGAAATAATTACTCAAGTAAAAAGAGGGCTTGGATTGTTTTCAAAATATTAACACAATCTTTCTCAAAACCACAGCAACAACCAAAAAAACCAGGAACAGGGAAAATTTGGATCCTTCATATCAACAGACAGCCAAAACCCTCAAAGCACATTGGCTACACTGAAAGCATATTTATTCAGCTTTCAGCAGACAATTAGCAGGAATCAGACTTAATAGGGCAGAGGTGATCCTCCAAGTAGGATCTGCCAAGAGAGGTTGGAATTTGATACTAAATCAGAATAGAAAGAAGTGTGTTTGGTTTAGTATGTTATGTGTTTTTGAACCATTCAAAGGTTCCTATTTTTAGTTATCTTCAAATATTTCAGATTTTGAATCCTAGAACTTTCTCTAGTCTTTTAATATGACTCATGAGAACAAGTTAGAGGGATAAAGAGGAGAGGCTGATCTCATACAAGTGTATTGGTTTTGTGTGTATACAGTAGATTAAATTTTGGAGTGTATGTGATGACTCCATACCTTTTTGTTTCAGACTTGTAAGATTATCATCAGAAAAACAAGATAATTTTATTCCCTGGGAAAAAGGCTCTTCTTTACTGTAATCTTCTACCAGTACCATCAACGTTCACAGAAAGGGAGCAAGGACTTTCAGTTTTTCCTTTGCTGCAGAGCGCTCCTTCTTTCAGTTATTATCTGTATATTTTTCTCTGCCTTTGCGTACCCGTGCTTTGTCCTGCCAGCACCGGTGGGATGCGCCGTGCCAGAGGCAGAGCAGGACTGGCAGGACAGGGGAACACCTGCTGCAGCTGGCGTGGGAGTGGTGAAGCAGACGGGGAGTGACCCATCGTCATCCTTGGTCCCGTCCTGCCCTTTTGGCTTGCGCATAGTGATGGCAAAGGGCATGAAGGATGTGACCCGCCGGCTCAGATCTCCACAGAGAAGTAGCAATTAATAACTCTTATGGAAGGTCATTTTATTTCTAAATGCCTTCAATCCATCAGGTTAAATGTTAAAAAGAATTTTAGAAGAAGAAAGAGACCGGACAATTTTAGTTTAAACGGTTGCTGGTGAGGGTATTGTTTGATGTAGTCATCATACCTGTTTTCAGGCAGCCATATGTAATTTGGGGTTATAAAGTGGTCATTTCAGTTTCATGTTGCTGTTCTCCACACTGTCTGTGTCCCGCTTTGTTAATTTGTTCTTGCATGTATCCCATAGCTCTTCCTTTTTATCCCCGCTGCTGGTGTTGTGCTTAGGACGCAGTGGTGATCTGCACCATGGTTAGCCCAGAGCTGTTGCGAGTGTTGTCAGAAAGAGCCACGGGCTGCCTGTGCTGCACGTGGCACCCTGCAAGCCCCCAGCTGAACATCAGCACATCCCTTCATGTGGACTCTTCCCAGAGCCCTTGCAAGGGACATTCCCAACCAGAAGGTCACAGTGTGTGTCCATGGTACATCCCAGAAGGTGTTTTGACCATGTTCATCAGCAATCCTGGCAAGAGATATTTCCAACCAGAAAGTCCCAGCACGTGTCCATGGTACTTCTCAGAAGGTGATTTGACCATGCTCATGAATGAGCCTTGAAGCTCGCGTTTCTTGTGAGCAGCACACACAAGCTGCTTTCCTCTCAGAGCAAGGGTATGTGGCTCAGAAATTGTCTGTCGCAGTTTTATCATCACAACAGAGCTGGCTGCCTAACAGACATGAGTAATGTGAAGTAGAAACCAAAAGACCAAGGTAAACAAACATAAAGGAGCAAAGAAATGTGTTTGCTATCTAAAAATGAAGAGAGTGCGATGGATAATACAGCTAAGGAAGTCTGTGACAAGATTCATAGTCCCTGGGCATATTTCATTCATGTGAATGGTGCTTACACAGCAGATAATTTGAGCTGTTTCTACCTTTGCAGCAGTGCCAGAGAAATATTTTCATCTCCTAAAATGGGTCTTAAACAATAGCCCGATCATATTGCACGCACGGGGTGCTCTGCTCCAGTGTCTGCAGCATTTCTTGAGTTTCTTGCTTGCATACATATTTGTTGTCACAGCAGAAGACAGAGCCTGTAATGTAATAGGTACATGGCCCTATTCCATGTACAGACAGATTTTCTGTATTTGGACGTTTTTCCATTTCACCTTCCTGGTGGTAAAACAAGCACAGATAAACAGTAAAACAGGGCACTTAGTACTTGGAAGCAGAAGCTGGATAGCATTTCTTCACTCGGTAGGAAAACTCCTTCTGCTCTCAGGGAAATCCAGAGCCAAGCTTGACAATTTTAGGGCATTTTTATAGCATGAAGAGGCTGGTGGTGCTTGCCCAGAAAGCACCGGTGATAGGAGGTGGTGATCCATATACCACAAACCTTGCCCTAAATGTTGCCTCAGTGAAGCAATGAAACCCCTCAAATTCTGGTATCGAGTAATCCTCTATCCACCAGAAATTAAAGGCAGTTTTTGCTCGCGGCTGTTGTATTATATGTGTTTCTTTTAAAAAGCACAGAAAAGCTAGATCAAAGGCTGTGTCTAAAATTTAAATTCATGTTACTTCAAAAACAGATTACAGAAGTGCCCCAGTTATGATTTTCTTTTGTCTTGCAGTATGCTTTCTATTTGGATCTATTCTAAATCTCTCTTCCCACATAAGGCCTCTCCCCTCCTTCTTTTCCCATTTAATTTAATAAATTGTTGGAGGAAATGTGCCATGTAAATTGATTTCTGCTCATGCAGGAGTGTCATATATGGCGAGAAGTGATGGGAATTAGCACGTGAGAGGGAAATTCCTGAACTAAACACGTGCATCCCTAACTCAGGCCATTTTTGGTGTGCTTTGAAAATCAAATTATGCTTTTTCTATCATTAAAGAGAATCTTTCAGATTGGAAATGAAAAATTGTTTATTTCATAGGATGAGGCTTATTAGCAGTTATAAATAGTAAACAGCAATATTTGTCTCCCAGGCGATTGTAATTTCTTGATTAAGGCATCAGATGAATAGCTGTTGTTTTTTTTTAAGTATTTCTGTAAAATGAATAAATTTGTACAAAGAATGCATGTACTGTGACATAATTTGTTTTTCAGCAAAGTATGGCCTCTCTTTTTCAGACAGGAAAATTATCTGGTGGTGTTTAACCACTAAAGTTTTAGTGGTGATGCGAGTTTATGGACTCACATCTCTGAAGGTATGAGTTAAAACCTTCCTGATTCATAAAAATACATTGTTATTTTAAAAATATCTTTGCAACAGCAGATCTGATCAAAGGAGGATCCACCAACAGCTTCTACATGTACCTGTCAGGGAGGAGAGGCTAATGGATGGGGCTGCATCGAGGGCACCCATCCATTTCCCTTTCCGCAGGGCTTGGAGGCTGTGCTGGCCTCCAGGAGCTGGGCTTTTAGAGAAGATGGAAACCCAGAGAGTCCCAATGGATTTATGAGACTTGGCACGGGTTGCGGGGGAGAGCGTTCCTGTGAGTAATAGTTTGCATGGTCAGCCTCCTCATTTATTAATCTTTTCAGATATTTCTGAGCAAAATGCACATTGTGCAAATCTGTTTCTAGGTGGATAAGGAGGCATGGGAGCTTGGCATATTGTCAGATTACACCATCTCAGCAAGCTATTGCCCTTCCTTGCGGCTGCAGCCCATGCATTAACCCCAGTGGTGGGAGGACATGGAAGGCTCAACCAACTCCTGGTGGCTCTTTAACACCATATCCTGGTCACATCCAGTCCTGAAGCCATGCCCAAGGAGCCAAGAGCAGCAGACTGTCCTCAGCAGTCACCTAGGGGACCCGGCAGTTAGGAAAGTTGGAGCAAGTCTTTACTTGGGACAACTATTTGGGGAAATAATTGGTGTCTCAAAAGGAGTCACCCTATATGCATGCTTCCTTTCAAATAAAACCTAAGCTGTTCATAAATGAAAGCTAGTGGTGAAGATTTGTGGTCAAATTTTAAAAAACATTGCTTTAAAAAATTATTGTTAGGTATGATATACACAAATCTCTGAAACAGAAATCTATTTTTATTAAAGTTTGGAATTTGAAAGAGGCAGATACTGCCAATATTTTTTTTAGAAATCTGACTTATAAATGAAGTGCTAATGAATAATTTCACAAATGGTGCTTCAAATAGTAAAGCACAGAGGCAGATTTTCACCGCTGCTGGTACAAGAATAAATCTCAGTGAGTAAATCTGCTGTGTGTTGCCAATTTTTATCATTCTTGGATGTGGAAATAGAATCTTGTGCAATATTTAAAGAATGCAAAAGCTCCACACAAGGGGGCTAGTGCCTCGCTGGCAGCAAAAGACATTACTGGCACAGACCAGAGAGAATGTGTTTGGGGCTTGGTTCTTTCCCAGTTGTAGGAGCATCCCTGAGAGTACCAGTCCTGCAGTCTACAGTGGTCTACACCGAGCTGCTGGAGAACTGCACCAGCACCCAGGATTAGCAGGAAAACTGCCTATTCCCTGACCTTTTTAGAGCCTGTAGGGGAGCTGCTTGCACAAGTGCAGGTCCCTCCAGCGATGGAGGTTTGCACCTTTCTGATGCATCAAGGGGCTGGCGGGTATTTCCTATTAATGTCAATTAAAGCCACACGGTGTTTGTTGAGCAAGTGGTTTATTTCCATTGGTTAGGTTGTTAGCTTAATGAGATTAGACAAGATCTAATGAAAGAAGACAAGTACATAACATGTTTGTAGTAGTTAAACTACTCTGCACTGGAATTTTCTGAGGCTGTGGCATGGCATGCTCTAATAGCCTGTTCACAGCCGCCTTGTCCAGATCCCACAGGTGCCTTGCTGGAAAGCTGTCATATTGTCAGCGCTGTCATTTTCCCTTGTACTGAGCTGGCAGTGGGTTGTCAGTCCGATTAAACCGGCCATCCTACATGTACATGATCAAGCCACGGCTTCCTTTTAATAAACGGAGAAGCGTGGTGAAGTGCAGGACTGATTCCTGACAAACAGCTCAGCACTGCCCCGCTACCAAACCAGCATCAGGAGGACTGCCAGCATGGAGCTGCCTCCTGGAGCTGCTTAGCAGGAGAAGGGCTAGCAGCAAACTGACAGCTGCCCATCAAGCAGATAATGACGTGAAAAAGTCGATGACAACCTGCATGGCTAACGATGGCAGCAATGCTAGATACGCTGTGGGCAAAGACCTCCTGGATAACTGAGCGTTGCTGGCAGCGTCATTGAGAATGAGAACAAAAAACTGTCTACAGCATCTCCTGCACACTTTTCAGATAGTCTTCAAGGCTTAGGATTTTGGACATTTGAAAAATAAAGAGGGAAAGGGAAGCTGTAATTGCAGAGGTTGGGAATAATTTGATAACCATCAGAAATCTCCTGCAGGTTACCTTGAGTGACAGCATTTTTAGGGGGCACCTCTAAGGTATGGAGTCAAAGGCCCTTATAGCATGTGACTAAACATCATCAGAATGCATAAGAAATTAAGACTAAATGCAGGGAAGGAGTTTTAAGATTATTATGTATTTGTTTTTCAGGAATGGAAATCATTACTGTGTTGGGCCAGCCAAAGAATTATACTCCTTTTGGACCTTTACAAAAAGAGATTGGGGAACTGGTAGGTCCCCCATGTCCTTACAGTTCCCTCGAGGAGCTGCACTAAAATTGAGAGAAGATATTGCAGGAAGGTAGAGTCTTTTCTGCTCCGCCAAGGGGTCAGTACAGCTTAATTAACTCAAGTTTCTCATTTCTCAAACCAAGGAGTATCCAGCTGTCTAATGCCCTCCCCACTGCAGATGTCATATGTGTCATGTACACAGAATTTATGTCAACATTTGCCATCCCGTTGAGGGCCCCCATCCTTTCTCCGGTTGATAGGCAGTTGTTATTTGCTGCCTCGCTTTATCCAGTCATTCCCATCAGCGCTAATAACATGGGGGCGGGGGGAGCTTTCAGTTTTGCATAAACCTTGTGCTGACCTTCCTCAGTGAATTGCACCATCAAGGAAAGGCTCATTGCAGGAGATGTCATCCCACCATAAAGAGGTATGTTGAGGAAGGGGGAACAGGATGTGAATCATTTTGGAATTCACAGTGTACAAAATCTTTTATTCTTCTTACTTTTAATGTGAAGTTCTGTTTTTTTTTTTTTTTTTTTTCCAATGGTATTTTACTGGAATACTTTTTGCAGAGCAGAAGACTGGAACTCTTCAAAGCTACAGTGCCAAGCATCTCCTCTCCCTCCTATTTCAAAATAAATCATTCTCCTGGTGGTAATGAGTAATACAGAAAAATGCAGGCAGCGAGGATTTTGCCAGGGAGAGAGAGATATGCAGTGCTGCGCTTTGGCTTCTATGCAAACTTCTATTTAATGACACTGCCACAGAAGGAGTATTATATTATCTGTCCCACTGCTCAAGCCTTCAGTCTCAGCATTGTATAAGCACACTGCTTTTTTACATCTATAAGCAGCAAGCGATTCCAGAAAAAATTCCTGTTCCAGCTACAAAACTCAGCAGACCCCACCTGTGTCATTACCTCACCGCGTTGGGGCAAATCCTGCTTCTGCAGCTGCGAAGGACCTCCGCCAGCCGCCCTGGTAGGGTCCAGCTGCCCCCTGAGGAACACGTGGCCCCAGCCCCATATCCCGCTACCGCGCTCCCTCTCGCACTGAAATCAAGGTCACAGGGGTGGCGGGGGGCTGGGGCTGCTCTTTGGCACCTCTGAAAGCCCCAGAGGGAAGAGGAGCCCCTGTGCCACCCGCACATGGCTGGACCTCTCCTCTGGTCTGCTGATCTGTAATGCTTTTTTTTTTTTCCTGCTAAATCTGTCCTGTTTTCAGAGGGAAAGTTAGGAGATTCCCTTTTCTCTTCGGTTAGCCAGGATGTTTTTGACATTCAAAGACAGTATAAATGGGTTTTTCCTTTGAACTCTGTAGTCTGGCAGAAGTAGCTGCTTCAACAAAATAAATTTTACTTTGCTGCCTGAATAAAAAGTTTCTGAAGATTTCTCTGTCTCCCAGGAGCTGCTTGAAAATGCCAGCCTTCATTTGGATAAAATACGTTGAGCTAATAAACTCCATAATTAATCTCTACAACTCACCTTGGTAGAGGGACCCCGTGCATTTCCCTGCCTGTCCCACCAGGATGCCGTGACCTGAGGGCCAGAAGAGACAGCTTAACTGCATTCCCAGTTTCCCAGTTCCTCACCGGCGCGATAACCGAGCTTTACGTTTATGATGCAGAATTATGCCTGCTGGAAGCGGGAGAGGCTGTCGGCGAGGGTCGCCCGCTTGGCGCACCATGAATGGCTGCGTAACAACCATTCATTCACAGAGGTCAGCGTAAACCTGGGCTGAATTCCGGCCAGGAGCAGGGATGGAAGAGCCTGTATCCTGTTACCGGCTGCCTGAGCTGCCTAATCCCTTCAGCTGAAAGCTGACCTGCAACAGATGCCATTTCAGCAGTTTCCGAGAGCCAAAGATGTCCAGACGTGGTATATTCAACATATAGGGCCGTTTTCTCAGCTGGTGTAAGTTGCCACAACTCTGTTGACATCATCAGCATTATACCGATTAATGCCATAAATAGGATCAGGCCATAAAAACAGGCCATAATTTTTTAATTTGCCATGGCTCGTGTTTCACATGACATGGAGGCAGAATTTTGAGTCAAGAGACCTTTTGTTAACATGTTCCTGAATATCTTAGCATCTGATGTGCCAAAAGCAAAATGTCTCTTGGTTCTCATTTCCTTTGGGCTGCCTTTTCACCAGAGGCTTAGGTTTGATTTATGCCACTGTCAGTGGATAATGAGGCCTGACTGCCTGGGGATTTGGGGGCATCTTTACCTTTGGAGACAGTTGCCACCCATTTGTTGTTGGTCAAGCATCTGTTGGCTGCTGGACCAGCTGGCACGGCTGTAGGATGCTTTCTGTGGTGTGCCAGCACTGCTCGGCAGTAGCCAAAACAGTGGTGTGATACCAGCGCTGTTCTAGCTACAAGGGCTGCTGCAGGGAAAGTTAACTCTATCCCGGCCAGACCCAGTACAATCTCCACCCCTTATTCCATACCATATGATGTCACACTCAGTAATAAAAGCTGGGAAACGGAAGGAGAAGGGGGGGGCTCTCGTTGCAAAGACGTCTGTCCTTCCGATCAACCACTGCGGGTACTGAGGCTCTGCGTCCCAGGACGTGGCTGGGCATCGCTCGTTGGTGGGAGAATAACTTGTTTTCTCTTTTCCTCTGTGCTTGCGCACAGGCTTTGCTTGTACATATATATATATTTGTTGCTTTTTTTCTCTTCCTCTTCTCTAATTAAACTATCCTTATCACAACCTGTGAGGTTTTTTTTTCTCCCCCTCTTCCTTTGAGGAGGGGGAGTGAGAGAGCAGTTGTGGTGGAGTTCAGCTGCCCAGCAGGGTAAAAACACCACATGTGGGCACCTGACCGCTGGTGACCAAGACAAGGCACTGGCCTGAGTGGCCTCTCCAGCCCACCCTGTCTCATGCGTATTCATTTTTCTCCTGTCATTGCGTTGTTGGGCTTTTTAGTAGGAGGTGAATGCACCTTAATGCTCTATTATATGAAGATATGGTCATTAAAAGAGAATCTGGCAGGAGGAAAGGCAGCTTCATGCATGAAGAAAGTGGTGTTTATATTAACGGTCTTCCAATTAGCAAAAAGCGATTGTAGTTTTTTACTTGATTTTTAAAAGCCTTCATTTGGGGTTCAGGGCTTATTCCGCCTTTTGGAGACCTGGAAAACACGGCTTGCTTTGGCATTTCAGCAGCATTTTCTGGCATGTCTAGGATTTATGATTGGTTTGATGAAGTTAAAGCTGGCATAGCTTTTCTGTTGGCAAGCATTTGAGCACATAGGTTTATACAGCTCCAAAAAACGACATCAGACTGAAGCAGAGCTTGATTTACAGATAATCTGAGGAAGGTGGAGTGCTATGAAAGAAGAGAGAAAAATACATATAAAATAAATAGCAGTGCTAGATTAGTTGCCTTCCTCACTTTGCTCCTTTTTCACACTCCTGAGTCTCTGGCATCCCCTCAATAGAAGGCAGGAACTCTACATCACAGCAAATGTTTTCTCTATCATTTCTGACGCTATTGGAGGTTTCTTTAGACAGGCTGCCAAATCAGGTAGGCTGTACTGCTCCTTCTCACCCCCACTGCTGACTTTGGAGTCACTGTTAGCACGGTGGCAGCCTGTGCTTTAGAGGCAGTGCACCGCCGAAATGCGAGGGCAGAGCAGCAGGGAGCAGGGCTCCCTCTCTACCCAGCTGCTGCCACAAGGGAATGTGCACATCAGGCTCGCATTCACCTTCCCTCGGTGCCACTGTCCAGATGTTCAGTGGAAACTGGAACAATGCCACGGCATTATTTCCAGTGTAAATGGGAGCTCTTTCATTGTTAGCTGTGTCCCTCAGCTCATGGTGAACACAAGCTTATTGGCTTTTATCTATGAGTAACATCGCACTCTACCATGGCTTCTCCTCAATGAAGTTTTATTCATGCACTTTCTTGGTCTTTGCAGGGAGAGTTTTCTGGTTTTCTATGATTCACAACGAGTGAACGTTATCTTTTTATTCATAAAATTCCCAAATGATCAGACATAAATGCCTCATTCCTGCCACTATCCTCCACAAGAGGCTTGTGTGCCAAAAAAAGACTTGGAGCTGGCTGACAAGTCATTTCCTGATTTGCAATCATTCCAGATTTACTCAGCTACCAGCCACCCCCACAATGAGCATTGTTCCTCTTGGAATGGGAACAGGATTACTTGTGTTTTTTGTTCTGTGTTATGGGTTTAAGCCTGCCAGGTGTTGAACCTTAATTTCTGCAGATGCTGTCGATGAATTCTGACTTTTGCTGTATGACTGCATGATGATGTGACATAGGGATCTCCTACATGCTGGAAGTGTTAACCCCTTTTGAACCTTAATCTGCAGCAGATGGCTGTGGCCCATGATACTACTCCAGTGCATCAAAGAAAGGATACAGAATGCTTTCTTTCCCTTACCTAGAAGATGTATATACTAAAGTTCCAGATAGTGATCAAGAACACTTTGCTCCTCAAGTATCCAGATCTCCCTATGCACTTCAGCGTTTGGCCCCCAAATTCACAAGGTCCACAGGTGCAGGAACATGCAGACAGGCGTGCTCGCCTGAGCTCTGGCTAGCTAGCACCAACAGATGTGCCACTCTAGTGCAGGACAAGGCAAAGTCAGCCTTTTTCTTCCCAAGTCTTGGGAGGGATCTGCTCCTTAGATGTGCTCGGAGCTCACAGATCTGAAAGGGAGCCACCCTCCCTACTATATAGAGGCCCAGGGAAAGGAGGTTGCCAGAATTCTTAAAAGCAGCATAGCAATATATATCCATAGGTATCATCCCTGAAAGACCCAATCTGCTCTCCTGGTGGTTGTGCCACCAGTCTGGAGGACATCTACAAAAGCTTGCACGTGCCTCCTGTTGAAGCTGGGACACAGTCAACTAGACTGTAAGGTTTTTGGGGTCAAAAGAAGATCTAGAAACAGCCTTAGAAGAAAAGACTACTTTTGCCACATAGGTTGCAGAAGCAATATGCCCATTTTAAGGAAACTCAAGCCTGAAATGCATAGCTGACATGACATAACAGTGTTACTGGTACTTGCAATGGCCATCATACTGTTTTATGGAGTTTTGTGATCATGCATTTTGTTTAAATGAAACATTGTGTTTGCGGAGAAAAGCCTTAAGATGCAAACCCTAAAGAGTTGATTGCCAAAAGGCAAACAAAAATAACTGTTATGTAATTATTTTTTAAATCACAAGATTTTTTTCACCTTGCACCTTTTTTTTTTTTTTTAATTGCTTTGGGTTTGTGATGCTGCGAGCGCTGAAAAAAAGTTGCACAGCTGATTAAAGTAACCTTGAGTTACATGCTAAGTTTGATAGTAGGCACACAGGCCCTGTGTCTTTATGCATCTGAAGGTCCAGCTCCTACCTGCAGTGATGTGCACTGGCCTGTTTCAGGACAGACTCTAATACAGACGTGCGGAAAAACACTGCACGGTTCTCCTGATCTCTAGCAGAATTACACAAAGGAAGAGCTTGGTGTAGTGATCTGAGGGAGGCTGCATAGTGTCAGTCATTTGAGCAATTGGCCCCTGGTCTTATCCTTAGCACATACTTAACACATCTTGCCAAATTATGCGGTTGCTTAGTAATGTGAACAAATATCCCCTGGAGATTCAATAACCAAACTCATTATCACTTGTCATGTAGGCCAGGAACTGAATCCAGATCTCCAGGAGTGAATGACTGGTGTGTTAACCTAGTCTCCTACTGCTAAAATAGCAGAATGAATATGTGCAAAGTCAGCTCCACACAGTGGGTAAAAATATGCCCTAAGTAAAAACACAGAGAAGCACTATTAAAAATGATTCTCATTACATATATTCCATTATCTGAAATAAGAAGGGGGGAATTTAGCATTTGTTAATGTTTCGGAGAAAGACATAAATGAAGACTGATTTTTTAATTATTACTTATTTTTTATCTTGTGAACTAAGCAATGTAGCTGTTCTGTTTAAGTGTTACAGAGGAAGAGGCTGTTGTGTGTGTCATCTCATGCACTTCAGGAGGCCACTAAACCACTTTGAAAACAGGATCTCATTCCAGCGTCACTTGTGAATGCTATTAGGTGGGCCTACAGCGCTCACCACAGCTCTGGGCAAAGGCACCTAAGCTTGCTCCAGACAAGCTAGTTTGCAGCACGATAACCGCACCAGCAGGGCTTATCACAACTGTGCTGACATCTCCCTGGGATCCGAGCTCATATCCCGGTCAGAGGCACACCATGCTGTGGGGATGTACCAGCTACTCTGTGACTAGCTAGATGGCACTGCATTGTGCATACCATAAAGATGTGATCTGAAATTTTTGCAAAGTTCTCTGTCTCCTGCTCATCAGCAGGTTCCTTCTGGTTCATCAGGAAAATGCAGAGAGTCAGCCAGTTTGCTTAACAATGATTTTGGCAGTGAATTCAATATTTGTAGATCTGCGTACTGAATACATATGCTGTTGGCTATAAAGTTACCACATTTTTCACTCGTAAGCAATCCCAGCTGCATATATGGTTTTTGGACTTTTTTTATTTTATTTTATTCTAGAGTAAATTTCAGACCAGCTGCTCAGCGTACAAATGCAAGTTGTTTTAATTCATGTAGATAATGTATGCATATCAGACATTGAGTGTGTGTGTGCATTCATAATGATGGGAGTTCACAGGAGTTGCAGAGATTGATAATTTGTCTGATCAAGGTCAATACTGGCAAACATGGAAGGGAACATCTTAAGCTGCTGTTGCCCTTTCAAGTAATATCTGCTCAAGGGTAAAATGGGCTTGATCTCCTATAAGCAGCATTTCCTGTCACTTCCTCTGGACATCACTAACACAGGTCAATTGTTTTCTAGATTTCAGTTTACAGGATCTTTCCACTGTCATCAGCACTTTTAAACTTCTACTGAAATTACCTTGTCTGAAAGCAAGTTTTCCAAGTTTCTTGCACTTTTCATATTAACATATCCAACAACTGTTTTAATGGGGATGCCATCTCCTCAGTATGATGTTTTGGAATATAGTTTGGTTTTTCCCCCTTTTTGTTCTGTTGAGAAATGTTTTTCAACTATTTAATACATCGTTTCCCCTTTATGACCTGTTTGAGAAGAAACCAATCTGGTAGCTACAGGGTCTCACTAGCTGAACAGTCCTCCTACCTGTCTGGGGATTTTTACAATTATCAGGTTCCTTCAGGGGTAACAGCATGTTCAGTGCTCTAGAAGCATGCATCATTATGTATTTGCTGCACTGGGTTGCCCAAAGGGATTTTAAAAATACTGCCACACTGCATTACGCTTACCTTGTCTTGATCTCATGCTGCAGGACTTTTGCAGGTTGCATGAAAAAGCTTCTGGGGGGTGTTGGCATTCTTGCAGGGGTTAGGCATTGGCCAAATGTAGAGCCAGGACAGAGGTCAGGGTGCACTGGGGCTCTCGGTCGTACCAAGTGACTGCTTGGTGTGTCTTCCCCTTGTGCTCCAGGTAACGTCAGTCCTTATACTCATGGTTAGAAAGAAACTGTCTCCTTCACTCAGGTTGCAAAGTACTTAGCTGATGCATTTTCTAGCCTTTCTTGGTAGCAGAGCATGGTCCACTTACCTTTCTCACATTGTAAGCAAGCCTTCTTACCAAGCTTTGATGAACTCCCATTCTTCATCAGGAGCAAAGATGCTGGCCATGCTTCTGCTCTCTCCTGGTCCTTTCATTTACTGCACAAGAGTTACAGCTTCTGGTCATTCTTACTTGGTGTTAAGCTCTTCAGAGGGTTTTGGGAAGTCCTATGTTGCCTGTGGTGAACTAGAGCATGTGGAAAAAATGTCTGAAAACCTAAGGACTATATATCTATTGCAGTGTTGCTTGTTGATTCCAGACAGCTAGACTCGGTTGTCCTGTGGTTTCAAAGGGGTCTCTGTCCATCATTTCTTGTCTTTCCTCAGACTTGTCCAGAATCTGGATTTGCTCATACTTGCTTTGTTCCAGCCTGTAGCATTAGGCAATTACAGTTGAGTTATTGTTGTGCTGTAATGGACATATGCATAATTTCTGAGCACAGGCATAATCTTTCAAATTCTGACTCCATTCAAACCAGGATGTGGACAATTCTTTCATTGAGGTTTTGGCAGGCAAAGGGACGAGGTGGTGAAAAGAAAGCACTGGCATAGTATGGAAATTAAATTCCCTTTGAAATTCAGCAGAGGAATTCCCATCTGCTCAACTGAGGGATCCAGCGTTCATTCCCAGACTTGGAGCTATCACTTACTGAAGCTGTGGTTTTAGAGTAAGGCTGAGCCTATATAGCCCCTCCAGGGGATGCTGATGAAAAAGGAGGTTCTGGTTCCCATCTGAACCCTGCCATCAGGTGTGTGGTCCCACTGCCTTCCTTGTGGCGCACGTTGTGCTCATCTTGTAGCCTTATGAGTCAGCTCAGGGAGCTGAACCCACAGATAAGGTAACCAGCAAAGATTGCCTGAAGATGGGCTTACCCATATCATAAAGCTGCACCCTTGGTCAGCTCTTTCTCAGGCTCTTTTCTCTAGGACCCATTGCTAAGCAATTGCCAGCAGAGAGAGTCGAGGGGGTTGCAGTTTTCTTCAGCAGCTCCACAAAGGAGAATGGCTCACAGAGATACTGCTTGACCACGTTGTCCCCATTGCTTGCTGTTATTTCGCAAAATGTAGGTGCAAACATTTAGTCCTGAGAGATAGGCTGAGGTCATGTGACATAAGTAACTATGAATAGCTTTTTGGAGGAGGTATGATGGAATAATTAAGCATAATGAGCAGGGAAACAAAGCTTAATTGCTTTTGATGTCATGGAAATACAGGATGTAGTCTTTTTAAGAGTGCATTTATATTTTTGCAGAGCAATACTTCACTCCATACTTAACCCCAGCAGCTCAATGTTGTCACGCCTGTTTTGCAGGTGTCTCGTCCCATACCAGAATACACTGTCCTGAAATGGTCACCTAAGCTTACTTCACAGAGAAAATAGTTAGGGCAGGCTGGGATCCTGAGGGGTCAGCCTGCTGAAGGAGGTGAGAGGTAAAGCCAGTGTGCGGAGTTAGCTGCTAGGAAAATGGTGAGGACAGGAGTATGTCTTTCTTCTTCCCTTCTCAGAGGCCAAAGCATCTTCTTCCTTTTGAGAGATATGCCCTAATCCTTTCCTGAAGTTAGGTGTCTAATATCTGTCTTTGAAAATCAAAATGCTTTTTGGTCTTATGACATGGCTAGAGGAGAAGCCGATGCTCCTGTTTTATACAATATCCCAGCGATTATAGCATTAGCCTGAGGTAGAAGCACAGGAGTTCAATTCTATTCTGAAGAGATTCGAAAACATACAGAAGAGGAATAAGTACTAAAAATGTATACACCAGCACTATTTTGCTTTGTTGTTAAGTCTTTTTTATTTGCTAATATGCAGTGTATCTAATTGTAAGCCATTTCTTTATCGGCTGTGAAAACTATTTCAGTAAAAACAGTTCATTCCACCAAGTTAGACAATCATCTTCTTAAACCTGGAAAAGAAATGCCCAGGCATCCCATTATTATGTTTTGAATTATTTATAGGATGTAGCATTTTGCAAGTCATTGTAAAAGCAAATGCATCCCATATTTTAGATATTAGGTGGTAAAAGATGCACGCAATGCAGTATAGGATCACTGTCACAGAACTGTCCCTAGAGTCACTTGCCATGGAACTTGACTGTGCCATCACAGAAGTGACAATCAGGAGTACCATCATTATGGTCAGTAGGGGAGCTCTTGATTTATTTACATTCATGTAAGCAAGGTCAGAAGCAGGCCTTGGAAAACATTAAGGTCATTGCATCTAGTGAGGAGTAGCTGCAGTTTTCAAAATTAGTGTACAGCTTTGTGAGATAAGATTTATGCGCTGGCTTTATTATTAATAGCAAATAAATGT
The DNA here is from genome assembly GCA_013399115.1 of Anseranas semipalmata. NCBI lineage: Eukaryota > Metazoa > Chordata > Aves > Anseriformes > Anseranatidae > Anseranas > Anseranas semipalmata. The sequence continues at coordinate 591,505 of VXAA01006387.1, forward strand.
AAAACATTTTCCCCTTTGAGGTTTTCAGCCCTATATTTTCTTACAGGAAAACAGGGGCATTGGCCTTGTTGTGCAGCTTTGTTGATGCCAGGTGCAGGTGCTGATGGTACAGAAGTGTAACTGGGGCAAGATTTCAGCACCCGCTGTGCCTGAACCACAAGGGGAAGGGAAAGCATGTGAGCGGCATTGACCTGCTGCCACGTGTCTGACCCATGCCGAGGGGTTAGTGAGCAGCACACCATATCCTACGGCACAGAGTGTGTGGGGCTGTGGCTTCTGAAATCTCTGGAGTTGAGCATGTCTGTAGGTTTGACCATGCTCTGTGGAAACACATCCACAGATGATAGAGGAATATGTCAAATAATGTCAATAACATGCCAAGATGGATTGCAAAGCTCAGACGTATGATTGAGAGTGTAACAAGTCTTCTGATGCACTTCACCTTGGAGAAGAGTCAATCCTAAAAACAAGTGTGCTGGCTGTAGCGGCAGAGACCTTAACACCCAGACAGCAGTGCTGCTGCTTAATCACTTGTTTGCATCCTTGCAGATTATGGGGATTTTGTTCTAGCTGATTGTTTTTTGTGTGTGTGTGTGTTTTTTTTTTTTTTTCTTGCATCGCATTAGCACCAGTGCTTAACATTGGGCAGTATACACTCCAGGTTCGCCAGAAATTCAAACACTTCAGTCATTAATATCAGTGTCTGTGTCAGAAGGCTAGTTGCATCTCAAGCCTTTTTTTTTCCTTTCCTAAAGACATTCTTCACCCAAATCAACGACTGGTGATTATCCAGTCTAGATCAGGATCCTATTAGGGGAGGTAGAGGAGATTCTTTTGACTTCTGCTGAAATGTATGTAGTAATAATAGCCATACAGAGGAGTGAAATGTAGCACGAGCATCCTGTGTGTGTCCCTTTAATTAGAAACCATGCAGAGTTCGAAATCTGCCGTGCTTCCACACATGTGTAGCCTTCATTTTAATCATGCCTCAGAGTGGAGGAGGAAGTATCAATTACATTCAGCGTGAGAGAAACTTCTGGGAAGTAGGTGCAGGAAATGAATTTTTTTTTGTGTTATTATTATTATTATTATGCACAGGGACAGCACTTTGAAAGCATTAACCTGAAAAGGCACCAAGGAGCCCCGTAGTATGTCAGCAGCAGTCAAAGCTCCAAAAGATCCTTGAGGCATAACTGTGACCCATATTCTGCAGATAATCAACTTTTCTCTCCCCTAAGGGGATTCAGGAGGATGACATAAAAGCGTGATTTGCATTCTGAAGCCTTGTATCTTCCTTGATGTTTTTCTTGTCTGCTCCAACTACTGTTACTCTGTAACATCAAAACACATGGGGGTTTGTTGGAGGAGCTGAACTGCTCCTAATGGGAGCCTGGCTCAATGGGGGACCCTTCCTGCTGCAGAGGAGACAACATCTGGAGATGCTGGGGTGTGAGATGCTCTTTGGCCTCCTCTGCATGGCAAGGCCATGGTCCCATCACCCAGCACTTATTAAAGCCGGAGCTGATTAAAGCCCTTCTAGCTGTAAGCTGGCTCGTGTGCGCGTGCGGGAAGGTGCCAGTCTGTGCTGTCAGCATGATTTGAGCTTGAAAGTGATTCCTAATCGTCTCTGTGAAGAGAGCGTGTGGCGGTAGATTGTAGCTAATGAGTCATTTCGGGGAGAGGGACCTGGATGGGAGGACAAAGCAGTCAGGTGCTGCAGGGGCAAGGTGCGGGGAGGCAGGGAGTGGGCAGGCATCTCCCCAGAAGAGGTCCTTTTCAGGGGAAATAATAACCCCAGTGTCCCTTTTGGTAAACAGAGCTGAAACTCCGTGATTTAAAAAGCATGGGGTTTTCATACTTAATGGATACCAGATATTTTAATATTACTAACCGCATCAAATGGGTGGGGGGGGGGGGGGTAATCTCCCTTAAATTCCTGGCAAGTGGGTTGGCGCGTTCGTTCCTTGGGACGACCTGAGCATGGTGGGACCTGATATGCTCTCACTGTCAGGGAGAAGGTCCCTGACAGCGAAGGGACGAGGAGTCTGCTCACGCAGATGTGGATGAGCTAACTCCTCTCCCGCTGACATTTTGAGCCAAGAATATTTCAGCATTAGCATCTCCTGATGCAGTTTCTTCTCACAAAGCCCGTCTCAGTGCAAAAGAAACCTCTGCGATTTTAATGTAACCATGCAAAAAGAGCCGTAGCAGGTTTTGTGTAACGGGATTTGTGTGGGCTGCTGGTAGGGGTACGCTGTTGATAAATAAGATTCAGTTGTAAATATTCTCTGGTGACATGGGAATTTATCCACCTAGTGAAGTGTACAATCGAGCTACCCAGGAAACATGTTCTTTAGCTCCACTGTGTATGCAGCCAGTGGTGCATTCATCAAATGTCCTGTCAGGTCAGTGAAGGCCCTGTTCAGGTAATACAGTATTTATGAAACTGTTAATACCACTTCAGAAAGTCCTCACAGAGCGTGTTTTTTAAAGCTGCCTTACAAAAACTTTGGGCAAGAGGAAAGCAAGGATGTATTTTCAGCTTTGTAGTGCAGGACTCTGCTCTGCAGATGCAGTGAGGAACATACAACAGAAAGAGGCAGGCCCTGGGCACCACACTTACTTACCATAAAGCAGTATCAGGGTTTCAACAGGAATTTCAGATCCTCCCCTTCATCTGAAGTAAGAGTTAAAGCTGCCTTCCCATCACCCTCGGGGGGCACTTTTTCATCCCACTGCCATTATCAGAGGGTCTTTTTGGCCATTTGTCTTCTCCTCTGGCCTCTCCCTTACTCCCTGGAAGTGGCCCTGCTTGCTGCCCTGTAAACCCATCCCAGGTTCACCCTTCAGGCCTTGTAATACTGACACTCAGAGACTCCTCAGACCCTAACATGGCTCCTGATCAACCCTATTTTACCGCCAAAAGATTTAAAAAAAAAAAAAATCCTTTGTTTTTAAATTTTTAGTGTTTATTTTGCATTTTGCTGCCAGCAGACTCCCTTTAGCTGTCAGAGGCTGTTTGGGTGCTGGAGCCTGTCAGCCGAGGCTGATGAAGTGGCTTGCGTCGTTTCAGACACTGATTTGCTTGATTTTCGGTGATTGAAATGGTAGCAGACGCTTTTGCGCAACCCTCAAGTTAACGTGAAGTGGGGGAGGCGGAGAGGAGAAAGATTTTCCTGGTGTGCATGTATTTATGTAAAAAAAAAACTGAAGTCCTTTCCCCACCCGCAGCAGGCCCGGTGAGATTCGCCGGAGTGGGGCTCCCTCTGTTGAGCTCCGGGAGCTTTGCCAGATGGAAAATGCCTTTCCTAGGGGCACAGCTGCCTGCTCCTGCTGGGGCAGCTCCGTCTCCAGGCCTTTCCCCACCCCTCTCCCCTTCCTGCACTCCACCTGAGAGAGAAGAAGAAAAAATGCGATGAAAAACCCCTGGCAAAGCAGGGTGTGCGAGTGGCGTCCCCCCTGGTATCTGCTGGGAGGAAACCCAGCTCCGATGAGCTATAGCAGAGCTGGACCATGAAGTCCTCTCTGAGGTGGAGGTGGGAGAGAGTTGCTGCTGAGGAAGCGGTTGAGTCAGAAGGCAAGGAGCCAAGAAGAAAGATGTGGAAAGGCTGGAAAGCAAACCAAAGGTATCGGGCTGGGTGGCAAAGTTACAAAGGCACCACTGGAAAATGTAAGCTGTGCCGTGCTTTGTCAGCTTCCACAAGGAAAGATCAAATAAAGCAGCTACAGCACAGTTGCATGCTATGGGCTTTCAGGCAACACTTTTTCTGTTTTCTCCAAAATGTTCTTTTTTTCCTTGCTGTGACCTACAGCATAAAGAATTGTGTAAAATTCCAGGGCAGTAAATGCTGCTGTTGTGGAGGTGAAGGAGGCTGAAAAAACATATGACTCTCAAAAATGCATGGCAGACTGACTTTTAACTCCTTTCATTTACCAAAAAAACTGGCCAGGGCCGGGCTCTGGCAGCCAGCTGGGAAAACCAGCTTGTGGTCCTGCCTGAAGCGGTGTCATCTGGGGAGCGATCAGCGTGAGATTTTGAGTTTGTTTAAAGGATTTAAGGCACACCTTGAATGGAGAACACAGGGCAGCCTTAAATATGGAGCTGCCGTAGTGCCTTGAATATATGGTTTTGGTTTGTGTTTTGCTGTAGCCTCCAGGGAGCTTTGACTTGTTTTATAGCATCTCTCTGCTGTCTGGCAGGCTATACGTACCCGACTTTGCTGTCTTTTCTCCTTGGCCTGCCCAAGCAGCACACTGCAGTGAGATTGCCCGTTTAAGTTGCAGCAGCAGATTTCTTTCTGTTGTTTGCTTTCTTCTGCACTAACTGTCCGCCATTTGCTGTGGTCCGCCCCAAGGACTGGTGTGGTGGCCCTTGCCCAGGGGAGGCAGTCAGCCCCAGCGCAGCCACTCTCGGGGTTTCTCCTCAGGCCACGCTGCGTGCTGGGGCTGGGTGTCCTCCCAGCTATCAGCCAGGCTTGCTCGGACCAGCTCCTGCTCTGAAACGCCGGCGTGCAGCACCCCTTCCTTACACCAGGACCCAGGCGCAGGATGATAGGGTAAATTGTAGGATCCGGTGACTGTTTTCTGCCTGAAAGGTAAAGGCAGTACATAGGCTTTGCAAAGGCTATCACCAGTATGTGAAAAATCACAAAATATTTTCCTTGGTAGAGGCTGCCAGCCATTCAGCTTTGTTTCAGAGGAGATTACATGTAAGATAAAGGTCTATACTGCACTGGAATTTTCTATACATCCATACTGCAGATTAACTGGATTAAAGTGGTTTAACTGAAAACAGAATTGGACCTACAATGCCAGCACTGTGTTGACAGTACAACTTCTTAAGGAACACAGAATCTGGAAAGTTTCAGGTTTTGCAGAGCATGAGAGACTTTGTTCTGACATGGTTAAACAGCTGGCTGATGTTACCCACGGATCCTCTGAGCAGCAATAGCTGTGAGTGCACTGCTAGAAATCTAACCTGACCCTCATAATCACGTGGTGCTTAAAAGAAGTACACGTAGTTTGAGAAGACTTCACTTTAAACAATTTGTTACTAGGCAAAAGAGATATTCAGATGTGTAAATATTGATAGATTGGCTGAAATAGCATGAGATGTGCAGGATGTGTGAAGTTATTTTAGTTGTGATTATGAAATCAGATGAGCTCAGCATGGGACATTCTTGCAGGCAAGATTTTAAACTTCCTAAGAGAGATGGTGTTGCGTCGTAAAAACTGAACTCTTATTTTGGTAAAGCAGAGGATCCTAAACATACCCATTCGACAAGCTGTGCAGTGGAAAGCCTGCTGTTTCTTTCTCACATGTGCTGCAGGCATCGACCGCATTTGCCAAAGAAAAGTCTGAAAGATTTTTTAATCTTGGAGTGTACCAAGGTGGACCTTATGAGGTAAAATGCAAGTCGAGCCTGTTTGCTGTATAACTACAAAATAACCTTGAAGATGCTGTTCTCTTTAAAGAGCAGTTTGTGTTCCATTAACCCATTGCTGAAGAAGACTAAAACCATCCTTTGCTTTTCTGATGCAGTGAACATTGCTCTTTCCTGTTCTTGGGGTTAGCTGATGGGTAGAGTGGTGCTCTACTGGCTCACACTTGTTTTGTCTCAATCTGCTGAGCATTTCTGATGGTATCTTCATGCTAACTGCAAAAGACACTCCTGGAAATGGGAGATAGGCTCCTAAACTGTTTGGGCAGTTCTCTGAGTTCGAAGACCATCCCTGAAGTATTCCCAAGATCTCACAGCACCTCCAAATAGTTTCAGAGAAGCATTTCACCTCCTGCTCTAGGTAGGAGCTGTGCCTAGTGCCCAAGTGTGTGCTGTCTGCACGTGTCCTCAGATGTCACAGGGACTGCAGTGCTCTGCAGCATCATGAGCCAGGATCAGGGCCTAATGGTTATGTCTAAGTCCTTGGTTAAAGGAAACAATAGAGCTTTAATTAAGAAGTTTTATTTGTATTGTGATTTATTACTACTTAATAATAACCACAATAAACACAAATGACACTGCACAGGGTATATAAAGGATTACGCTCAGTTTTCATTCTTCATGGTGCTGTTTTTATTGCCAGCTTTACTTTTATTCACAAAGATGATTTTTTAAAGGTTGTATCTTCAAACTGTGATTTTAAGGCTCTTACTGATGGTTCACACCGAGCTGACTAATAGTGCATTGCTGGTTTTCCTCTTTGCTACTTTGTGCAAAATTAGGTTCTCTTTGATTAATTTTCCTATTATTAACTTTGTGTGAAAGTAAGTGAGGCAGTGTCACAGACAGGATCTGTCAAGTCAGGTGACCTGGGGGCGATAGCTCTTCTTGACGGTCACATGTAAGACAAACCATCTCATACAAAACATTTTAAGAGTTTTTGCTGTGAGATATAATGATGATTTGTGATCCGTTGTCCTGAAAGCTCCTCCTGAAGACAGAAGCCACTTAAAACTCTGTGGGTCACAGATCTTACAGTGGTATACATTTGTTATACCTCTGTTGGCTGAAGTCTGCCCTAGCCTCCATGGTTTCTTCAGTTCATTGCATTCTCATTGGTGTCTGCCCTTTTTACAGAATCACAGAACCACAGACTCACAGAATGGTTGAGGTCAGAAGAGACCTCCGGAGGCCACCTGGTCCAACCCCTGCTCCAGCAGGGCCACCCAGAGCAGGCTGCCCAGGCCCATGTCCAGGCGGCTTTTGAAGATCTCCAAGGAGGAGACCCCACAGCCTCTCTGGGCAACCTGTGCCAGTGCTCCGTCACCCGCACAGCACAGAAGTGCTGCCTGGGGTTCAGAGGGAGCCTCCTGTGTTCCAGTTTGTGCCCACTGTTTCTTGTCCTGGCACTGGGCACCACTGAAAAAGAGCCTGGCTCCATCCTCTTTGCACCCTCCTTTCATGTATTTATAGACATTGATATCTAAAATCTGTGAAGCAGGGACAGAGGCATATGTGCCACAAATTGTCATCTTGTCCATGGAACAGCTGCAGAGTTTGTAAGTGAGCTTGGACAAGCCCCTTAATGCTTCCGTGCCTTCCAGCCCCCCCTGCTTCTCCTCCCATGCCTTCTCTGCCTCATTTTCTGCCTCGTTTTCTGTATCCAAGAAGGAGATAAAAGTTCTTATCATGTTCTGGTGTTCCCTGTTTGCAGAAGCAGCAGAAAGGATAAGTGCCCTGTCCAGCTTGTGAGCAAGACCTGTGCCTGAATGGCACATGGTTTCTGTGGTTAAGGGCAATGGTCTGGGGTTTAGGAGATTTGGTTCAAACCTGGACTCAGCCACAAAGTCCCATGTGTCTGTAGGCTACTAAGTGAGTTGCATTACTCTTGAAAGATGTTAAACTGACAGTGACTGTAGGTGTCACAGGTTCATGTCCGTGAGGCAGGTGGCACAGGCAGGACGGGCCTGTGGGGTCGGCAGCGAGGAGCAAGGGGACAGTGCGCGGTCCCTGCTGCCCCACTGCCTCGTCTCTTGCCCAGCCTGGCAGGCAAAGCTGCCGCTGCCGCTGTGACCAAGTTGTTTGTTGTACTTCGTGCTGGCTGCTCCGAACTGTGGGAGGGCCATCGCCAGTCTGTCTGGGAGATGGCCTCCCGCCTTCCCGTCCCCAAGAGAGCTGAGCAGATGTTTCTCGCTCATGATTTAAGTCACTCGCAGATGACTTGAATGGGTGCTTGCAGCGCAGAGATCCAGGTGCTACGAACGGGAAGCACCCAGTCCGTCTCCTCCTCAGAAATCCTGCTGGCCCACCCTCCACCACGCAGTCCCTGTCCTCTCCACCACAGCTGAGGTGATTTGTGAGAAGCTGCTGCGCACGGCAGGAGACCAGGTGCTGAAGTGTCGCCCGGCCTGCTCACGGGGAGCTCCCTACCAGTCGGAAGGCAGAAACGCCGTCCTGTGTGTCACCACCGAATCTCTGCGTAGACTGAGATTTGTGTGATGCTTCAGAGTAAATGAGGCAAAAAATTAACAACCTGTATTTTAATTATTATTTATGCCTTATACTAGTGGTTTGTGTTTAATTATAGTTTACCACTCAGATGTGCATGCTTTTCATGACTTTCTTCCTTTCTGTCTCTTTTCTTCTGCGTAGACCTTTGATTTGGTTTGATGTTTGCACTTGGTGATACTTCATGAAGGTGATAAATGCGCATTCATTCGCTGGGAGGAACAGACTCTTCATAAACGTATTTGGAAGGCAGGGGATATGGAGGTGTTGGAGAAATTTAAAGAACTGTACCCAACAACATGCCAGTGTCTTTTGCTAAAATGATTATTAAGTACAGTCTGAAAAAAATGTTCTGTCCCTAGTAGTGCTGCTACCAGGCTGTTCCAGCAGCATGTTCTGGGGCTGTTTGGTTTCACCCACTCCTGCTTTACCACTAGCTTTGGCTATGAATGAGACCCACCGAGCGGAGGGAGGGGACAGTTAAGCACTGCCAGGAAACCTTTTGCATGTCCCTGGTTCTCTCATCCCTCTGAAACAGGGTCAGACGAGGCTGCAGCGCGGCGCCCGGGCAGCATCACACCTGCCTCTGTACCACGTGCAGGGGAAGCCCTTGCAGCAGAGGGGCTGAGGTTTCCCTTCCTTGCACTGCTCGAAGCACACCAGGGACGAGCGTGGGCGAGGGAAGCTGTCCTGCAACATCAGCGTGGCTCTCACGTGGCAGAAGAACAATCTTTCTTCTGCTCTGCTGCTGTGGAGGGGAGCTGTAGCTGTAGCCTCAAGAGGTTTTGTGGGTTTCGGGAACCTGAACACAAACTCGGTCTGAGCGGAGACTGAGAGAGCTTCAAGGCACTCTCATTTTCACATGTTGGGTCGTAGCATTTCTGTCTGGGTTTGGTGGCCGGAGGCCTTGCCCCCTTGTATCTTATTTTTGAATTCTTACATAATGCAATGTACAGATGCCAAGGGTTGCTCTTGGACTTTCCCCTTGTGTGTTTGTGAGCTAACAAATCTGGCCAGCCTCTCTGACGGTTTCGTGCGTGGGGTCTTGATGCTGTCTTTGGTGTACACCCCACCTAATTGTGCACAGACCCAGAAGCTGCACGCACAATCGTCTTAGACATCTAGGCTCTGTTCGTCCTCTCAAGGAAAACTGGTTGCACACAGTGAAGCTTTTATTTTTACTTCCCAAAGAGTGTGAAGTAGGAAAAGCATGTTTTCTAGGCACCTGCACTGTTCTTGGGCAAGTGTCCATTTTTCTAAATAGTGGCCACCTTTATCAGGTTGCGGGTGCAGAAGCTGGCAGGCTTGGAGCTCATGTTACTTTCAAGCATGTTGAGAAAACCTCTCTTTTCTGTAACTTTTGAAAACTCAAGACCTGCTCCACCTGTGCAGCTCACACTCTACAAAGCTTTCGACTGGGAGAATTTATTGGAAACAAGCGCATTTGTGTTTTTTTTTCCCCCTTCCTTTTGTTCTTCGGGATATGTAATGAAAAATTCTCCAGCGTTGCCACTTAATTGCTTCATGGCTGTTGTTTGTCAATTTGCCAGCAGGTTTCTGCTTAACTGCTGCCATTTGACATTGCTGAAACACAAATGCGGAATGATTGAGTTGCCAACGTATCATTAAGTCTTCTGCGAGGGGGGTTTGCGGCATATTAACGCTTCAGGCTTTTACGTCAGTATTGATTGCTGAAAGAGAAAAGAAACCTTTGGCAGAACTCAGCACTGTGCCAATGAGCATTTTCTGGCAGGAAAATAGAAACTGGCCATTGCCATTGACTGTGACTTCATCCCTTCCTTCCTTCCTTCCTTCCTTCCTTTCTTTCTTGCGTTCTTCATTTCTATACACACCCAGAGTATTGAAATTTAATACGCATCCTAGCTGAATGCCAGTTAACCTAACAATAAATCGTGGGGGCAAATCAATCTCTTAGCACGCGGTCAGAGATGGAGGCCGTTTAATTTGGAAGCTGCCAGCGTGATGCCCAACCAGCTCTCACGGAGGCTGGGGAGGGGTGGTGGTGTGGTGTGACAGAGCAGGAGAGGACTTCGAGCCAAGCTGGTCCCCACGGGCAGGGGAAACCACAGGGGAGGTGCTTCCTTGGGTGAGATTAGAAGGTTTTGTAAGGTGGACCATCTGGGCACGCTGAAAATGATGGTGAAGATGATGACCAAAATGCCATTGCGTGGAAGATCGAGTAGAAGGGAAACAGGACAGGGCGCAGGGCAGAGATTTTGAAGAGGAAATGGGAAGGGCACGCTCCCCAGCAGGGCTTGGAGAGTTTGCCCATGAGTCCTGGCCAGTGCCCTTGCCTTTGAATTAGGGGAGTCCAGTGAAGAAGAGGGGGGTGATTAGGCCACAACTACCTTGTGCAAAGATTTGGCAAAGACCAAAACAATCATAGGATCATGTGAAGATTTCTAGGAATGACCCAACTGTTGATAAGGACTGACATTACAACTACTGAACAGCAGAAGCAGTCATTTTTCTTCTGTTTCTGAAATACGCTTAATGATCCTTCCTTTCAGGTGAAGAGGCACTTTCTGGATCTAGTCTGCTAGGCACATATGGATTAACCAAAAGTAGGAATGATAATAGCAAACCACCCAAAAATTACTTCTAAGGGACCAGAATTCATTGATATAAAATAAAATATTCATTGACTGAAAGTCCACTGAAAGCTGGACCTTTTGGCTGGAAAAAGTATCAGTGGGGAAGCTTCAAGGGTTTATTTTGTTTTTCTTCTGTAATCACGTTGAATTTCTCTCCTAGATTGATTGGTGCAGGCACTTAGAGCTTTAGAACGGGAAAAGCACCTTTATCTGAAAACATTTAGAGGACTGTTATTGTTTTCACCTCTGCCTGGGCAGAAGTAAACACAAGCTTTTCCTAGGGTGTTTAAATCAAAATAGGTACTTCTGGCCTTACAGAAAGGCTGGGAAAGGTCTCAATTACAGCTATTTTTCAATGGGAGGTTGTCTTTTTCACCAACCAACATTTTTATTTAAGAAAAATGCATTTACAGATTTTTTTTTTGGGGGGGGGTGGATAGAAACTGTGGCTCAGAATTAGAAAAGCTGTAAACGATAATGGAAACATTTAATTTTGGAAGTACCTTCCCACTGGTAGTTCTAGTTTCAGCACCTTATGTGCAGACCTTCTCAGTGCAGGACAGTCCCCAGACAGATGTTGTGGTCCATAATTAAGGCCATAGAAGAGAACAGGAACACGAGCACCTAAACTGCAAATTGTCTGGGGTGCCCCATTAGGGTTTCCAAATAAAACGATGCCAGATTTTGGATCAAAATGGTTGTGCTGCAGGTTGTTTGCTTTGCTTAAAAGTCTGCATTTTCATCAGGTTAAGGAATAAAAAAGCAACTGAATCCTTTTCTAGCCAGGTCAATTAATTAGATAAAAAGCCCAGCAAGTGTTGCATAAGGATTTCATTGATGACGTGCAAGACCAAATAAAATCCAGTTTCTTTTGCTGTGGCGCTGGGGGCTGTTCACTTTTAACACAGCAAAAATGAGGCTTGGGAAGAGAAAGGGGTTAAACAGTAAAGAAAGCGATTTGACCTTGAATCGCTGCAGACATCTCGGGAATAGGAAGGCCCCATCTTGGGCAGGTGATCGGAGCGTGCTTGCCAGGCGTGCGCCTGGATCAGCAGTGGTTCAGCGCGCACCTGGCAGAAGTCTTGCTCCGCGCTTGATAAATTGTCTTCTCCCAGCATGAGTTGAGGTAATGAATCTTTTATTTCTAAATTACTACAAAGCTCTGTGGTCTTTCTTTCAGCTTAGTATTTTTTTTCTAGTTTCAAATAGGTAATGCAGTCCATGCCTTGGCCTAAGGAGCTTGGTGCTATCATATGCTTAATCTTTAAAATGCTGGAAAGAGAAGCAAAGCTTTAGTGTCAAGGGAAATAACCATCCTGGCAGAGAGAAAAATATCAGTAGGATGCTGCCACTGATTTGGCAGAGACTGTTTGATGCATGTTTTGTAGCTGGCTGTTGATTTTCTGTGTTTTTACGCTTTTTGTTATGTTTGAAGGTGCTTCCAAAATATTGGTCTTTAAGTGGGTACCCTCATTCGTACACAGCAAAATCAAAAAGAATACAGAGAGAAAAAAAAAAGAGGAAAAATAACCCGGTAATGAGAAAACTGAGAGCTGGGGACACATCTGAATGAAATCAAATGCCCATGCAGACAGGTAGCGCTCCGTATGGCTGCGCCTGCCTGGCTGGCTGGGTCGCTGTGTGACTGACGCAGGCAAGAGGACCTGTTGCACACACTTTCCAAGACCTGTACAACTGCTCGATCCTTTCCTAATAGAAAGAGTAAGTTAACGCCTGTGGGTGAAGATAACTTCCTTTTGGATCAGTGTGGTGCCTGCCCTGCCGCAACCACGTGGCACCGTGGATGGTGGGCTGCTGCTTCTGCTCCTCTGATGGGAAGGTGATGTAAAGAGCACAAAAACTGCCCCACCAGAGCTGATCTTCTTAATGTTCCCATGAGGGCCCCAAAATACCACTGCTTGCTGCTTTAACAAAGCTCTAAAGAATTCCCAGCATCGCATTTTCTGGTTGGGGTGGAGAAATAGAGTGTTTCTGCCAGGCCACTCCACCTTCTCCCTGCTGAAAGCATCAGGCCGCTATTCCTATGCACATGAGCATCATCCAGAAGTACAGGCATAAGAAACACCCTGGAAAATAGCAGGGTATTTTATTGAACATAGCTTTACTTTTTCATTATCACTGTAGGACACCCCATTGACAGCCAGTGACCAGAGCAGGGAAGAGACTACTCATATATATATATGCAACAGAAAAGCGTGTCATTTTTAGAATCACATCTCAGAATAAAAGACACTTATGAAAGGTTGACTTTACAAAGCCCCTCTGACATTCCCTGTGGTACACGCTGCTACACATTTGTGCTGAGTCTGGCAAGCTGACTCTTAGATCAAGCTAAATAAAATAAGAAATGTCACAGGGTAATGCAGCGATGCACTTCTCCCCCCAGCATGGGTCACTCTGCCTATTACAGAGCTACCTGTCCCCACAGCTCCTCCCTGCGCCGTGCCATTCAGCGGGAAGGGTGGCAAGTCCCCAGGGAGGGCAAGGCAAGGGCTGTGTAAGCTGGCACTCCCACCAAAACAGTGTCCGTGTGGTCACAGCCTGGGTGAGGCAATCTTGCACCAGGCCAAAGCGAGCCCTGGGATGAATTCTTCACAATTGGGTAGTTTCCATTGGAATAGGTTTCTGTTTTCTATCACACCAAAGTATTCGCTTGTTAGGCTTTTTTGCTCTTGTGCTGTGATTTTTTAAAGTTTCTTTCTGTTAATGAGAGTGAAAGCCTCAGAGCTCTTTTTAGTACTAAAAGAAAGATTTGATGCACTGTCTATCCGCTTTTCCCCCCGGACATTAATTCATAAGCAACAAAGACTATTATAACTGTTTACAGTAGCCCTCAGTGAACAGCGTGAGACTTGGGGATTTTGAAAGAAATAGGGGTATTTGGTTCCAGAATCAGAAGCTAAACTAAAAGCCTCGAACTCAAAGGTGTTTGGAATTGCTCAACCACCACGAACAATTTTCAACTTGCCAACTTTTAAAATCATGTGAATCTTCAAGCTGGTTTTGTTTTGTTTATCTTGCTGTGTCCCAGAAACCGACCCTGAGGGTCGAAATATCTGATATCTTACCTTTAGACGTGCCAAGCTCTACTTGGTTAATCACAAAACCCTGCTGCTGTAGTACACTGTGCAAATTGACAGAAGGTGCTCGACTGTGTAAAAGGTGCCATGGGTTTCAGCTGAACTTCAGGACTGCTGGCCTCTCCACCGCCGCGCTGCCGGCTCTGGTGTCTCACCTTCTCCATCCCGCTATCACGAGCATCCTACTTTTCCTGTAGGATCCGGGGTCCAGTGCTAGGTAGCAGTCAGCTGCAGCCATTGGGGTGGTTTGGTCATATACAATCGGTTTGTGTCTAGCTCCAAGTGACTTTAAAAAGGAAATCTGTTCTGGCTGGAGTTTTCTTAAACTGTCCTGTCTTTTGCTTTTCCAGAGTGCTTCTCAGCTTCCCTACGGCAAAGCTCTCTATACGTATGAGGGAAAAGAGCCCGGTGACCTCAAGTTTAACAAAGGGGACATCATCATACTGCGGCGGAAGGTGGATGAGAACTGGTACCACGGGGAGCTCAATGGGAACCACGGCTTCTTCCCCGCCAGCTACATCCAGTGTGTCAAGCCCCTCCCGCAAGCTCCACCTCAGGGCAAAGCACTTTATGACTTCGAAATAAAGGATAAAGATCAAGACAAGGACTGCCTGACCTTCACCAAGGTAGGGAAATGGGGTTATTTTTTTTTTAGAAAAAGATGGTTTGGAAAGCTGCTCCTGCAGGGACGGAAGGGGCACGTGTGGTGCTAGCAGCTGTGCCTGGAGCAAGGTGATGCTGGGAGCTGGCGGGCGTGGGTTTCCTTTGCTAGGTGGGATGCCCCCGCATGCCACACGCTGAAGGACATCGACATCTCCCGACTTGCAAATCCTCCTCCCCACAAGGGCAGAACCCGCTCGCTGGCCCCCGCAGTGCCCCAGGCAAGCCCTGTGGTAGCATCCTCGGGAAATTGCTCCCATTTTGTCTAAAGGATGAGCTGCTGAGATAGCTCGTGCGAGGAAGCACACGGTTAATGTAAAGCCAGTGCAACTCAACAGGTAGAACTGGATACACACTTTCTGAGAACATTTTTCTATCTAAAAAGCATGTATTTCATCTGCATTGAACTGTTATGCAGGAACTACCCAATTTCAGAAAAAAAATCAAATGGAAATGTGTCCTTTAGTGTTCCTTACTGAATCAGATGTTTCAGTATTTTGTTTTAAAATGCCATTCAGCTTCAAAATATATGTTGCTTTATACCATATACCAATTAGCAATTGAAATACACTATCATCATACATCACAGCACTTCCTATTTTAAGAACACAAACATATTAAAAAGCAGACATTCAAAAAACAGTCTTTGTTTTTTTAAAAAACTGAAATGTTTAATAAATTCCATTTGGAATGAGGGAAAACTGAGATACTGTCATCTCCTTTGGGTTTAAAATGTCACGTTTCCCTTCTCCCCCCAGTCCCCCTTCCTGCTTTCTGCCTCCCTCTCCCCTCCCTAACAATTTGTGTTGACCTTAGAGGGGCTTCATGGATATCAAGAAACCCATGGTAAAATAAGGTATATCCCCTAATGTTAATTTATGGCACTGAATGCCATGGAGAACCTGCTCATTGTCATTTTCTGTTTTATTTCAGCTGTCTGCGGTTGTTATAGTATCACATAAAGTAATAACAGTTATGCTGGAAATGAATATGAAATAGATGATAAAAATATCCTTCAGGATTTTACTGACCTCCTCTTTTGAGGCTACTTATTATAGCTGAATGAATTATTTGCAGCATATAATTTTCTCACCAAATGTAACATCGTTTTCACTCGTGCAACATTTCTCAGCAGAATGCAATTTCCTAGAATGTATACTTTCTCATATTTATTTAACAGAAGATTTGTAAGCACTTTTGCTCTGTAGCAAGCAGTGTTTGATTGTAAACACTGCAGACCCTGCAACGACCCAGACTTGCTGGAGCTGTGAAACCCTGAGAAACTGGGCTGCTTAGTGGGAAGTAGTAGCTATGCACTAACAGAAAGCCAGGAGTTACCTCTGAGATACTACTAGTAAATATATTTGCTGGTGTGTTGTTTCCCTTGCCCAGAGGTACAGCAGTAGTTTATCTGAGAAGCACTCTCCCTTGTCTGCCTGAGGTATTCATTGCTTGCTTGATCCAAGCAACTCAGTCTGTATGGCAGACAGCTGCGGTCTCTTTTGTTCGAGTGGGTCCTTTCTTAGTCAGTTTTGTATTTGGTATATTTGATGCCATACGTAAGTATCCCCCCTTTACAGTAACTGCCTTTGTATACTGATAGTTCTCATTTTCTTGGCTGTCCAATGCCATTCCCATAGGCAGCATTTCTTTCTGCTGTGTAGCTTTAGTCTCAATCCCTCCGTTTTCCTTTTTCTCGCCCCTCTTGTTACTCTCTGCATCCTTTTATCCCTGGTGTCTGTGTTTTCCCCGAGGGGGTTTGGTTTCACTTCTGCTGCTGTTTTCTTCCTTCCACTATATGCACTGTCACCTTGTAACTGTTTTTATGTCTTGCCTATTGTTCTCTCTGACAGTGAATAATCTATTTTTCATCTCGGGACTTTACCGTCATGTTTTCATCAGTTTGCTCAATGCTAATTTTAGCTGTCACCTGTGCTGGTGAAGGTTCCTGTTTAGCCCAGATTTCAGATCATCTGCTGATGCAGTCAGTTCCTCTGCACAGAGTCACGAGCACTGCCTTGCCTTAGATGTGATTTGTCACTCAGAGTAATAGGCATTTGAATGTCTCAGTTTGTATCTGAGGATGCTGGACCTGATCGCAATTTCCTTTGCGCTATTTTCGCTTTTCTCAGGTAGAGAAGTTGCATCAGCACACCATTCATATAAACTAGCATAAACTATTTGTGTCCCAAAAGTCATTTAATGCTGCCAGACATTTATAATTGGATTTTATTTATAAACATATAATAACGAAGAATTTTCTTCTGAAGAGAAACTGCAAGAAGAGAAATCAAACATAGGCGTCTTCTGTATCATTAGGTTTTGTTACTCATTTGCTAGACTTTGCTTTTTCCCATCCTCTTTGTTACTGCGCAGTCAGAATATCTGTCAATGCAGTAAAAGAAAACAAAGGAAGGATATTTGGGTTTTCCTCTTAGTAGTTTTTTTTCAGCATTAAGATGTCCTATTGTCCTGGAGCTGGACTGCAAGGAAATGAAGTCTGCTGTACACTGATCCTCTGCAGAGGGCTTCTGCCATTTACCCATTCTCTGTAGGCAGAACACTCTACAGAGAAAAGGCCAAAGATAAATCAGTGATAACACTTTTGTATGTGTGGCTGTAGGTTTAAAACTGGGAGGGACAGGGCAACCTGCATCCCGAGCATCCAGGGCAACAAAGAAAACTCAAACCTGCCATTCTCTTACACTGTGTGGACTGCTCCCCTAGCTCCCCCTCCCAAATTAGCTGTAGGTAAAGACAGAGGGTCCTGCCTCTGTTCCCTCCTCTGCAGTAGCTACAAGAAAATGAAACAGCCCAGATCTGCAGCGTGACATATTTTTCCTCAGTGATTAGCAGGGATCAGCCAAACCAGCCACTGAGCAGTTATGTTGTTCTCTGTAATGACTGCCTCCAGCCCTGGCTCCGTTTAAGTCTGGCAGCTCTTGATTCTCACTAGCGTGTTTGCTATCAGCGTGGGGCATCTCACTGCACACCTTTGGGATATGCTCATTGCACGTGGCTTTCTAATGTCTCCTTAGGTGGTACTGCTGTATGAGCCTGGGCTCCTGCTGTCTCTGTTTTAAAAAATGACCCATCCTTCCTTGGCCTGGGATTTCTGGTACAAAAAAGACTCTGATTTCAGCCACAGCAATGCAAATCTGGAGTAATCACATTGCTGTCTGTCTATGTAGTTACTCCGGCCTTAGACGGAGTCCAAATTCAGCCCAGCTTTATTTTGGTGTTTGACCATGTTTGCGTGCATGAGTTCAGGTGGCCCTTTGGAGGCTGAGTGGCGACGAGTTTCAAACCTGTCAAGATAGCATCAACTGTTTCCCATGCTTTATTGCTCATCACATTTCTAGTCCCATCGACCATTTCCTTCATTTCCCATCATTTTCACTCCCAGCCCACAGCGCTGGCTAACAAGTGTTGTGCCAGTCTTGCAGCTCTCACGTCCCGTACCAGTGCCGGGCTGCAGAGCAGCATCCCAGCCCCTGAGCACGCAGTGCCAGCAGCCTTTGCTTTTTGGAGGGACGGTTGCGCTGGTAGCCGGCGACGGGGATGCTCATGCCAGTTGGCAAGTGTGGTCGGCAGGCGCGCAGAGCGCTGCACGGTGCCTTCCTGACAGCACCGGGACCTCCCTGCTGCTCTCGATGGGCTTGTCGTCTTGCAGAGCAGCGGACTCATCTGCTTGGTATGGCTTTAATGGCCATTAATGACTAGAGTAAAAATCAGGCTGAGTCGTGACTGTTATTGGATGCAATTTCGTGGTGTTTTCTCAGCAAAAGGGTTCATTTCTCCATCAGTCTGATTGCTTGTTGAGTGATTTATCTTTGACTCCCTTCCTGATAATGTTATAAACTGGAAGTGGAGGTCCTACGCGCTTGGAGCAGGGCTGCCCCATGCTGGTGAATAGGGAGAGACTTCAGCAGGTAAGAGGGAGCAAATAATTAGAGACTTTAGCAACAGGCATAAAAAGAGTTATCTTTGTCAACCTACCATGGTTACCATTTGCTTTTGGTAGAGACTTTATTCTTGGATTCACTTATGCTGCCTGGGAATCAATTTAGTATATATGAAATAGTGAAGTTCAGAAAGTTTAAGTGGTATGCCAAGAGATCTGTGGCTCTTTACTATTCATGATCCTTTAGGGAATCTTTCTAGGAATTTATAGGTAGCACAGCTATCCAACTAATTTAAGGTACTAAAATAGTTCATGTTGAAGCTTTTGCCAGCCCAGTGTGTAGAATGATGTCGTGGGCTGTGAATTCAAAGAAACTTTCTATTAATAAAGAATGTCAAGAGATGTTTCAGGCTTTTCTGTAATTCCTGGAGATTTTCAACACCCTTCTGAAAATGAATTCTGTAATGGAAAGCATTCTCAAAGATTTGCACTTTGCTCTCCCACAAAGATGCACATTTTGAATGTCAGCATATTTCATGATGTGCAGCGATCTGATTTTCTCATATGTGACCACATTCAACAGCCAAACTTGGCAGAGCCAAACTAAAATCAGTGTATGGAAATGCTTCAAGATTTCATAAATCTGTAGAAAAATAAAGCTGGAAGGGATCTTCAAGAGTCGCCTGTTGCCTGCCCCATCCTTGTGCAGGACCACCGCAGGATCCAATTCTCCTGCCATGTGCCTGTCCAGCCTGCCCCAGGGACAGAGATTGCACAGCTTCTCTAACATGAAGTCTTGTCGAGGGCTTCAGGGCTTTTACAGTTAAAAAGTTTTTTCCCAATTTCTTATCTTATGTGTGTGTCTGCATACATATGTGTGTATGTATATATATGCACACGCACACGCAAGATATATATATATGTACACATATAGTGAAAGTCTAGGCTCATCACACTTTGGTTTTTATAAAAAGTATGTTAAGAAAGTAGGTGAACAAATATAGGAAGTAAATATACTCATAGCAGATTCCTGAAGCAGTGAAGTCTTTTATTTTCCTCATTTACCCTCTTTACCTAGATTCTAAATTTATGATAATCGGTCTTTTGTAAGAGCATGTGGAAACTTCGCAGAGACATATAACTGTCAGTTCTTTACACAGATCAAAAATGGTCCGTGCAGACACAGCTTTGGAAGGGAATGCTATTCTTTTCTTCAGGAAATTAAATGCACAAATTCTTTTTGCATCCTTCCAGCTGTAATAAATAGCTGAAGGATTCAGTCTGTGACTGTTTCTCTTAGCTTTCCCCTAATGGATCATTCAGATGAATAATTCAAAGGAAACATTTAAACTATTTGAAAGTGCACATGTTCAAAATGCACACATTCTCAAAACAGCAAAGTATGTCACATCACTGTTCTGATCATTTTCTGTCAATTTAAATCCGTGGTCTGAGCAGCTTGGATCAGAAGTTAGGGTATTTTTCCTATCTGAGAGCTATCTGCAAAAAAATAAATCTCCCCGCACCTGAGCAGTTAACGTGGATAGCTTGTTACGTGGAGGGCTGTATACCATATGTATATGTGTGCTTTTATTTTCCTACACTGAGTGGTGAAAATAAAGTGAGAAAAGCAGGGAACTCTGTCTCAGCTTTCTGGAGGAAGATGCTTTCTTCTTTCTTACAAATTTCTGCACAGAAACGGAGGAAGCTTGGATGCCGTGAGAGGATGAGTGGCATATCAGCAAACTTGACTTCACAGCTTCTCTCAGCCCACACCTTTCTGCGGTTGCAGGAAAGCCTCGGTGGGATCTGGGCATGCAGGTGGTGCCCTGCAGAGAGGGTTGCCTTCAGCAGCAGCTGTAACAAGCGGTGCTAGGTCAAGGCCTGGCTTGTTGTGGCAAACCCAGCACACAGATGTGACAGCACATGTCTATTGATGAGTTAAGCCACTCAAACTGGAAACACTCAGGGTTTGTTTATAGTTGTGTGAGCTTTTGTAATGACTGGTATGTTTTAGGTTTTAGTCTATCAAAAGAAACTTTGTACAGTATGAATCTTATTTACCTACGCTTTTCTTAACGTTCTGCTTTATAATCACAAAAAAATTCATCTTCAGCTGGGATTTTTCACAAGATAGCTTGGAATAACTGTAGTATTACAATGCCATTGGCTTTATAAAACTAGCTTGTATCTAAACTGAAGCTGATCCAACAGTTGAATGCAACTTTTTTTTTATTCTGTTACCCTTGCCTTTTTACCTGCTCTGCATTTTCGTCTCCTGATATATATTTTTTTAAAAATGAAAACTGACATTCAGTGCATCAGCAGTGTAGGGCAGTTGCCAAGCACCTTGTGCTATACCTTGTGTTTCTTGCTGGAAGAGTTTCCAGGTCTACCTGTGCTCTGCTGGGATTTCCCACTGAAATTCCTTCTGCAGTAGCCAAGTGCCATGATAGGCTCTGGGATGCACAGCTTTGTGCTGGAGAGTTTTCTCCTTTGGGTTAGAATCAACCTCCTGGGTCAAATATTCTCCCTGCCCCTGCAGTGAAGACAGGAGTTAGCTGTTCCCACTGCTGTGCCCAGGCCCTTGGAGCTGCTGGCAGTTGGCATGAGCTGCAGGGCACTTCAGTGCACTGTGGCTGGGATGCATGGGGTGGGATGCTGGGCCCAGGACTCAGGGAACATTTCTACATGGCTTATGGCCTTCTTCATATACTCTCTCCCTAAGCTGTCATGTGGGTAACTGTAAAACCTGGCATCTATCCAGTGAAAAAAATCTGATGACGTATTTTGTGTCTTTATGATTTTAGGATGAAATCTTGACGGTCATCAGGAGGGTAGATGACAACTGGGCAGAAGGAATGCTGGGCGACAAGATTGGCATTTTCCCTATCCTCTATGTGGAGGTAAGTTCATGACAGGTAGGGGTGTGGGCTTCTGTGAAAGTCCTGCATTTATTTTCGCACCCACAAGGGTAGGATAACCTTGGAAATCTTTGAATGAGAAGGACAAAATATACCAGAATAACTGAAAAGGGATTTTTTTGGTGCTCTGCCCTAAGGCACTGAGAATACACTCTTACCTCAGTCAATTCAATTTGAAGCAGCCAGCAAAATGTACGCCAGGAACTGCTGAAGGCTTCCCACATGGTATTTCTGGTGTAATCTCCCCAGCGTGTATGGGAAATGGAGGAGGATGACCACAGCTGGGCATCTTGCACACACCCAAGGAGAGGCAAGGGCTGCCAGCATATGGGAAGCAGCCCCATGGGCTCAGCCGTGCCCCAAAAGAAGAGCCTTTTGGATGGCTCTGGGAGTGCCACATGAGTGTTTTTGTTTTTGTTTTTTGTAGGATCTGCAGGGTTATTTTTGTAGGATGTGTTAGAATCACAGAATCGTAGAAAATCCTGAGTTGGAAGGGACCCACAAGGATCATCGAATCCAGCTCCTGGCTCCACACAGGGCCACCCAAAAATCAGACCCTATGTCTGAGAGCGTTGTCCAAATGCTCCTTGAACTCCGACAGGCTCGGTGCTGTGACCACTTCCCTGGGGAGCCTGTCCCAGTGCCCGACCACCCTCTCGGTGAAGAACCTTTTCCTAACACCCAGCCTGAACCTCCCCTGTCACAGCTCCATGCCGTTCCCTCGGGTCCTGTCGCTGTCACCAGAGAGCAGAGATCAGCGCCTGCCCCTCTGCTCCCCTTGTGAGGAAGCTGCAGGCCGCCATGAGGCCTCCCCTCAGTCTCCTCTTCTCTGGGCTGAACAAACCAAGGGACCTCAGCCGCTCCTCATACGTCTTTCCCTCTAGAGCCTTCACCATCTTCGTTGCCCTCCTTTGGACACTCTCTAATAGTTTTATGTCCTTCTTGTATTGTGGCACCCAAAACTGCACACAGTGCTTGAGGTGAGGCCGCACCAGCGCAGAGCAGAGTGGGACAATCACTTCCCTCAACCACCAGGGCTTGCTGTTGACCAGGGACTCCACATCTCTTTCTGGGGAGCTGCTTTCCAGCCTCTTGTCCCATAGTCTGTACATATATCCACAGTTGCTCCATCCCAAGTGCAGAATCTGGCACTTGCTCTTGTTAAATTTCATGTGGTTGGTGATTGTCCAGCCCTCTAATTTGTCAAGATCTCTCTGCAAGGCCTATTTACCCTCAAGAGAACATCTCCTCTTTATCTAGTATCAAAAAAATAAAAGTTCTGGAAACTTACTTAGTATGCATTCGAGTCCTGTGTCCAGATCATTTATGAAAACACTGAAGAGAACTGGCCTTAAAATGGAGCCCAGGAGAACCCCACTAGTGACTGGCCACCAGCTTGTCTTTCACGGTTCAGTTGTGTTTGAAGTCTCTGGGAGAGAGAATTCCTTGTCCTGAGCTCTTTCTGTAAGTCATTTCCACGCGAGTCTTCTTGCCGAGTAAACACTTGGACCTCATGTCCTCTGAGCAGACCCGTCCTGCCACTTCTTTCCACTGCCACGTGCCCTTCTGCTGGTTCACGTCCAGCCAGAGGCTCCTCATGGGAAGAGCTCAGGGTGCCCTCGTGGTGGCCCTGTTGGAGCTGCTCTGGTCTCTGAGCACCTTTGAAGAGCTTTCTTCCTTCACAGATGAACCAGGGGTGCAAAGAGCTGATGGGCACCACATGTATGCCTATTTTTTCGAGGTGCTGCCACTCTGCACTGGATGCTTGACAATCCCAGAGCTGCCCAGCAGCATCAGCGTAGGCAGGTGCCGCTCTCCGGGGTGAAGCATCTCTTGTGCGGGCACAGCAAGAGCCCACACCAGCCCTACCGCATGCAGCTATGATGCCTGCCTCCAAAATTGCTTTCCAGATTTCTTAGTTAATGACTTGAGACAAAACAGAGATAATTAGTGCCTGACTACCTAATTATTAACTCTGACAATGACCAATTTGGAATAAACCATCATTAATACACATTGCATTCCCACAGTTGACAAGAACAATGATATTAAAACCAGAATGTGTAGGAGTCGTTATTGGGAAACCAGCTGCCGCCCATAAGTTAATGACTAGTTTTCTTCTATTCTGAGCGTGTAAAGACCTTTTCAGTTTGTTGTGATTAAATTGGAGAACTGGGATTTCTCCCAGATTTCATCCTTTTTTTCCCTTTTCTTTCAAGTTCCTGGGGGTGTAATGTGACTCTCCTGAACTTTGCTACAGAAAGAGTGAATAGGGGACCTCTGCCAGCCAGCCACTGTTGCACCCCGCCACCTTTCCCTGGAGACTGCAAGCTCTTGCACTGCCTACACACTGTACAGCATCCCAATCCCTCTCCCACCCCTAGGTATCTGTTCTCTTTAATTACTGCTCCTGTAGGATGAAGGGCTGGAAGCCTCAGAGGAGCAGCCCGTTGGGAACAAGTGCAATGTTGTCTCACTAAAGTTCTCAATGCACTAGCTTGTCCCAGGCGGCCACAGAGGAATATGAGGAATAGCTGTGTAGAGTCAGAAGATCAATACTGGAAGTTTCTAAAGAGATACCAACAGCCAGGCACCCAGCACCAAGGGGGAAGAGTGTACATAGGAATGTGTGTGTGCATATACATTCACATATAGACATGCACGTATATAAAATAAGTACAAGTACGTACATTTATGCATATATTTATATGAATATGCACACACACATTTTATCTGCATAAATTTGAAATTGGGAAAATTGAAATTTTCAAATGAGACACTTGGATGACATGGGCATAATACTCATGCAGTAGTTTGTAAAGGCAAAGGGAAACGATCCTCCAGACGTAAACATCAGCCACCTATTTCATCCACATCCTGGTGGATGGAGGCCTTGTTCCAAGTATGAAAAGCACTTGTGCAGCTATTGGAGTTTTATGGTTATCTCACTGCTGCCAGGTTCAGATGTTACTTTACATTAAAAATTAAGAGGAATCAGCAGGCCAAATCCCAAAGAAGTTTTGAAAATCTCAATGCCAATGTTTATAAAATAAATCCATTAAACAAGTAGTACTTCTATCTAAAAACATTCCTTGAGTCTGTCCAAGTCCATTAAGTGGTTTTCAAAATCTTGGCAAAATGTGCAGAATAAGCAAAGCTTAACTCGCACAGTAGCCTTTTACTTGTGCAAGCTGATCGGCCAAAGTACATGGGATTTTGCCTGGCATCCAAAGGTATGCACTCTGGAGGGAGCCCAAACAGGGCTCTTGCCCTTGCCACAGCAGCCAGAGTGCCAAAAAACAAGCTGGTTGCTCAAGGATGCTGAATTTCTGTACCTGGGAGGACAACTTCCAGAGCAAGTCTGTGGTGTCACAAAGCAGTGGCACAAAACACTAGACGAAGATACCAGAATATATCTGCTCCCTGCAGTGTTTTAGAGAGTTCGTATCTCAGCATTATGTGTGGTTGTCCAAACAGCCAGGTAACATACTGTGTAACACGGCATATTCTTTGTGCTTCGCTCCTTGAAAGTATCCAGCAAGGGTGCTTCTATGCCTGCTGTGCCTGAGAGCTCCCTGCAGAGAGGCTTTTTCCTGTCTCTGTGGTGTCTTCTCTGTCCCAAACTCAGAGAAGCTACAATAGCATGAGCAATAAATATTTGCAGCTCACTATGGTGACTTTTACAGAATGAGTCACACACAAGATGTGGTCAGGGAGAGTTTACACCATCTTTTTTCTTATTTTGTTGCCATCCTTCATCTCCAGTAGAAGTCATTTGTGCTGATAATTTATGTTTTAATTTGTCTACAGAAAAAAAACGCAACATAATCTAATTGATTCTCAAGGTGCCTTCTGCCTGGAAATAACCTTCTTAATAATCCCCATAGTCTGAAGTCATTTCTTGCTGGGAAGTGTGTAGGCCCTGTAAGGAATTCAAAGTCCTAACTAGATTTCTTTTATTTTACTGTCTTCGAGCTAGCTCCTTCATTCTTAATAACTACTATTATCTCTGTTTGGATGTTGTAAGTGTAGTGCTGTTACATCTAAAATTGAGAACAATGAAGAATGCAGAGTGTCCTAATAGATTTAAATGTGTGGGACTGAAAGTTGAGGGCAACGGCGTGCCTAGTATTTGGAAGACCAAATCCTGCTGGGATGGTCAGTAACTGTAACTTCAGAAAGCAGAGCTGTTAGACCAGAAACCCTGCCTGCAGCCCCCCCCAGTCGGCATTGCCCGACATCGAGAAGCCTTACGAGTCCGTGGTAGAGCAGCAATTATGTGGAGCGCGGCTGTGACTGTAATATCAGCACATTACAACTGATGAAGTGCCAGCCCATTGTTATAATGTTTTATGGCAGCAGGGGCACTGAAAGCTGTGATTAAGTAACATTAAGAGTTTTTAAAGTCTTTTTACAGCAGTGAAGCAGTGTAGTGGAGATCTTCTCCTGTTCTTCACAGTCAGAAAGAGGAAAAGGTGGAAAGGAAGTCTAGGAGAAAGAGGGAAAACTTACAAACCCGATGGTCTCAGTGCCCTGCAGTGTGGATCCAGAAGACTCTCCTGAGACCCAGGGGAAAAAAATCTTGCAAGTCAGAGTTTAGAAAGAGTACAGCCAAAAGAAAAAAAAAAATCCAAAACCAAATGCATTTCTTAAAGAAAACAATGATTTTTCATTCCAAAATTAGCTTTGCAAGTGCAGAGCATCACATTTAACATCTTCGTACTGTGCCACTGGCTCTACCGATCATCTTAAAACAGCTTACCCCATACAGGGGTACCCAAGCACATTTGCCAGCATCCCAGCTGTGGTCATTTCATAGTGTCACAGAGACCTATCTTCCTGGCAGAATTTGTCTTTAATTGTGTAACTATATCTTTTGCTGAGGGTAATCTTTAGTTAGCCACCAGATAAATGCAAACAGGTAAAAGTTTAGTGTGTGTGTGTGTGTGTTAAATTAATCTGAAGACCAAGTGTTCCAGGAGATGCAGAGAGCCAGTCTGAAGGCAGCAAAGCCTTTCCCACAGCCCAGCCTATAGCCCTGCTTCACTTTGAGATTGTTCAGCATTTGCCTGGCACTGTGGCCCACAGTCTGACATTCAGTCTCAATGTCAGATTTTGGATTTTTTTTCTCCACGTGGAGATTCCCAGCTTAGTTCCAAATATCCAAATATCATTATATTCTTGAAAAATGCCTACTTCTTGTCTCTGTTTTCTCTGTTCTCAACCTGTTTGGTTCCTCCCAGCAGCTGCAGGACAGATGGATCCCGATGGGACTCCCATAACAAATTCAGCCTGGAAGCCTCACCCATCATTTATAGATGTGTGGCCTCTGTGGGAGCACACTCCATACCTCTCAGAGGCTCCTTTATGACATCCTTCTAAAGAAGGGAGCATTAAACAGTCATTAGATAGTAAGGTTTGTTTGGTGCCCTATCAAAAAAAACCTGCATGACCTCTTTTTTTAAGGACCGTCACAATGGTTCATTTTAGCCTTGCTAGTATCATTTAATGCTGATAAAAATGGGGGCTTTTGAGAGATGGATAGAATGAAACTGTAGGTGATTTTAGAAAAGCTGACTCACTAAATCTCAGAGGAACAAACTCATCCCTGTAACACTAGGTGTAACACTAATGAGTAGAGAATTATACCCATTAACATCAGAATTGATTTTTTTTCTGTTCTCTTTCCTTTTGTGTGTCAGATAAAAATGGAATAAGAACCTTGTAAAGCTGGCAGTAATGTAAGCTCTAAGAGATGTTCAGCTAATTTCTATTGAAAAGCTTTATTGATATGCATTCTCAAATTTTGTGATTACATTGTTTTAAGACTCTCTTTCCTGCACCTTCATAGTTTCTAAAAACTTAGTGCTACTCGATTTCCTCTTGCATAGAAGATGGTAGAATATTCCAGGATACTTTTTGGTATCAGATTTCTATGTGAATGGAGTATAAAATGCAATTCCCATGTTTCACATTCAAACTCAAACATGCAGAAGTTGTGGTGTAGGCTGCAAGAGGGACCTCAATAAGAACTTATACACTTACAACTACTTTCACGTCAATCCATGGATAAAACTTATTGATTTAAAGTGTTGTCACATACATACAAAGTAAAATAATTTAAATAACTTCAAATAACTATGATGTCAGTCAGCAAAGCTAAGAGTATTAGCAGTCAGAAGGGAGAAGAAGATTAAACATTCAAACGTGCTGCTGTTCATTAAGGGAAACTTTGGTTAAGTGTCTGTTGCACGTTTCTGGAATACATCCATCTTCTCAGTGCACTGTTTTCACTGCTTTTGCCACTTG
Source organism: Anseranas semipalmata (assembly GCA_013399115.1). Taxonomy (NCBI): domain Eukaryota; kingdom Metazoa; phylum Chordata; class Aves; order Anseriformes; family Anseranatidae; genus Anseranas; species Anseranas semipalmata. The sequence goes on from VXAA01006387.1 coordinate 618,967, forward strand.
CAATTTCTCTAGCTCATATAAATGTATAGACCATGCACCACCCTTCCCATTCTGTTCTGGAAGTGTTGCTGACAAAAGCTTTTGTGCTTTCCAGATGAGACTGGTGTAGCCCAAATGACAGCTATAGCCACGTATATGGGACTTCTGTGTAATCAGTTCTCAGTGCAGGTTGTTGCTCTTACACACGCACTTCTCTTTGTTTGTAAGGACGTAGGACAGTCATTCTCAATCAGGCTCCAGCTATTGTGGACAACCAGGTAATATACCATCCCCTTCATAAGCCAGTCAGGAATTATCTTCACAATAGTCAGTGTATTTGCATCTAGTACTGCTACTAGAAACTTTCTCCTGGACTATGAATTTCACCAGTTTGGGAGTCACATAATACATTATTTTTAATCTCTGTCCCATCTTTTCTGCATAACAGCTCAACATCTTCTTTTCCCTTTTGTTGATATAAATAAAGAACCTTATGCTCTTTGTTTTAGTATCTTATGTAAAATGTAAATTAGCATGACTCTGGGCAATCTTTTTTCCATTTTTCTTAGCCTTTAAGTGATTTCTTTTATGTTCTCTGTTAGTTTCTAGAATCCTTCATGAGGTGATTATTCATGCATATGCTATAAGATTTTCCTCCGTCTTCAGGATACAAAACTGAGCCAGCATTGTCACCTTAGACTTAAATGTCAGGTTTCCCCTACACTGGATTAGTTGAGCTCCTCAGCTCCATAGACCTTTTTTAATCACTCAGTCCCCTTAGGCTATGCCTGGATAAGTCAATGCAGGATTGCTTTCGGTTTCTGCATCGGGGAGCACGTTCCTCCTATGTCAACAGTTCATCTTGAGTGGGCACCGCAAAGAGGAAGCCTGCACACAGAGGTGGGTGGGAGCACTGTCACCTTTGAGTCATCCTCCAGCCCAGACAGTCATGAGACCTGTGGTGAGCCGTGGGGAGAGCCAGCACATAAATTTAGATATAGCTGTAGGTTATGAAAAAATGCCATTTGGAAAGTGACAGTCTTAGTTACAGGTCTTCTGTTGCTTCTCCTCCTGCCTACTTTCACACAAATGAACTCATAATTAAGTTATTCAGATTTATATGCTATCACCAATCTTTCTATTAATCAAAACCACATCTAAACTATTATCATCTCTTATTGTTTCAGGGACTGTTGAACCAGAAACTGGCCAGCTGTCACATTCAGGAATATCTTCCCTACCCACCCCCTGTTATTAGTAACATCTGAATTTCCTAGATTTTATTTCGCAAAAATAACTCTCCAGGGTTATTTATAGGTGGCTTCCAGTCCCGCCAACTTAAGTGCACAACCTTGGCAAATAAGATCATTTCCTGAGTCTTTTAGAAGCATGTATATAATTTTGATACTTATATGGGGCATTTTTTAAGTGCTGCCTACTAGGTACCAAAAATTGAAGTGCAAATTAGGTACCTGCATAAGATGGAATGATTTTTGCTCTTGATCTGAGAGCTAGACTTCTATCTCTAGCCATCGTCCACTCATGGACTTCCAGCACTTCCCCTGCGAAATCCTGTTTGTCGTCCTTCCCCGATGTGAACAGACTGGGGACTCGCCTGCTGTGTTTTACATGTGCTTTCAGCACACAGCACTACTCATCAGCCCTTCCTTTTACCTCCAACTCTCCTGAACTGTGCTTGTGCTTGAATATGTGTTTTCCTGTCCTGGATGCCGTTCTGTCTTGTTTCTGCTATTTCTACACCGAGTTTTGGTTTCTGCCTCAAAGTTGGTGTTACTGTGCTGCCAGAGTTGCTTGTGTTACAAAACCAGCACTGTTGATGACCCCCATGTTCCCTGGACAGAGAACAATATCTCTTCACAAACTGTTCCATCTTGCTAATACTTTCATCCATTTTAGTGTTTCCTTTCTGTTACAGTCCTTTTGTCCTTTTTTCCTCCCTGTTTTAAACTTCTAAATTTTCAGTTATGTTGTAAGTGAAGAGATGTCTGCTGAAGCCCAGTCACGCTGGTGACATCTGCTGAAGCCCAGTCATACCATGCAGCAGCAGCAGCAGGAACAGGACGGCAGTTCTCCCTCCAGTACCACTTGTGGGCTGGGAAATACTGTTCCAGATCATGTGGGAGACCTTGAAGGTCTCTAGGTACGGTTCATCTGTCCAATGGTAGATAGTCCTCTGCATCTGAGCTGATCACTCAGATTCCCCCCTACCACTGAGTGAGACAACCAGGTGCTCGTAGTGGAAGAAACAGACATTGCCACTTAATGGAGACATCTAAAATATGTCAGCTGAACGTCCTTGTGGAGGAGCCTGTTTCTCTTCATTGACTCGGAAGGGAAGGAAGGGGTGACAGCTCTGGCCTAAGGCAACTGGATGGGGGGGGTTACTCCTGGGCCCCATCTTCTGTGGTGGCTCAGGCTGTGAGTCTGTGCTCTGCCTGGTGTGCAAGGGAAAGGCCCACCACATTTGTTGCACATACAACCTGCCATTTCATCAGCAAAGAGCATCTGCATTCAAGTCAGTTATTTTGTGCTATAGACAATATTTATCAATTTCCAGAAGTGCCTATCTGTCAAATAGCTATCGATGTTTGTTCTGATATTGTTAGGAAACATCAAAGCTGCTGGGTCTTTCAGAAGCAACAAGATGTCCTGTCACATCTCTTACAGTTGTCTTGTAACCATCTCTGATGACTGAATAAATGAGCTTTTGACAATGCTTAGAGATATCTATAGCAAACCTTGGGGAAGTCTAGGTGTACTCTTTACTACCCATGACTTCCTTATTCTGCTCCTGGGATGGCTGAGGCTCTTCCACAAAANGTTCATTTGTTCCTGCAATGTTTCTAGTGGAAAAATACCTCAGGCAAAAGATCCATGCCTTTGGCCCTGTCCCTGCCCAGAAGGACCAATTAAGTGGTTAACATATTAGGGTTAGCTTTTGCCTGGGCATTTGCCATTAACCATTTGAACTTCACAGCGGTGCTCAGCCTCCTCATAGCACCCAACCACTGGAGTGAAACGTTTTAGCAACAGCACAGGTTTCCCTGGGAATCTGTGCCATCCCCCATGTAGTGTACCTGCTATCCCAGGCCCTGAGGTGGCTCTAGAGCACATCAGCAGCCCACTGTCTCTACGGGAGGCACGGGAATGGGCTTTTGTCTTTTCCAGCCATGGATCACCTCTGACAGCTCCTAAAGATCGCTTCAGCAGTGCTGAATGCTTGGCATCTTTTTCCTTTTGAAAAGAAAATGTCTTTCAGTCTCGCTTACCTAGAGCTAATGCATGAATGTATATTAAGAAGCTATATGTCAACAGATACACGATTTGTCTAGCAGTTAATGAAAAATAAAATCCTCAAGGACTTCATTATTTCTCACACATTCTTCACTTCATTTCCTACTGTTGCTATTACTGTGTGTTGCATGTCTTAATTAGCTTCCTTCCTGGGGAGCTTTCCTGGTGCTGCAAAGCTCTGCAAGTGGAGATGGCAATCCAGATGTAGCCACAGAGGCAGAGCACAAGGGTTTGAGGACACCCCTGGCCAACTGGCTGTCTCCTCTGCCCCTTTGCTGGTGGCAACAGCCCGCCGAGCAGAGGGCAAAACGTATCCACGTGCCAGCTGTCAAAGGAAAGTGGGTCCAGTATTAAATATCAGCCTGTGAAAGGTCCTGGAGGAGCTGGAGGCACACATTATCCTTTGCTATGCCTGTGATGGGTGTGATGACCTCCATCAGAGGGACAGGATGGACAGCTGGTGCCAATGACACTGTAAATGATGTGCTGTGAGGTGCCTGCTAGGGCCCCCTCATGTCTACTTTCAGAAGATAGCATCTTACATAAAAATTGTTCTCCCATGCTGAAAAGTCACAAAATTTGGTTAAGCTTGACCCTCTAAGCTTTCAAATAGGATTAGTTTCAAGAACAATAGTTTCCTGATATGTTGAAGCTATGAAGTGGTTTTACCTTTTTCCTTATTTCTTATTGTGGCAACTCCTGCAATGATCAAACTCCATTCATACTACACACAAAGGGAGACACAGGAGTGCATATGTGTGCTGAATGCTTGCTTCAAACAACAAAAATAACATGTGAAGTTGATTTTTAGCCTGAAAAAAATGTCATTAGCTATACCAAAACCAGATGTTAAGTCTTAAATCCCCTAACGTTTTGTTAGGTGTTAGTGCTGAATATTGAGAATACCAAGTTCACAGGACTAGAGGAGGAATCAGTACAAGCAAATTAAAAACAAAGATCAGAAACAGAGGGAGAGAGTTGGAATTAATTTGGGGATCTCCACCTTTTCCACATTTTCTCTAGAACACAGGATTCTTGAAAGCTCACGCCTTTGTGTTTAGCCTATCCTGTAAAAGAAACTGCATGCAAGTCCTTGGTTTTGCTTATTTCTTTCCTTTACAAAATAGATCTGCTATTGTTTATTTTATGTTCTGCTGCACCATTTTGGGTTTGGGTGCTACTGTCATTATTTTAATCTGACAAAAGCAAGGGCTGCTGCCAAAGGGATTGTCCTGCTTTTGCCTCATCCATGACAACACTTTCATACCAATTCCCTTGTTCCAGGACTAACAGACCTCTGGCTGTGTGCTGAGATGGATCAGGGAACTCACCCCATTGAAAGCTACTCATTTAAGCTGTCATTACTTTTTTAGTTTCCAGTCATATCTGTTCCATCATACCATTTACTGCATAGTCACACGAGCACCCATGTGGATACAGGGCAGAAAGTGTGAAGATGGGAAAGGAGGGCATGTGGCATCTCACACTCACCTCAGGAAAACATGGCCAGGGCACCAACCCTCACCCACAGATACTCTGCAGGCGCTGCTGCTGTTGAATTGTGCTGTAACCCACCAAATCAAAACGGTGAGGTGAGGAACGTGGGTCTTTGTGCAAGCAAGCTCCTCTTCCTCCTGGTCATCCCTCAATTTATCTGATTATTTTATTAAGTTGTAATTTTATGACAAAGCAGCACTAGATACTCTGTAAACAATGCTAATAATATTACCCTTGGTTTAAGTAAGGCTGGAGGGAGTGTCCTGTTCTAAATCTGACTTTGAAGTCTTCCGATCTGCTTAGACACAATTGAATCAAATTGACAGGAAATTTCATGAGAGAGGTTTCCATAATAGAATTTTTCTATAACAGAATTTTTCTGGAAACCTTGGGACAAAGCAGGAGAGGCACCAGAGCATTCAGGCAGTGGTGGACTTGTGCTGGAGATACTCTCTTGCCCTAGTTCTCAGGGGAGGGCACTGAAGGAAGAGACAACTCTGCCTTGTTTTCCTGTTTCTGAAGAAGAAAGCAGCCCTGCAGAAACAGGGAGAGCACTCCTGGTTCAAGCCCTGCCTGCACTGTGCTTACTGGGGAAAGTAAAGCTCAGTAATATGTTTCTTGCTGGGGATCTCCTTGATCCCTTTCCTCTGATCTGCTTCTACCGCAGCAGAAGACTAAGGAATTTACAGGGATGTTTTCCTCTTGTCTCCTTTTCCTACGCCAAGAGGAAGAACTGTGTGTCTTTTCCTTTGAGGGCAGAAATAATGGCCTTGGCTTCTTCTCTGCTAGCTCCAGTCTAGTACTTAGATAGGCTTGCTTGTTCCAAGCCAATACCTTTTTCTTCCATAGGGGCATTGCCCAAAAGAAAGGAGTAGGTGCCTGGTTTTGCTCTCCCTTGATACATGAATTATTGGGGTGGAAGGAGGGCTATAGAGATGCTTGATATCCCATTCCCAGCAGTTCCCTGAGCCATGACATGGTATGGAAACTCTTGGTGCATGCACTGGGCTTCTCTGCTCCACAGCAACTGGGTGGCTTCTTTTCAGCAGCTGCTTGGGGCCATGCTCTGTCTTAAGCACTACCTCTAGTTTTTGTCATATGAGGGTCCGTGATGGCACAAGAGTGCTCCTGAGAGCTGAGTTTAAGGCCATAGCAAAGGCAGCTTTGCACCACTCCAGGGACACATCTGTCTGCTTTTGCACTGAGCAACTTTCACTCAACACATACCTGAGGTTTCCATACAGTGCACTGTTAGAGTTCAATGTGTTATTGTTCCTATTTGGTCATTGGTTAAAGAGGGATCAATGTTCTTTCATGGTAAATGATAAAGACATTGCGAATGGGAATCACATCCTCACACCTGGCTCCATTCATCCATGTATCTGGCAATCCTACTTAGTCTTTGGCCAACCTGACTGTTGAGCATTCACAAAAATCAAACTCTGATCATCTTGTATCCTGATTATGGCTACATCCTTTCTGCATCCATAACAAATGCAGATCTGCCTCATTCGTGACCACCCAGAGTGCTCATCTGCTGTCACTTCTTTCCCTCTGACAGCCTTTGCTTTCTCGTTGAATAGATACAACTGCCCATACTTGCAAACCTTAGCTTATTCATTTCTCTCTCTACCTATTGTCTTTTATTTCCTGCTGAAAGATTAGCTCCTGCCTTTGATCAGCCAGTGAAGCCAATCACTTTGTCATTTTTTTTTTTTCAAATTTTCATTTACATCTATAGTGCTCTGTTCTTCACTGTTGTCAAGAATGCTTCAAACATATCTGGACAGCTGCATCAGCGTTGCTCCTCCAGACCCCCCTCTGAAATTGTTCTTGGCTGTGATGCCTACAGAAGATTTCTGATGTGCAAAGTCCCTTGTCCCTCTTGCTGATAAGACTGTCTCTTTGTATACTTTCTCTATTGGTTTTGTCCTCATCTTAAATTGTACTTTCTTTGGGCCAAGAGCTGTCTTTTTGCTCTATGTTTACGTAATACTTCTCACAATGGAGCTGTGATCCGCAGTGGGAGTTCTTCAGCTTTTAATGGCAAAAATAATAAGTATTACTACAAATGTGTCTGTGTGACTGCATCACATGGCGTGGTCACAGTTAGCAAAAATTGAGTTCCCTCGGGACAACTTGTCTCTCTGCCTAAAGAATGTAGGTGCAACCCAGGACAGTTCGTTTTCAGGAAGGAACGTGTTAGGAAAATATTTGGGCTTGAGTAATTCCACAAACGAGGGGGGGCAGGGAGAGCATTCTGCACTTTCAGAAAGATTTCCTACTGTGCAGATTTTTTGTTAGCCCATTAATTTTGCCATCTCAGAACTCAAACAACATGGCCTAGAGCAGTGGTTTTCCAAATTCCTTCCAGTTGCAGCATACTAACATAAACAGCATTTGCATATGGATGTCATAAAAATGACTAATGCCAGCAATCATCGTACTTTATTGCAGTAATGTGACATATGTGCCCAAGCATCCTAAGAGATCTGCTCACAGCTCCTCGGCGCTGGTGCAGTGGCACACCTCTTAGCTAGCAGTGACACCCACGGCAGAGCAGGCTTTGACAGACAGCAGAGCCTGAATCCAGCTTCCAGTGTGCTCGGGAGGGAAGGGTACTCGCTGTTTCACTCTGTGACTCAACAACGCCGGGTACGTGTCCTTTGCCCTAAACCAGAAATCAAATGCAGGAGCTTGAACACAGAGCATTTTCTAGTTTGATAGCCAGAAAGTTCAGTGAACTCCTTGACTGCAGCCGTTGGCAAGTCTGTCGAGAAACATCTGACTGTGACCTCGGCCATGTACCCAATCATATTTTAACGTCTATGATTCTCCAAAGAAGGCTGCAAATGGTTCCTCTAGTCAAGGGAGAGTCAGTCACACCATGAGTGCGAGGCTGAATGCTGCCATTTTCAGGCAAGAATTTGCAGAGTCTAGGGAATTTGTCACAGTTCAGCCTTGTCAGATTTTTCTTCCAGAAGATGAGGGGGGAGGGTTGTGAACCCAATTACATCATCATATAGGGCACAGAAAACACTTTTTGGTGTCTTACCGAATGGCTTTCACAGCCTTCAGCTACTGCTCAGGCTTCCTGCACAGTAAGATGCACGTGATTACGCCCCGTGCAACAGCCACTGCTTCCAAATGCCCTCCCAGTCTGTTACCCACCTTTTACCAAATATGACAGAAGTATAAAGGTCTGCAAGGTAAGACAACCTTGCGTGAAAATTGTTTAAAAATGATTGGTCACTGTATAGAGTGAAGAAGGATGTAAAGTAGCACTCCCACTGAGGGAAGAGAGAGCTGTGGTGTTGTACCAGGCATTATCTCTGTGGGATGGAGGCAGTTTAAATGCACAGGTAATTTCAAACAGTTTTCACTGTAATAGATACAGGATAGGGCAACTACGAGATACAGACTCAGGCTGGTAAGCTATGCCTCTCTCAGAACAACTCTTTTATTTTTCATCCATGAGCAAAGGCAAGAAGGCCTGTCTCCCTGTCACACGGGCAGTCAGTGTATCCTGGTTTGCTGCAGCCCATCACGACGGCGTGTAGTTCATCCCCCATTTCAGAGGAACACCTCAGAACTTTCCCTCTAGGGAGTTATCAGACTCCCGGGTGAAACAGCAGCACATCATGTCCCAGCACATATTTTCACCCAGACTGGCAAATAGCGAACCCAAAGCCTGGACACAGCTCTTGGATGACACAGCAGCTCCCATGTCTGGTGGCTGACATCCTTTGAAGTTGGCTGCTCCCCGGGAAACACTCAGCGTGACCCCGGAGCTGGTGCTGCGACTCTCCCCTGCAACCGGCAGCCCTGCTTTGTAGCCAGCTCCAGCAGGAGCTCCATATGCACACAATATCTAACTATACAGCCCCATGGGACATTATTTTATTGCTAATAGCCCGTACCACATCCAGCAGTCCTTCTCTGCCTCGTATCTGGGAAGCAGGAGTCGGAAGAGTACGTAGTCAAAAATGTCTCTTTCCTATATATAGTACACACAGGGCAAAGGCTGTTTATCACAACCCTTTAGTGCTGATGTCTGCCTGAAGTGCGTATACCTTGGTTTCTTTTAACAAGCAATTGAACCAAAACATTTTCTTGGCATTTGCTTTCATTCTTCATTTCACTGCTTTATCAGAGATAGAGACAGCAGTACATTTATTTGTGTGCAATTCCCCACAGGTAATCTTCAGTTGCAGCACATAAAACTTAATTTTCCCCAATTGCATGAGATTTCTTATTCTACAGAAAGTTGTAAATCACCTCAACAAAGACTCCTTGCTTGCTCAGTACAGGGAAAGCCTTGCAGTACTTGAAAAATGACTTCTGCTTTCCCACATGCTCCTTGTACTGTTATTCCAAGGGCTTCTTAGATTTATCCAACTTCATGCTTTCTGCGGATAACTTTAAATAACGTGGGATGCATGTTGGCCTTTTTCTCAGCGTCCACCAGAACACTTTTGTAATCAAATTCAGAAAGGACTTCAGCATCTATATCTATTTTAATGTTTCTTTCATCCTTTTCCTTTATTACATTAAGTTGGAAGGAAATTCTTTCCTTAAACAAGACATTATAATATTGGTGCTTCCTTCACAACAACTCTGAACATTACAAATACAGTATTTTCAAGCACAAAGTGAATCTCTGAGAATGAGCCAAAGGGCATGATGTAGTGTCTAGTAGATGTGGATCCATGCCACAATGCATACAGCATAGGTCCGTGCAGCCATGTCAGTACGGTATTGCCTGGTTCACGGTCCCATTTATAATTACTCGGGGTCACACTCCATTGTTTGGAAGTCATTTGCTTTGAGACTCACAGATTTGATGTGTGCATTTACTCTGAAGTGATCCTCTGCCTTAACTGCTGGTATTTAACCTGTCAATTTTCGGTTAATTCAAAATTTTATAAGTATTGTTGAGCATCCAAGAAAACAGTAGCACCAGAAGCTTTGGGGAACACGAGGGAAGGAGGTAGAAAGTTGCCAGAAAATGTTGGAAACATGAGGCTTGTCTCTCTTTAAAGCAGGTGGGCTCTGCAGGTATTGCTTAGAGATCACTTGCGATCCACACAGCTCTGCTCTGGGAACTGCAAGATTTTTCCTAACCCATGCTGAGGTTTTGACATCCAGCTGGCTCAAAGTTTCTGCAAGTGCAGAGGTTTCTAGATTTCAGCAGAAAGCTGCTTCAGAGGGCTTCCCTTCCTTGCAGTAACTGGCAGCAACTGTAAAGGGCTCATACAGCTGCCAGGCATCAGCGAGGCATGAGGCATCTGAACGGCTTCTGAGAGTGCTCCTGAGTCCTCCTTAGCCTCTTATCCTGGCTGCTGCCCAGCATGAGGCTGCTCACTCTTCTCCTGCCAGTACCAGCATCATCTGTCTCTATGCACGTGGGCACCTGTACTCACAGAGGCACAAAGGTTTTCCAATTAGCAAGAGCAAGAGCAAGGGAGACTCAGCGTAGCCAGAAACCCAGTGGCTTCCTCCCAGGAAAATGGCATTGTCCTTTTAGGTCTCCAGTGGCTATTCCTCAGCTCAAGGACCTTGAGCCTGGAGCCCAGGTACCTGGGTGAACTCCTAAACCACTATAGCCTTGGTTATTTCCATGTTTTTTAGCTGAGAATCATGATCTAGGAAACGATTTCCTGATGGACGTCTTGTCAAAACTAGGATGTTCCAGGGAAGTACTTCAGTTCTGATGAATTTCATTTTTTTTTTTTGATGATAAACCAGTTTGTCAGTAAACTCCTCACAATCTCCAACAAGGATTCTTCTGGTGCTGAAATTGGTGCCAGATGGGCACCAGTCCTTCCACCGTTGAAGACAGCTGGAGTTTTGCCACTGACTTCAAAGGAATTAGGATCAAGCCCATGAATTCATGACTGCACTTTTTATTTAGCTTTCTGAATAATTTATAAGTAAAAATAGGCAGGATTCTCCCACTCTTTCCAATGTTGAGTAAAGCTGTATTTGGTTACTTTTCTTGGTTTCAAAGGAGCTTTGGTGCCATCCTGAGCATCTCATTATGAAAAAGGGTGTCCACAGAGGACAGACGGGAAGAAAAGAGAAGGAAATCCTGAGGCACATTGAAGATGCACAGCAGATCTGAGATTCGGAGATGACAGATCAGAGTAAGATAGTCCTCATACTTGGAGCTGAAGGCTAGATAGCTAGAATTGTTATAGGCAGTGGGGAGGGATGCAGAAAGCATACTTCTTTTTGGTGAGTTCATCTATTTTTAATGCCATTGCATTTAGTTTTACTTTCTCTCTTCTCAGCAATTTGGACATTAGTTTCCATAAGGTTATTAGCTGCGCTTTGCTCCTGAGCAGACTTTGCAGCAGACTGCACATTTTTCTGGGATGCCATGTGTTTGTTCTCTATCACTGCGAACCATTTTCCATCTTAAAACTGTTTGGAAAAAAGGGAAAGAAAAAAAGTTCCCAGTTCACCACCCAAGGCTTAGTGTTTACTTCTGCTGCACGCATCATTTATTTTCATTCTGCAAGATCATGATGACACGCTCGTCCAAGCACATGCTGTTCTAATATTCTACATTCCTTCGGCCTCTCAGTGCGTTAGAAGTGACATTGCTGCTAAATGAGAAAGGTCTTGTAAGACAGGGAAATAGATTGCTAAGTACTGCTGCCTCTCAAGGAATCATGTTGTAGACAGAAATGATTGGCGTGTTTTTTCCAGACTACACATAAACATGTACATGTATGACCCTGACTAGGAATAGGAAGGCTATCTGCTAGGTGGACGTATATTTCAGGACTTCTCTTCCTTCCTTAAGAACACGCTGACACATTCAGCAGGCTTTTGGAAAAGGGAGCAAGGCTTACACCTCAGCCTGTGAGTAGAAGAATGGGACACTTGCAGTTTGAGATGTGACCTAGCAAAGTATTTCTGCAGTTTTCAGTCCGTGTGAATATGTTCAAGAAAATGCCCGTATTGCGCTTCTTGTATTTTCTGGGTGCATGACTCTGCTCCCAGTCGCCATGTGGGGTTTCAGAAATCTATCTTCCGTGATGGATAAACCACTTGCAGCAAATCTGTTCCACATTTGCTTGTCCCTCCCTGGCAATAAATTAGAAAAGGCAATACTGGATTGTTACAGAAATTAACATAAAAACATTAATTAATGCCTTGTTTTAGCTATAATATTTTCTCTTAAACTGTGCCTTACTAATGATTCTTCATTAGAAGATGGTGCATAAATGAGTAATTGAGATAGGGTTTTGTGGCTTCTGCCCAATGAATTGAAACTGTCCATGGAGAACTTGGGAAGCTTTCTCTAAACACTTTTTAATCTGAATTTATGAAACATATAAAAGATGAAAAGTATAGATGCATTCAATATGACTTGGTTGAAGAGCCTTTGGCACAGCTTTGTCTGCTAATATCCCATTAGTAAGCCTTTGGAAGTGCTGTGCGTCAGCCGTACTAACTTACCCAATGAACATTTAAAGTATTAGGTGAAGAGTTATGTACTTTCTCCTAACACCCATTTGAGTCGAAGGGTGTTTCTGCTACTTGGCTCCAGTATGTGCCCTGCATTTGCCAGTAAGGATAACAGTAAGGAAAAACTGCTTGAACTTTCTGAGATGTTGCTTTTTGGAGATGGAAGTGCTTTCACAGATGCAGTCCTCTCAGGAAACTAGCGGGGACAGAGATTCTTGTATAGTTATGCCCTTACTTATTTAATAACCTCACTGTGCTTCAGAGCATAAATTATAATACTAGCAAAACTAATTTAATGAGGGCATAAGAACTTAATATTTCCTGAAAGTAACAACTCTGAACTGAAAGCACAGTAATAAATTCAGACTGTTTATTTTAATCACAAAATCAGCTATGCAACTCCAAGTTGCCAAAGTTTCTGCAAGGCATAAAATAGGGATGTGCGTGATCTTCTCAATATTTATGAACTGTGAAGTATAAAAATTAGCAGTCCCTAGGTGGAAATACTTTCAGTCTTTCAGAGAGACATTGTGAAGAAGTTTTATTAATAATCTTAATTTTCCTTACTGCTCTGCTCAGTGGTTCCTTTCTAAAACCTTGAGCATGATATTTTTTTCTGACCAGTTTATGCTTTTTATCATGTATGCATTGATTTGGGGGGGGTTGCAACCTTTCTCTTTTAAAAGGGGTCTGAACTAACATATTTCTGGTCTTGTAAATGTATTTGAAGAGCACCATCCTTCAGCTAATTCTTTCTATATAGACAGAAAAAAAGCTTACAGAGCAAATGAACCGTTGTTTTCCTGAAAGTCTTAATAAACTAAACTGTACTTTCTGGTTAAACTGGCTCCAGTCTAACGAAATACTTAAGCACGTGCGTAACACTGAGGATGTAAGCAATCCTTCCTTATTCAGAAAAGAATGGCGTTTTAGTCCCTTTTGTGGCACTTTGCTCTGTGCCCAGCATTAAGCACGCACAGTATGTATGTTGCTAAACCAGAAACAGAGCGAGGCAGCGCTATCGGTCACGCGTGAATCGTGTACCCAGACCTCAATGCCTAGAAAACGAAGAGCATTCAGTATCAGAGCGAGCCCTGCCATCTGTCCCCTCTCTTGGAGAAGACCGAGCTGCTGTGGTGACCACTGTGTGTCACGGTGTCCCCTGGGGGTCTGAACTGCGCTGCAGCAGTGTCGCCAGTGCCATGGATTAGCAAACGTGCTGGCGTATTTGTTGGGGAGATGCAGTTCCTATAGGTCGAGTAGTGGTTTTGCCGTTACATTTGTTTATTGATTACCCCAAGAAATTATGGTGGCATTGTCCTTTTTTTTTTGCTGGTGCAGTACTCTTGTGACGAAAAAAAAGTGACTGAAATGCTGCCGTTGCAGACTAGAGCAGCAAAGGTTAATTGTTTAAATTTGACCTGACCTCTAGGTGCTTCTGTGCTTCTACCTTGCTCCATAATAATAATAAGATTCATAGTAATAATTTGTTTTTCGGGCTAAAGCTAGGACTAATTATGGCCCTACTGAGTACACACTGGCCAAAACAAAACTTTTTCCTCGCTCTTCTTCCCAGCTTGGGCATGTATGTAGGTGCATAATGCGGCCCGCTGAAACTTTAGTTCATTACATCACATTGGGGTATACAGGGCAGGTATAGTCCCACCTGGGGACAGCCAGTGCAGATGACAACTGTGTGCGCACGTGTGTGTGTGTGAGGTTTACCTAGAGACTAAAGAAACAGTAGTTTTGGCAGGGAGAAGTCCTGAGTGAGGTCGCTTAATGTTGGTACCTTTGCTGCCCATATGGTAAAGTCACAAGCAGGATGGCTAAAATAGTCCTATCGAAAAGCCAGAAGAAGAAGGAAAGAAAAGAAAAAATGCTGGTATTGCGGGGACTGGCTGGCTGGAGGCCAAAGCCATGAGAGCTCCTGTTGTGGCTGAGAGAGCAGCATGGCTCCCGCATCAAGGTCAGCAGATTTTTAATGAACGCACTCAATTATTCTCCCTTTGTGGGAAGAGGTTGTTTGGAGGTGAGCGCGGCTCTCTCCCTTCACCCCGGGGATGAGGTGAGGAGACGGGGCTGTCTCCAGCACGGTTCCTCACAGCGGGGAATTCCTTCCTGGGAAACAGGCGGGAATTCCTCTAGGAGCTGAGGCTGGAGCATCCCTGTGTCGGCACGCAGCACGCAGGCGGCAGTCACCCAGACCCCGCAGACAGTCTTACCGCAGCGTTGCGCTGCCTCTCTCACGCGGCAGCGTCCCGCGGCTGTCGCACAGCCTGGCCACGCGAGGCTTTGCGTTCCCAGGGAACGGGAATGTTCAGCTGGTGTGGTGCTCAAATCGAAGCCTGGTCCCTCTAAATCATACACCGCGTTTTCTAGGGCATCCCGTTACCACAGAAAGGATTTGGGGTAAAATCAGTCCCGCTGCAGTCTCAAGGGCATTTTACAATTTGGGATCAGCAAGGCCAGAATTTCAAACGTAGGCTCTTTTTAGAGGAGGGATCAGAAACAAGCAAGAAAGCCATGTCCTGGTATTAGGGGTTGTTGTAAGAGCTACAATCTTCCAGAAATGTCAAATTCCTGAGACTGACTGTGGGTCAGAACTTTCCATTAAGCTTCTCCTCTGGAAGCAGATCTGCCTGAAGATCTGATGACAGACACCAGAAAGCCATGCTTGTTTATATACTCCAAGTTTAAAATAAGAAATTCGCAGTCATGTTTATGTTTAAAAAAGGGTTTCTGAAAGTTCTTTGTGAAGAGACAGCATCATTTGCTTTTACAAAGTAGTAAGCAGAACCTTTTCTCTGGTGCTCGTAGCCTATTTGGGAAGTACTTTCCAGCATCCATGAGCAAAGCTGTTTAAAAACAGAGTTCTCTACGAAAATAAAGTGGTAAAGCCACAAAGCATTTGTTATCTTGGCAGGCCAAAATAATTTTTTCACAGTATTTCAGGAAGACTTTGACATTCCCAAAAGTTCATTAGCTTGACTGTTTTGGGAAGGGGTTTTCTTTTTGCCTTTAATCTTCTACCAATAATGAGAACAGCTTTGTTTATATCAATATGAGGCTATTTTTTATCACTCTACATTTAGATGCTAGCTCTCTTACTGACCTTTTTAACTAGGTTTTGCTTTGAACAAAAAACGAATGGGTTTTGTTGTTTTAAAAAGAACAGCTTCAGTGTTAAATTGGATTCCAGCCAGTGGGATTTATAATCTAATTCTTACAAGACGAATCAGAGTTTTGATATAGAGAGCTGGAGCACTTCATTGACCGTATGGAGCATTGCTGTAAAAGCAAGAAGTTCTAAAGTCTTTTTTTTTTTAACTCTTTATATTTTCAAAGAGTTGAAATATATTCTTGTCCTGCTTGATTGACTAGCAAAGAATTTCCTGACCCTCTGATGTAGAAAAGTACTGTGCATACTTGATGTCTTTCTCCTTTTCTCCTTAATATTTCAAATAATTCAGCTAGACTATCTCCATCAGTTGGGTAAGCAGAGCTGTAACACCTACTTAAGGGAGGGGAACCATATGGTTTCCTTGCAACTTGGAGCCTGCTGGCAAATATTAGGTTGTACCAATTTAGAGCATGATGAAGTGGGAAATAATGGACATTCTTGGAGAATCTGAAATGGGATCAGCTGTTATCGGCAAAAATTGGCAGGTGCAGTGCACTATGCCGGCTGTAAGCATGGTCTCATGTTGGAGAGTGCAGCTGGGAAAATGGCCTGCTAATTGAATGGTAGCAGGACTCCCAGCAGCTCTGACAGTGGTGGAGCATCATTAATTGGAGGCTCTTGGTTGACTTGGTGGCAGCTGTCCCCGAATGAAAGATCCTTTCTCTAGGCGCTAATGCATGTATTGCCTTTTTCATGCAAGTGAGTCCTCGTGGAATCAGAAGTGCTTTCAAACTTAGGAGGGCTGGCATAAGGCTGGCGATATCTATTTCTTGTTTGTCTTTGCAGTATGGTGACAGTGATTTGGAGCCGTAAAAGCTACTCAGTTACACATTTGCTTAACTGCACACTTCTACTGTTATTTTCCCCATCCTTCTGTTTTTCCTTCTTACATTCACTTGTAATAGGTTTCTAAATTGGCTTGATATCAAGCAGCAACTATTTTTACTTTTGGNGTCCTTGACTAAGTTTCTTGGATGCTGCCATAATTCATACAGTGGTTATAGAAACCGAAATAGCCTGTTTTCAGTCAAAAATAGCCTGTTACATGTACCTCTACCTCTGGTTTATGTGGGTCTCAGAATAGTAGTGCATGCAAAAGCACGTATGTGTTAGCCATGGCTCCCTTTTTCATACGTTGTTTTCATTCATTAAATGCAAACATAGACAAAGTTTCTAAACTCATCACGTGGACTGATTACACCAGCTTTTTTAAATTGGACCCCGAGCAATTCTTGCATGGGCCATCATGCTCCTCCCCAGATGAAGTGTTACAGCTGGAAAAATACCTTCATTTCGCTTCTGCATGGGGATGACCTGTGTCAGGTGGGAGGCAGGGAGAGGAAATCAGACAAGTTTGGCAGCTGAGCTCCTGGACCAAACGCCTGCCTGGTGAACACCCAGGATATGCCCATGATGAACCTGCGAATGGTGAGGCATGCGTCAGTGGGGACGCTGGCAGGCTGTAGGCAGCGTAACGCTGGCAAAAAACAGCGGTGCTGTTTGCCTGCTCCTGTACATGCCCACAGCAGGGTAAATGTTTTCTTGAGTGGCACCGCCTGGAGCAGGCTTCGGCAGCCCAGCGCCCACACTGGGACAGGCGAGGGTGGCATGGCGATGCTGCTGGGGATGCCCAGCTCCTGCCCCTTGCCATGCCTCTGCAGCCTGAGGCAGGTTATTTCGGGGAACGTTGTTTTCTGATGTGCACCAGCTTGTGGTGCCCAGTGCCTCTGCCTGGGGGTGGCCACCCCACTTTGGTGCTCAGCATCATCCCCTTGCCGGGACCAGGGCGGGTATAGGTGGAGCATCCCTGCTGCCTCCATGCTGCGGAAAGGAGCGGGGTGCTTCCGTGAGGGTGACCCAGGTGGGTCCAGCCAGTGCCGTCAGCAAGCTGTGATGGGTCATTAACAGCCCTCCTTCTTTTTGTTTTTTTTTCTTTCTTTCTTTTTTCTTTTTCTACCTCTTCTTTTTCTTTCTTTTCTTTCTTTGCCTTTTTTACCCCTTCTTTTTCCTTTTCCTTTTTTTGTACCCTCTTCTTTTTCTTTCTTTCTTTTATCTTTTTCTGCCCCTTCTTTTTCTTTCTTTTGTTTTTTTTTCTGCCCTTTCTTTTTCCTTTCTTTTCCTCCCCTTTCTTTTTTTCTTCTTTTCTTTTTTTCTTTTTGTCCCCCTCCTTCTTTTTTATTTTCCTTATTTTTCTTTTTGTGTCCCTTTTTGTCCTTCTCCTTTTTCTTATCTTTCCCTGCCTCTTCTTTTTCCTTCTTTTCCTTTATTTTCCCCTCCCTTCTCTTCCTCCTCTTCCTCCTTCTCCTCTGTCCCCTTTTCCCCTGCGCTCAGCTCAACGACTCCGCCAAGCAGCTCATCGAGATGGACAAGACGTGCTCGGCAGCCGCCGCTGGCTGCGAAGTGCCGCCGGATCCGGCCTCAGCGGCGGGGCTGGGGCCGTGCCCCACACCGAGCGGCGCGGGGGCGGTGGTGGCGGCCCCGCGGCAGGCGGAGGGCAAGAAGAACGCCAAGAAGCGGCACTCCTTCACCGCCCTCAGCATGACCCACAAGTCCTCGCAGGCCGCCAGCAACCGGCACTCCATGGAGATCAGCGCCCCCGTCCTCATCAGCTCCAGCGACCCGCGGGCGGCCGCCAGGATCGGGGACCTGGCCCACCTCTCCTCCAGCGCGCCCGCCCAGGTAAGGGCTGCGCTCGGCAGCGGCGCCCGGCAGCCTGGAGGGCACGGCCGGTGGCTGGCTCGCCTCTTCCAAGGCAACCTGCGCCTGAGCAAAGCTGCTGCGAAGTGCTGTCGCTCTCATTTTACAGGACTTTGCATCGGTCTTTCCCGTCCATGCGTTAATGAGTGGGCAGGTGTGATGAGCTGGAGAATAAGGCCAAATAATTTTAGGTTTGATTTAAAACAGAATAGAATAGAATAGAATAGAATAGAATAGAATAGAATAGAATAGAATAGAATAGAATAGAATAGAATGGCTCAGTTGGAAGGGACCTTCAAAGATCATCAAGTCCAACTGCCTGACCACTTTGGGGCTAGCCGAAAGTTAAAGCATGTTATCAAGGGAATTACCCGAATGCCTCTTGAACACTGACAGGCATGGGGCATGAACCAGCTCTCTAGAAAGCCTGTTCCAGTGTTTGACCACCCTCACGGTAAATGAATTTTTCCTAATGTCCAGCCTGAACCTCCCCTGGCACTCCCTCTCTGCTTTCCCTCCTCAGGGAGTTGTAGAGAGCAATGAGATCGCCCCTGAGCCTTCTCTTCTCCAGACTGGACAGCCCTGGTGTCCTCAGCCTCTCCTCACAGCACATGCCCTCCAGCCCTTTTACCAGCTTTGGTGCCCTCCTCTGGAAGCCAATCATTGACTTACAATAATGCAATACATTTTTAAAAAGTAGTCCTACAGTTTGTTTGAATTGTAAAGTAATGCAGCTTATATTCCATCACTTCTGTTATAGAAAGGGATAATCTTGAGTGATCCCATTATCCTTACTCCTGACTGTATTTGCTCCCCCTTAGGGTGACACTACCAGTATGAACTTCACATATTTGGTACACATCAGGGACTAAAAAAAATTGTAGGGTAATTGTTTCCCTAGAGGTCACTGGAAGACGAACAAATGTGCTGCAGTTTGGCGGGTAGCTGGTACCTGGCTAGTAGCTGCCGTTCAGAAACACTCATCAAGGTTTCAAACAAGCACATGTGCTGATGGTGCCGGCCCATCCTCCCTCCCCACTCCAGAATCCCAGCAGATCCGATAAGGGACTTCTGGGCTGCTGCTGCCAAGGGAGGGGCAAAAGCAGGGGCCAAGCCCACCAGGGGCATGCTGAAATCCCGTGCAAACACCCGCTGCTTCTGTGGATAACGGAATCCAAATGGTAATTTGCAGTTTGAAGGCGTGGAAGAAAATGGGGAAAGTAATAGTCCCAAACCTCTTCTGCCTTGGCCTTCCTGCAGTCTTCTATAGACGTTGTGTGCAGAGTAGCTTCTCCTCAGACATGAGTACCTGACAAAACACAGGGTGCAATTACACTAGCAGGACCAGGTGTGCACTTCTGAAGCAAAGCACCTGCCTGTGCTTTGCTGTGCACTTGGACCACCCTCAGACCACATTGATGGGCTTTCTTCTGCATGAACCTAAGCCAGCAGGTGCACTTCCAGAGTGCACCAGCCACAGACATAGTCCATGCAGCCAGGCTAGAGCTGACCTGAAGTGAAAAGCCCTGAAAAGTGTTTCCTGTGGGCATCAGGTCCTCAGTTTCCTCAGTTTCCCTCTACAGACCAGCTCCTCTTGGTCTGCGCTGCTTGCTAATGCATGGACAACCTAAACATAACAGGGTCTGCCCACAGGGCAGCCAAAACGACATGCCAAGGGGCCGCTGCCACTGCAGAGGTCTTCCCCTCCTTTCAGCCCTCAGCAGGAGGGTGAAGGTGAGGATACGGCCCCCACATGAAGCAGTGCGTGTGCCAAGATGTACTGGGACATCTGCGACGCAGCGCAAGCTCTAGATGCGAGCGAGGGTCCCAAGCTTGTCAAGTAAATGACACCCAGGTTTTTGTCACTTGGAGTGACACATTTGGACTTTGCAGAGATGTGACAGCCTGTGGCTTTTCTGTTCTTGTACTAGCCGAGGAGAAAAGCGTGCACACCCTTTTCCAGAGTCATGTGAAGACTCACTCGAAGCTAGCACACCACAAAAATTAGACCAGGAAGCAGAAGGTGCCTGAGTTACTCTCCCCTGCTTTGGCAGAACAACTGTTGTGCAAAACCCCACTCATTTCACAGACCCCTGTGGTGTTTGGGCGCAAGTGGTAGGGGACGAGAAGGGACCCAAGGGAAGGTTGGTTGGGTCCTTCGCAGCAGACAGGAGGGCACGCCATCTGTGTCAGGGTGAGAAGCACGGCGAGGGCTGGGGTACAATGCAGCCCCTCCAGTGGTGACAGACAGACACAGAGATGGTGCTAGGGCACTGGTCTGCTGCCCCAGGGCGCCGAGCAGGCTTGCAGGCAAGGCAGCTGGGGACGTGCCTTGATCACTGCTCGCCAAAACAGTCTCGGCCAGAATCCAGGCAGGGGAATAAGAGTCTTGGTGAGTGGGATCGAGCTCAGTGAAAAGAGGTTTCCCTCTGTCAAAATGCATTATTGCAGCCCAAAGGACCCAGTCGCCACAAGTGTGGCATTTGCATGTATGATATACGTATGTCTGTTTTGGGGGGCCTTACTGTTTGCTGTCTGGTTTGAGGAATTTAAAGATTTACATTTTCAAACTTTGCTAGGAATGTAGATCTATTGGGGAAAAAAAAAAGTGGAGCTGACATTCTCATTATATTCTCCTGACTGTAGGAGCAGCCTTCAGAAAACTGCCTCAGTGCTGTAAGACTTGCAATAAAATCACAGGAGCTACCAACATGAATACACCTGCTTTCAGCCCTCTTCGATAGGCCTGCAGAGAGTCCAGAATTTGCCTCTCACAAAATGAGCATTAAAACTGTGCAGCTATATTTATGTATCTGTTAAACCCATAATTATAGGGATTACGTTTTAAATCAAAATGTCAGAAATTCAGTTCCTTCTCTGCCATCTGCTAAGACCTGACATGGCTCTGAAAGAATTAATGATGCTATAGCCTCAGACAGAAGATCAGCTCAGCATTTTTCTTTTATTCAAGTGTGGCTGAACAGCAGCTGAAATAGCACAAATGGTGGACCCCTGAGGTGCCACATCGAGGCATTCGGGGCAGCGAGAGTCTTGTCTTTGGGTTGTTTTGTTCTCAAATGCGTTTGGCATTTTTAAGGTAAAATGTCCTGTATGTCTTGTTAGGGATTTGATGTCCTGACAACCTGTGAGCTCGCTCTCCTGCCTCTTCCAAAGCTCAGGGGTGCTGCGGAGAGGATGGACAGGCTGGTGGGAGGGCTGCGGGTCGCTGCCAAACTCACCCGTGAGCTCAGCCGCAGGAAGATGTCTCACCTTCTCTTTCCTCCCTTGAGGAGGAAGCTGTCTGCCCAGCAAGTCATCCTCACAGCCCTGGAGTGGTCCTCTCCGTAACCATCTCAGGCCCCTGCCAGTTTGCAGCAGCAAATTCAGCCAAAGTGCATTTTTATAGGAGAAACAACAAATTTACAGTTTCAGTGCTGTCTAGCATATGTATGCCTTTTCTTTTGCCATTAGAATCTAAATTTGGGTTACTCTGTCTTTATATCATGCCTTTGAAACTTCCAGGCACTTTATCACTGTTTATATAAACGGATCTCCTCATCAAAAGAAATAAAGGAATTTTGTTCTGTTTAGTAGGTATGAGCATCTTTGGTACGAACCAGGATCAGTGTTTGGCTGGCCAGGGGGGTTCTACCTTTTTTAAAAAGTTCGCCTCACTCTTTTTCCCATAGCCTATCCTTTGAACAAGGAGAATTGAATCGCAGAAGTTCTTGAACAGCATCCGCTGCCCTACCTCAGGCAACTGACTGGTGCCCAGTGAAACAGTGTTCCTAAAATCAGCATCCATCTCCCCTGTAGGCCTGAGGAGCCTCCATCTGGGGCACCTGCTTTCTTTCTGCTGACTTGAAAGAGACATTGAAGGCTGGAGGAACTTAAAATCTAGGTGCAAATTTTAGATGTTTCAGTAAATGTGGAATATATTCCACTCCTTAAAAGTGATTTCATGCATGGTACTATATTCCTGTGGCTTTTGTCAGTATTTGTGAATTGAAACCAGACTTTCATGCAGAGCTGACATGTTTTTTGTTTTTATGAGTTGTTAGACTATAATAAGCCTCCTGCTTCTCCAGGAGGGCACAGATTTATGTGTCTTGAGCACTGACATGGCAGACCACAGTACAAAATCTCATGCTTTGAAAGTACTTCTGCATATCATTAAATCAATAATTGCAGACTACAGGCCTTTGATAACATGTTCACTGTTCTTTAAGCAGAACCAACTCACCTGCTTCCCAATAGCCAAGACCCATTTTGAGAGTCTAGAAAATATCTTCATTGACTGCCAACCTAGGGATGCTCAAAGGCAGAAGGATCAACTTCAAACCACCGCAGTTGGATAAAATAATGACTGGAAGACCACAACAGTCAGGATACAAAGCATTTATTTTCAAAGGGGCAGTGCTGGGATCTTCATTTCACTTGCAGCCAAATTTGTTTGTTGTATGCTTTTTGTTGCATGCCAGGTATCACTCACTGAATGGAAGACCTCCATCTAAAAGGTAATAGTGTCTGTCCATTGTGCATAATGCCCCATCATGCTGGCAAAATGGATTTTTAAGATGCAAGTAGTGCTGCAGGCCTGTGATGGAGCAGAAGCTGAATTAGGTTACGGGTGCAGCGGAGCTGCTCACAACTGAGATCCCCAGGAGAGCAGGGAAATTCCCCCTGGACAGTAATCATGCCTAGGCCTCAGGTGGCTCATCCTGCTTCCATTTTCACCCCTTATGAATTATTCGTCCCTGCTATTTGAAAGGTCAGAGGTCGGTAGTGCTCCAAATCCCCTGCTTTTTGGCAGAAAATGCATCTCATGAATAATGAACTGGGGCTTTGTGCACACCAGGACAACAGCTGAGAGGGGAAGAAAGCATCCTCCTGGCAGGAGGAACTTGTGTGTGCGTTTTGAACAGCTCATCACCATGCACAGGAAATCCGCTTGTGTCTGCGGGTGTCGGTACAGGCTCCTAACCGGAGGCCACATGTTCAGGAAGAGCTGAGAACAATGTCTTGCACACTCCCAGTCCCAAGCAGTGACAGTATTTGAAATGAAAAATCATCCTTGAAGTGTCTCCCTGTATAAATCATTCAGAAGTGTGACTCCTTATCAGTTATTTAGAAGCACTAGATTTTAGCTGAGAAAATGTAATAGCAGAACTCTGGTTGAGCCTTGGCTGATAGCCTAAATGTGCTGACCATGAGAAGCATACAGATTACATTTAAAATCCAGAGACTAACTACAAACCTTGAATTTTCAAGTGCACAACAGTCTCTGAGAAAAGAAGAGAAATTCAGGTATTTTTCAGCTTTGGTCTGGAGTGCGAAGGGTATCCAGCCTGCTCTGCTGTTGGCTGCAAATGACAACGGACTGGACATCCAGTAATGAGATTTAGACAGCTGAAACGAACGGCAGCTATCTCAGGGGGCCGCACTGGTCAAAATGGCAAGAGAAGTAATACTAGTTGGTCCCACCTGTGTTTCTGTCATTTAGATCCAAATATGTCATAAAAGTAGTGTAAGACTTTGCTGAAGTCTAACCTAAACTGCTCCCTGGCCTCTATGTATTCCCAGCTCTACTCTAAATTATTTAGACCTGGAGCTAAACATTGCGTATTTGTTGCATTTCAATTTTAGATAACTTTATAGAGAACTCTTGTTGGGGAGGGGGGAGGGTTGGAGGTGGGAAGGAATTGAGGTTTTTTAAGCAGAGCGTTTCAGGCAGGCATGCAAGCTGCATTTTTTATAGCTACCAATGCGTCTTTAAATATGCTTTGCGTATATTAGGATATATTTCATTATTTGTCAAAACTGCTGCAAACGAAACACATGAGCTGACTAAATCTATTGACCGATTACATAAGCTACTGAGAATCCAGGTCAAAGCAGAATCGCCTTTCAGAAACTACCAGTGTAGAGACAATGTGTTCTCCTTATCCGATAATTTTGAAAGATTTTTCAAGAACCACAAGATCTAATTTTTGACTGGATTGAGGCAGAGAAGGCTGTGCTTTAGAAGGGTGTTTATTCAACTGTGCATGAAATCCTCTTGCCTGTAAAACAAAAACAACATGTTTTTTTCCAGATGCTCCTCAGGGTAGTAACCCAAAAACATTTTACCACTGAAATCGTTTTTGCACAGGGCAAATCCCGAGGCTTTACGCTACCTGCCAGTCACTACTGATTTGGAAGACTGAAGAGCAACCAAGGCACTCTCTTGGTATTTACACTACACCACAAAATGCTGTCCATCCGACACACTCCATGAGTATATGCATGACATTTTAGCAGAAGTGACCACAGTGTATTTTCCCTTTTTGTTTGTATGGGTTTTTGTTTATTTGTTTACTACCACCATCTCCCTGGAGGGGGGCTTCCTACAGGAGCCATTGCACAGGATCCTGATGAGTTTGTTGTTCAATTATCAAGAGGATAATTATGAACTTGGAATTAAATTAACATGTTTGAGAGGTCAAGCCTTCACTTTAAGCTTTCCTGTCTCTCTGCCTTTGATTTTTTATGTTGTTTGATACCAAAATTGCAAGAATCTATTTACTCTAAAACCATTTAAACCCCCATGGGGCAGAGCTAGACACCAGTGCTCAGTGCTGAAAGGGTTACTCTGAGAGGGAAACAAGTCTGAATAAAATATAATTCTCATGATGCTCATCCACATAATGCTTAATTAAGCCTCATTTGGGGAAACTAAGAAGCTGCAAACCAGAATAATCAGTGCTCTTGTGGATGGTAATGTCAGATGAACATTTGGAAGAAGAAGACAAAAAATATTTGGGTTTTTCTCTCCAATTTGCAACAATCCTTAGACTGCAGGACAGTGGAAATGGAAGCTCAGGAAATACATTTATGTGACTTCTTCAGGTCTCTGTGTAACTCCATGATCTATTCACAGAAGACATGGTCTAGAGTTTTTGACCTATTATAAGCCAAAAAATAATCAGGGCCAATGTGGTGCTAGAACAGGCTGGCATAATATTCTGCCTCACAGCCATCCACAGTCATAGTTGCTTACAGGTTGTAGGAAACCCTCAGCAAATACTAAATTACATAAATTTATCTCCAGTTTTTGCAGGAAGGAACTGGGAATT
Source organism: Anseranas semipalmata (assembly GCA_013399115.1). Classification (NCBI taxonomy): domain Eukaryota; kingdom Metazoa; phylum Chordata; class Aves; order Anseriformes; family Anseranatidae; genus Anseranas; species Anseranas semipalmata. The sequence continues at coordinate 644,233 of VXAA01006387.1, forward strand.
TATGCAGCTGCAGCTGCCATCATGCACATTTGTTTGTTCTTACACACATACCATTAAGGAAGAAAAAGTCTTACTTTAGAATTGGAAAGTCCGTTTCAGCTCCCGCTTCGGTAATTAGCATTTGATGAGGCTATTTGATCTTGCGTGTAACGCTTTTCATCAATACTTGGTGGCACCACCATGCATTAAGTGCTTATACATTATTTCTGGGAACATTAAGGCCCGGAGTGATTGCCACAGTCATTGTTTTATGGAGTCGGGGAATTAGAGAAACGAATCGCAGGAATCTTAAAGACCATTAGGCTATTTTTTGTAGTATTTTCAGAGGATGGTCTATCAACCTATGTGAGTTGAATGTTTGAGTGTTTTTCTCTTACTATAAAGTAATACTAAAGAGAAATTTAAAGTAAGCTGTAAATATGCATTCAAGACATTAAAAGAAATTTTCCTGTGAATTAATGAATGTGATAAGTGCCCTGTGGTGAGACAGTGCTGGGTTTGCTTTGAAGTCAAAATAGAGATTTCTGGTTGGTGATCTTCTCAATGATAAGAACATTCGTCTGATAGCGGCAGCAATTATTTTTCTGTGAAGGCTGCTGCAACCTGCAATATCACTGTACCCTGTTCCCACTTTTATCACTGTCTTCATGACTTCTATTCCCCTCCAAGACTGAGTCTCATGCTTTCGCAAGACACTTCTCTAATCCCCACAGGCACCATGTCTTTTCAAATTAAACCACAAAAATGGCTTTAAAGTACCAGTGAAAATCTAAAGTGAATCTAGAAGGGAGAGAAAAATATAGTTTATGCTGGAAGTCTAGAGTACTAATCCTTCTGCTTTTGTAGAAGTGTGGATGGGAAGAGAGAAAGGGAATGAATTTGAAATGAACCTTCAGCCCAGATGAGTGGTTATTACCTTTAATTTCCTGGTCTCTGTGGGCTTGTCAGTAATATTTTGCCAGGCTGGTTGTTTTTAAATATATGTCAGAGCTGACACAAGAGGCAGCAACATCTCACCAGTGTATTATTTACTCAGGAGTATATGCTATAAACTGTAATAGAAATATATCATTACATATACATTAAAGTGTGATTTGTTTTGATGCTCCTGTAGTTCTCTTGTAAATAATACTTACCAGCTGGAGGAGGAATGAGACCCGTCTGAGCTTAGACACGTCTCAGTGACTTCTGAGGAAGTCGCACTATTCATTCTCACCAGGAAATGTTGACCCTCAGGCTGCAAAGTCATCTGGAAATTTCAGTTTTGTCAGCTAGCTGTGGGTCTCTTCCTTTTGGATGCGCTCCGGACAATGGCTGGTACCATTACTTATTTAAGTATCTAAAAACTGTATTGGAGTCATCTGGGGAATTTACTCAAGATTTAGCCTTCCACGGTACAGTGGCATAACTCTGCTGCACATCACAGAATCACAGAATCATCGAGGTTGGAAAAGACCTTCAAGATCACCAAGGCCAACCGTCAACCTGACCTACCAAGTCCCATCACTAAGCCTTGTCCCTTAGTGCCACATTCACACATCTCTTTAATATCTCCAGGGATGGGGACTCCACCACCTCCCAGGGCTGCCCATTCCAATGCTTGACCACCCTCTTTGGTTGGAAGGGACCTTTTGAAGTCAAAATAGAGATTTCTGGTTGGTGATCTTCTGAATGATAAGAACATTCGTCTGTGACTGCATCAGTTGGCAAGGGAAGACCGACTGATGTCATCTACCTGGACTTCTGTAAGGCTTTTGACATGGTCCCACAAGACATCCTGATTTCTAAATTGGAAAGATATGGATTTGAAGGGTGGACCATTCAGTGGATAAGGAATTGGCTGGATGGATGCACCCAGAGAGTAGTGGTCAATGGCTATATGTCCAGGTGGAGGCCGGTAACGAGCGGTGTCCCTCAGGGGTCTCTCTTGGGACCGGTGCTTTTCAATATCTTCATCAATGACATAGATGATGGGATGCTATCCAAAGGCACCTGGATAAGCTTGAGAAGTGGGCCCATGTGAACCGAATGAGGTTCAACAAGTCCAAGTGCAGGGTGCTGCACCTGGGTCAGGGCAATCCCAGACATGAGTACAGACTGGGAGAAGAACTCATTGAGAGCAGCCCTGCGGAGAGGGATTTGGGGGTTCTGGTGGACGAAAAGCTCAACATGAGCCAGGAGTGTGCTCCTGCAGCCCAGAAGGTCAACCATATCCTGGGCTGCATCAAGAGAGGCATGGCCAGCAGGTCAAGGGAGGTGCTTGTCCCCCTCTACTCTGCCCTTGTGAGGCCCCACCTGGAGTGCTGCGTCCAGGTCTGGGGCCCCCAGGACAAGAAGGACCTGTTAGAGCCTCTTTTAATTTAAAACCAATGCCCCTTGTCCTATCATTATCTATGCAAGTAAAGAGTCCCTCTCCATCCTTTTTATAAGACCCCTTTAAGTATTGAAAGGCTGCGATGAGGAGGTGTTCAAGGCCAGGTTGGATGGGACTCTGCGCAACCTGGTCTAGTGGGTGGCATCCCTGCCCATGGCAGGGGGGGTGGAACCAGATGGTCTTTAAGGTCCCTTCCAACCCAAGCCATTCTATGATTCTATGATTCTCTTCATGAAGTTCTTCTCAATATCCGATCTAAACCTCCCCTGTTGCAACTTGAGAGCTTTTCTTCGCGTCCTATCACTTGTCACCTGAGAAGAGACCAACACCCTCCTTGCCACAGCCTCCTTTCAGGCAGTTGTAGAGAGCGATGAGATTTCCCCTCAGCCTTCTTTTCTCCAGACTAAACAGCTCCAGGTCCCTCAGCCGCTCCTTGTAAGTCTTGTTTTCTAGTCCCTTCTCTGGGCATGAAGAAACAGGAATTGGTGGGGAGGTATCCAGAGGTGTCCTCAGCACACCTTCATGCAGGCGCTTTTCCAGCTGGCTGGCAGCTGGGGCCAGGCCGTCCTGGGGAGGAGGAGAGCTGCTGCTGCTGAGCTGAGAGCATCAGTCATGGCGAGTGGTACTCGGAGGATGCCAGATGGAAGTGGGAGCAGGTGAAGAAGTCAGGTTTGGCTGTTTAGTGGCCTAAGTACCTGGGATGAGAGTTGGCAATGTCTAGTTCAGGAAGCTGCACGCCATCGTTAGGGTAAGTGTCGTCCTAATCAGGAGGTGTGCTGCAGTGTGATTACACAGCAGGCCACGTCTGGGAGCTCAGTGGCCAAAAGTTTAAAAGCATTAGAGGCTCATAAGGATACAGAGGGGCACCAAATGGCATTTTCAGAAGTGAGTCTTGTTACTTAGGTTGCACTAAAATCCGTGGGAATCAGGCAGTGAAGTATTCCTTAATGCCGCCCTGAGCAAACTCTGCGCGGTGCCTGTTGTTATCAGTAGGTGCCCACGTGCCTCTTAAAAACCTGGCTGTGAGAGACATCTCCTCTCGGGCAAGGCTTAGTGACAGTGAGTCGCAGAGGTGCAAGGATTAAGACCCCAGTGCTGCAGTGTTTGGGCCCTGCCTGTGTAAGCCTGTGCGTGGCTGTATTTGCGTGCCTGGTGTCACCACGAGGCAGCTCACGCAGGGACGTGCCATCAGAAAGGATGGATGTGGCACACGGACCTCCCAGAAGGTATCCAACAGAGAACAAAATATCAGAGCATTGTCTCCGATTCCCATTCCCCTGAGCAGGTGAAGAAGAAAGGAGGGCATGTTTAGTACCTTGTTCCTTAGATCACAATAGCAAAAGTACAACCTGGCTCCAGGGCTAAATAAAGGAGGAAAACAAACTAAGCCCTGCTCCCCTCTGTGATGGAGAAAGGCCTGCTGTGTGCTCCAGGAGGGCTGTTAGTGTTATCAGTAGCTGCAGGGACCCACATCAAACTGTAGAAAGGGAAAGTGGAAAGGTAAGCTTCCAGCAAAGGTAATCAAAAGTACAAAGAAATAGTAGCTCAGTCTCTCACAAAAGTCAGTCTCTACAAAATCTTCTTCCAATTATTATCTTGCAAAACAATCTTGCAATATTGTATCTTATAATATGAGCAAATTAGTGATACATAAAATAGAGAAAGGGACCCTGAAAGAGGAGGCTTAGAAAGCCTTCACCAACTGTGTCAGGGGCTGTAGTGTAAATGCAAAGCCAGCAAACATCAGGCACATAGCAGCAATCAGGCAGCCACTGAGAGAATTCATCGAGGAGCACAGGGGCACATGAAGCTGTCGAGAACTATACTTGTGTGAAAGTAAATGCCAAGATACAAACCGAGGAGCTGGATTCAATGCCATGGAAGGCCAGTGGGTACTGTGGAGTGAAACCTGATGATGAAAATTGAGGTCAGAGGCGGACTGGCGTGTACCCCATCATGTCAAAGCCTGCAGGGGGGAGCAGCTAAAGAAAAACTGAGGCACAGTCAGGAAGCAGGCACTGATTTAGAGTTTGGATGCGTGTGATACAAGACTGAGCAAAGTGGCAAAAATGAACGGTTTGTAGGGTCCGGGATAGCACCAGATGCAGCATTATAGTAACAGACTGCAGGCAAGAAACTGAATGTCAAGTGGATACAGAACATACAAGGCTGCAGAGATTTCTTCAGGATTAGTCAAGGGAAGAAAGCAACATTGTCGTCAAGCAACACTGACTGACAATTATATGATGTCTTAATCCCTGGGACTGTATGTTAGTACAAGCATAACAGCAAACAAAAAGCATTTGGGCTCATGCTTCCAGCAGTATAGATGATGCAGAAGTCAGTGCAAACACGTGAATGGCTGATGCTAACCCAGCTGTGCTGCTCTCTGGACTTGATCTGACGTGTGCGGAGAGAGGATCATATGAGCTAAGGAAGGGATAGCACATGTCTTACACTGCTGAGATCTCGTTTGCATGTACAGTTCACCCCGAGGTTGTTCGCTCAGCTCCAGTTTTTCATCTGAGGTAAAAACAAAGTGTTTTGTCTTACCAGAAAAGGGCGTGTTTTCTGTTTTCTTGGAGGCAGTTTCTCTAGCTCCCAGCAGATGTACACTGGTGGCACAACAGAAAGAAGTTTGCACCAGCCAAATTCTCACTTGCCTCTTGGGTGAGGCATTTGCCATGCCTCTCTGCTCAGAATCTTCCTCAATCCCTAACCCCATTAACAAACTCAAAATAACAAGTGAGGGATCACGCTCCAGCTATCCCTACATTTTTGGGTGGGTTGATATTATCTCACTGACATGACAGGCAGAATTAATAAAGCCTTAGTCACAGAACTGGAAAGAATGCTTACTTTTACACATAGGACTAGGAGCTGCCTGGAACCTTCCTTGTTTGAGCAAGCAGCCAGAAAGTGAGGGGAAATAATGAGAAAAAGGAGATGTACTTGTCACTACAACTTTGTGATTGGGCGTAGATGTTGGTGAGAGAGGAGACGGCTTGCTGCTTGTTGCCAAAAGCTGTGGAATCACAGAGCAGAGTCTTCATATTTTGCTGCCTGATTTCTTAATGATATTGTGTTAATATTCAGCAAAGCAATATAAATTAGCAATGCAATATCGAGACATGACACTGTAATAATTATGTGGGCTTCTTTAGAATTAGGTGACCTTGAAATCCTTTAATTAAGTAGCAATGTGTGTCTTGGCTTAATTCAGTGTCATTTGTAAGTGCAAAAAATGTCCCTATGTTTCTGTTCCCAAAATAGATCAATATTTACTGTTTGTTAGATAGCGTTTGGAAACAGAAAAGCTGCACTGGAGGTCTGTGAACTGCTCAGAATAATTGCTGTATGGAAGAGGCTCTGTCTGAACCTGCACTTTCTACATAAACTTTGGATATTACTTTGTGGATCTATTCTACATATGGTTGTGCATCCAGCATTTGGCTGGACTTACTATAAAAACCTTTTGCTCAAGTAAACCATTGCAAGTCCCACCAGCCCAGCTCTGCCCTGTATTTGCAGCAAAGATCTGTTGCTGTTGCTCTTGTCATTACTTCAGAGGAGATTTCCAAACAGGATTCATTTTTGACATAGATGAATGGGAACTTTGGTAAGACAGCTCAAAAGACTTTGCCCTACATACTTTGGCTCAGCATTAAACTTTGAAAAATGAATGATTACATTTAGATTTGTCTTTCAACATTAGTAGCTGGAAAGCATATCTGCCCGGTTCTCTCTATGAGAGTGGTGATTTATTTGCTGTGGTAAAACTGGAGCAGACTCCTAGTTCCTCCATTCAGAGATACTCCTGTTTGGGGTTGTGCTGTCACCTGTCTCTTTTTCTTAAGAAGAATATTTCTCAGGAGAAAAACTGTGCACAGAGATGAGACTGCATTTTGAAAGTTGAATAGTATCTTCTTCTCCATAGATCCATAAGTCAGTAACCAAAGGAGTAAAAATTGAATAAACGAGCTACTGAGGGAAAAGGTTACCTTTATCAGAGAAGGTACTATTGCAGAGATGTACATGTTGGGCTGATTTTACAAAGCAGTTCAAGTAGTTTTACTTTCTAAAACTTTTAGGATTTCCATACAAGATATAACTGAATTTCTCTGACAGGTACATGGAAATGCAGTTAATAAGCTAATATCCCTTGTGTCAGAAATGTATTTCGGGAATGTGTAAGGCTAAAAGATGTCATTTTTAATGCAGCATTATAAAGGTAGAAAGTCTGGGAATTGACAACGGATGTGGGTTTTTTTCCTCTCTGCCTTCACCCCATACCTCCTCAGGAAACAGTGGGCTTCACGTTAATCCATGTATGTTCTTCCTCATGTATTTTCAGGATTCCTCTTCGATTGGAACAGTGGCTGGTCCCAGGACAAGTGCAATAACTGGAGATCAGGGAATACCACCGAAGGTCCAGCTTCCCCTCAATATGTAAGTAGCCAGCTCATCTCACTCACTGCTTACTCTTTGCTTCCAATTGTGTGCGTGTGTGCATGTGTGTGAAATCTGCAAGCCCGAATCTCAGCTCAGGAGCACTCTGAGAAGAGAGACACCACAATTTCTTACATGACCCAGCCTGAAGTTGAAAAACCAATAATGAAAAGCAAGACTCCGCTTTCTGTATGAGCCCTTTTGGTTTCCTGGTATATTTATTACAGCTGCATGAATCACTGTGAAGCAAACAGAATGCCACTCAGTTAGAGAAAATCTTCCTTCAGCTAAAGCTCTTATAAAGGTGTAGTCCCAGACAATCAAACATCTGATTTTTCATCATTAACCAGAAAAAATGACCCAATTACACGTTTTTCAGTACCATAAACAAAGGCATCAAGTGACCTTTTAAAGTGCAAGAGTACCATGGGCATGTGAGCTTGTTAAATAGTATGTGGAAGAACAGAAGGTTGACTAAGTACAGAACAAAAATCATAGAGTTCATTATAATAAATCTTTTCTAGTCCACTTGACTTATTTGGTACCCGTCTAGTCAAACTACTCAACCCTTTCCTCTGATCACATATGCTTCACATAAGCAGTAGAGCTATATAAACACATATACACATGTACACCAGTATTTTAGGGTTTTATGATATGGGTAAAATAAAATCTGAATTCAGAAATAAAATCCTAAAGTAACACAGAAAATCTGCTTTAAGGAGAACAGGGGAGCTGGAACAGAGTAAATTGTTCTTGGGTACCAACGTGAGGTCTGCACACCTGAGGGGCACCACACATCACCGGCTGCCCCACGGAGAGGTCACGTCATTGCCCTGTGGCCACCCCGTGGAGCCTGTGTGACACGTAGTGGGGCAACAAATTATTTCAAACAGTGCCGTAATCAGCATTATTTCTGGTATTTAGTTGCTGAATCAGGCCAATTGGCAGCTCTCTGGCAATGCCCCTGCCTCTGTGCCTCAGCAAGCCTCCCCTGCTCGCTCCCACGCCTCTCCGATCCCCGAGAAGCAGCCTCATAATCCAGTCTGACATTTTGCATTTACAAGCCAAGCTCGAGCCAAAGAGAAAGTGTTATCTGAAGGCCTGGAGAAGCACAGTCCTAGACAGAGCCCTGTGGGTTTTGCATTATAACTGGAGTCATGGGCAGCTGCCCCAGGCCAAGAGCATGAGCTACTTTTCACTTAGGCCTTTTTTTAGGGAACTTTTAACAAAGATTTGGTTTCCTCTCAGTCGTGCTCTCTAACCATTAGCCTCACTGTTTCACATAGCCCAGAATAACTGCATTTTCCAGGATTTCAGATTGTTGTTTTATCACTTTCATCTTGGCTGTAGAGAGTTTGCTGGTGAAGTCTTTCACAACTAAAATCTAGAGAATGGCAAAACGCAGCCAAGTCCAAAGCAAATTAAAGCAAATTCAGCCTCAGCGAATGGGGCCACTGGCCCTGGTCCCCTGCCAGAGGAAAAGCCCAGAAGCATTTGCTGGGAAGGGAAGCCATCTGCACTCAGGTTACTTTCACCACGTATGAGAGCAGGTGTCCCACCAGTGCATGCGCATCTCCTCGGGGAGCGGGCTCATGGCCACGGCCAGGCTGTGCCTGCCACTGGGCTTGGAGAAGCCCCTGTCTCTTTGCAGACTACAGAGGAGACCCCCAAGGACCAGCATCCTCAGTGCCCCGTGCAGGTGGTGGGATCACCGCTCCACTGAGAAAGCGCTGACCACCTCCCTTGTCCCAGGGTCACGCTGTGTGGTTATCACACAGCTTTTGTGAGTTGAGCCATACAGAGATTGGTTGGCTTTGGCATGGAGTCCGGGCTGGGCTGTTGTACGCCTTCGTTTAGTCTCAGCAAGGGTTTTGGTACTCTGTCCTGAGTATGTGCTTATTGTGCTTGTTGGTTATTCAGACTTACTGGAGGCTGTTGGGGGAATTTGCAGGGAGAAGCAGAAAGAAACTCATAGGAGAGCTGGAGACAGCTGAAGGGAAAGCAGCCTGTGATCCACCTGTCTTAGGGTAATCTTACTTACATCTCCCAGCATCTCAACTTGTAAATTACATTATCACGTATAGCCCCTTGGGAAAAGGGCTAAGCGAGTGTATCTAAAATGCTCTGTCCTTGACACCTGCTTTACCATAGCTCCTGAATATGAGCCATATTTAAGCAGCAATTTAAAAAGGGGTAGTCAAAGCCACTCTTTTTGCTCCCTCAAGTGAGTGCCGTTCCTAGCACTTTCCATTATGTCCTAGCAGAGCACTGTGCTGAAGGATTAGTACTGAAGCACGTAACCTTATTTCACATCAGGGTGATGCATTTTAATGTTCTGCAGTTCATATGTAGCTTCATGGTTTCCATCAGGTGAGCAACAACAGACCTGCTCAGGACCACCTGATTGTATAGGCTAAACAAAAGATGTGCAGGATGGTTTCTCCCATCTGTTGACTAATGAAATACAATTTCTGATTAGGTCTTTGTACCCCGTGCATGCGGTACATACGGTCAGGCACATCAGCCTAAGGATGCCCCAAGGAGCTGTTACCAAATATTTCATATGCTGCTCATTACTGCTGTTTATTTACTGTCTTCAGAATAAAAATAAGGAAATCTATTGGTACTATAAAGGAGTAGAATCAGGAAAACTAACAGAATTTATTCCTCAATTATATTTCCTAGAAAGTAGAAGTAAAAAGCCATGTATCATTTTTATTGGCTGCAAGTCTAAAATCACAATGGTTATAGTTTTCATTATTTCTTTGGTTTGCAACTACGAAGTTGCAACTATGAGGCAGGCAGCAAGCCTCTTCTCACCCACCTCTGAGCCTAAGAGCATCCTGCTATACTTTGTAGTGAAAATGCACTTTCCATAAGTGTTTCCCCATTTGTCCTAAACCCTCTGCACTGCCTGCCAGACACAAAGCCAAAACAACAACAACAACAGCAACAACAACAACAAACAAACAAGACCTCAAGGCACAGCCTTGATCAAGAATTACCAGAAATCCCTTTTGCATTTGTAGAAAGGTGACAGTACCAAAAAAAATGGTATTTACAGAGGACGTGTTGTTCTGCATGTGCATTCTTGCTATCCTATCCGGACCTTCCATTATTCCCCAAAGTGTAAGCAATCATTCTTAATTTTCAAAAAGGATCTCTCTAAACAGAAAGAATCCCTTTCGGGACTTTAAGTTGTAGTCATTTCACAATGTTAGACACATCCCTGAAGTAGTAGCGGAAGAACAAAAGAGAGATAAAAGGAAAGATTCTAAACAAAGGGAATAAATAAAAGCTATAATTAAATAAATAAAAGGTTCTACATATTGGGAGCTGCATTAAATATTTATGAGTATACTTGCATACAGAGCATCCAAAGCCAAATTCTGCCACTTAGCTTACGTAAGCAAAAGCCCCATTGCAGAACTCAGCCTCCGTCACTTTTTGTTTTGCCCACATAGTACAAGTATTACCATATTGGATCAGAACAGTTCAGTGTGTTGTTTCTAAAACTAGCCAGCATAAATAGCACAGAGAAAACTGCAAGAAAGGCTGCCTAAAACATTTGTAAAGTAGCCTACCCACACGAAGAATTTCTTCTGAAGACCCCCAAGGAGAGGTGGCTCGCACCCTGAAGCACATGAATGCATGCTTCGCCCAGGTGTTAGGCTTTGACAAGCCTTCCTCTTCGGGTCCTGGTTACTCTGGCTGCAATTGCCTCCCCCTTCTCAAGTGGCTGCTAAGTTCTTCAGTGGTGCTTTGTGGCAGTGTTTTGGCACCCTGGGTGAGAAGTATGTCTTGCTAATCTCTAAATTGCCCCCTCCCTTTAATCTCATTAGCTATTCCCTTATTGTCTCAGCATTCAGCTGATCTGTCTCTGCCGTTCCTTGTTCCTTGTCCTGTAACGATGTCCCTTTCCAACCTCCGTTTCTGAGCAGTGTTTCTGCTCACTTTCTGCTCCGTGGGGCTGGAGTCGAGGTGGGACAGGCGGTGGCTGACGTCAGCTGTGTGCTTTCTTCGTGTGCGACCTCTCCCCGCAGCTACCTAGCCCTGTACGCCTACAAGCCTCAGAAGAACGACGAGCTGGAGCTCCGCAAAGGCGAGATGTACCGGGTCATCGAGAAGTGCCAGGACGGCTGGTTCAAGGGCACGTCCCTGAGGAGTGGCATGTCCGGGGTCTTCCCAGGGAACTACGTCACACCAGTTTCCAGGTAAGGACCACTGGCCAGGCTGGAGATGCCTGAGATGGGGTGGGAGGCATTCTGTGTCTGGAGGATGCTGAAAACAAGGGGGCTCCGCTTTTAAATCACGTTCCCCCTACAGAAATTTTCCAGTGGCAGCGTTGCCCGTTGCAGACTTGGGTAATGCGACCTGTGGGCTGCAGCATCAGTTATCCACGCTCTCAGAAGACTTGGCTAGTTTTGTTAGAAGATGGCATTTACAACCCCCGACTTTGAAAAGTCTGATATGCCCAGCTTTTATTATCATACAGGACCTGTTTGCCAACAATTTGGTATTGTTACGAAACTACTGGACATATACCAGGATTAAACAAAATGCTTGTGACTTGCTTTGCAGTAGCTCCTCACTAAATTTTGTTTTTCTGAAATCAAAGCTTTTGAATCATTTGGAGCAGGACTAATGTTTGAACTGTAAATATTCAGAAGTGGTAGAAGAGTTCAGTAAATTATTTCATTTTAGCTACCTCTGTCTCAGTTGCATCAGATGGGAAAAGGAAAGAATAGCATGTCTGGGGAGGAATGCCATTTGTCAGAGTTCAGTATTGGACAACACCATATCAGACAGTGTTTCTGATCTATAGCCCATTCTGAAATAATCTGCAAGCTGAGGAGAAAGTTCACGAGCGTGTCCCCGAGTGTTTTACCCCACGTGCTACTTGCAGGCAAGTGTTGCCATGTATATGCCCATCTCTCCTTTAGAGCAATGCTGGGTTTGCAAATTGAGCTCCCTCCTTCTCACGAGCTGTCAGTGCCTCCTCCCACATGCACAGAGTCCCCACCATCTTTTGTTCCTTTCCAGAGAAAGGCACCCCACCACTCAGAGAGTGTTGATCTTGAAAAACTGATCCACGTTTGTTCCATCTTCAGTTTATATGAAGTTTGTAATATGTGGACTGGGCAAGATCAAAAATTAAGAGCAGATGAGAAGATGATGACTAAGCCTGCTGACAGTCCTAATACTGCATTTTAGCCAAAAAAAAAAAGGCATTAATTCATTGGGTCTTCACTGTTCATCAACCTAAACGTATTTACATGATTTTATAGAGCCCCTTGGCTGCCTTCACTCTCTGCATCTTCAGCTCTTAATTAGTAAAGAGGTTCGTGCTGAAGTGTTGTTGATCTGAATCAGCAAGACTTTATTAAATGCAGCATGTCACAGCTAGAACAAGACACAGAGAAGTGCTAAAGGGCAAAAGTCCTTTCCACAAAACCCAAAAGCAGCTTTATGGTTATATTTATGATCCTGTGAGCTAATTAAGTTCCTGTGTAAATCACCCTCAGTGAGAACAGCAAGAAAAATCTGATAGCAACAAAATCTCCTCTTTGCTGCACTTTCAACTTACTTTGTTCCCCTTCATTGTGACAGCAGAGCAGAGGATTAGATCCAGACGTTTTTCTGCCACTCCCTGCAAAACCCAAGAAAAAAAAGTTGACCAGTGAACTAGATGTATCAACTGCCAGAGCATGTGTGAGGAAAGCGTAGTGGGAAAAGGGCAAGACCTTCTAGATGGACAGACGCAGGCACTGGGCAGGAAAGAAAATTTGCCACATCCAACATCTACCCAGCTCTACTGGAGTCACAAATTAAGTTTCTGTACCTGTCGGTGTGCTTGCTTGCCTAAAGACAGCCCTCAGTGGACTTCTAGGTGTGCTTTTCTGGTAAACCCAATCTAGCACAAGATGGTCAAGCCAGCTCCAGCCGAACCTTGCTCCTACCCCACCAGCTCTTCATGGCAGATGACAGACAGTCGAGATTTCCAGCTGGTGGGATTCCTAGCCTTTCCCTACTTGGAGGCTGATGAAAAAAAGTTTGAAGAAAAGAAAAATCAGACACATTTAAAAAAATGTAATCCAGGCAAACCCTGCCTGGATTTTATGACACCACGACACCACAGTGTTGGTTTTCCTCCTGTGATTTTCTTTTGGGGGAGAGGGGCCAGAGTGGGCTGCTATCTTCCGCACTTTCCACATCTTTCGCTTTTCTGCACGTATCTTCCAGCCTGTCTTTCGGCCTCTTTCTATCAGAATTTGACTCATTTGGCTCTTCCCCTTTCCACTCTTTTCTTGGGATTGCTCCTCCAGTCCTTCCTGTCCTCTGAATTGCACCAGATTGTTCAGCATACTCCCTCTTTCTGCTCTTCTCCTCTCTGTTCCCACACAACAGGTTTGGGCCCCAGTAGTTCTCCCAGTCCCATGCCCATATGCTGGTCTTGTCCCCTTTCTGTTACCCCCTCCTCCTTTGCTCACCCCCTACACTGCCTCATTTCCATTTCCTCCACACTTCATTCTGCATCATATCCCCTTTGCTGCCCCTCTCCTCGAAGAGGACCTCGGCACATGGAGCAGCCACGGAGAGGAGGACAGCACAAAATGATCACTCTGTTTCATAGCAACTCCTACTGGGAAATTACTCAGAAACCTGAGTAAGAAACTCAGCAAGAGCTGCTGAGCTGCAAGCGATTTTGTCCATTGCTGTCCTCCTGCCCTGGTCAGAGAGTTTCCAGCTCAGTGGTAAGAGGAATGAGACGTGCTCTAGGCTGAACTCATTGCATGGCCTCATTCCTCCCCACTGAGGTCTCTCCCCAGTCACTGAGATGAGAGAAGAACTATACACGCAGTTTAAGTGAGCAGCAGAAGAAGGGTCAATTATTGTTTGAATTTCCTTTTCAGTAAGGTCAGCTGCATTCCCTTCCCTTTTGTATTTCCTTAGCAAGTCTAAGCTAGGGCTGGTGGCACAGGTAGGGTAAGAGCTCAGGCAAGCCAACCCCTGCCAAGTCTGCTGCTTTTCAGTCCCCTTCAAAAGCCACACACAGATTCGCTGCCATCCATCGTTTTTTCCCCCCGGGGAGCTGTATGCGGGTTCGGTCCTAAGAAAAGATCTCCAAGTCTGCTTTAATTATTACTCCATTACTGGCTGTAAAATAGCCTCTGGCACACAAAATGACATTTGGGCAATACCTGTTTCTCCTGAATTTAGGTTTGCAATTTCACTAGAAATTATTCAGATAGAAGTGTAGCTTAAGAAAAAAGCTGATGGGAAAAATTATCTTTTCCGTTTTCACCCTGCACTTCTTCCCTTAGGATGAAGGGGTGAAGATGTCCCCCAGCATGTTTACCGTGCCCTGTAAGGATACAAATACTGCATGCAGCTCAGTTTAATACCCGAGGGGGTGCCGCATTGAGTCCCCCGAGTAACTGGGGGTGCGCATCACCATGGCGGCTGGGTGTCGGGGTCTCTGCAGTGTGCTGACGCCACTCCATCTCCACACAGGGTGCCGGTGGGAGCCGGGCAGCCCAGGGCCGGGGGAGCTCAGGCAGCAAAAGGGGCCCCGGGAGCCATCCACCCCGGCGGGGCCGCTCACACCGCCGCCGCCACCACCACCGCCACGGCTGTCAGGCCAGTCGTCCCTATCACGGCTCCTCAGACGCATCCCCAGCTACAGGCGGCCTCTCCGCAGCTGAACAACTGCTTGAGGTACTCAGCTCAGCAGCCAGCCGGCCAGACCCGCAACGCCATGCAGATGGGTACGTACGGCAGCCGCTGCGAGCCGCCCGGCCCCGTGGCTTGCCTTCGCCGGGCTCTCGGTTCAGTCGCAGCTCAGGCAATGTGGAACAGAGTACGTTTTATTTGCTTGTAATATTTACGGGCTTCTATTGATCTCTGGGAACCACGTTGTGTTTTTCAGATTGTTCTGTTGCTACAGCTGAAATAGATTATAGTGTTTACAAATATTTATACAATTTATCTGAGCGAAAGCAAGCACCCTGCATACTAAGGAGATTAACAGTTCTGAGTCCGGTTGGCATGCTGACGGAAAAATACTGCCCTTATCACAGAGCAAGTAATACGCAACTTAAAATTAAGAAGCATTTCATTGGGCTTCGGGGATGAAAGGTATTTATTAGGCAGAACGGGACCCGGTGTTAGTGATAAAGCAAGAGATCTGAAAAATACTGCCACCTTTTTGAAACGAGAATAAGAGCTTCTCACACCAGGGGGGCTCTGTTCTTTCTGGGTTTCCTTTTTGATGTACGGCACAATTTTCTGGAGCACAATTTATTCCCCTTTCCCTGATGTTAAACAGCTCTGATGTTGAATAAAGTAAAAGTAAATCCTGCGGTGGAACTTCACAGTAAAATTTAAAACATTTTGTTTCTGATATTTTATAGGGACTTGAGCCATGGTGTTTACAAAGGCAGATCGGTAAGGACTGCTGAAAACTGAGGTCTTAGCTACAAAACAGAGCAGCCCCAGATGAGAAATATACTGTGGTGTAAGTCACGGATTCATACCTTTTGAAGCCAGAAGGGACCATTATGACCGTCTAATCTCACCTCCTACACAGTGCAGGCCAAAGGCAAGAAAATGTAATCAAATACATGTGAATCCGAATCTCGAACAGGGCAAACTCCTCTGCTCAACAAACATTGGCAGGACTTTATATGCCATCCATGCCACACTGGGGAATAATCTATTTATCCTCTTTTTGTCTGCTTTAAAGGGCTGCTGCTCCCCCCCTAAAGCCACGCACTGTCAGAAGCCCTTCTGCTCCTGCGGTGCAAAGGCAGGAATGTCCCCCTTGGGTAAGGGCACTAACGGAGGGTTCCTGCTGGAAAGCGGCGTAGGACGTGCCTCTGCGCTGGGTGCCCGAGCGTCAGCGCGCACGCCTCTGGCAGCCCGGCGTCTGTCAGCTCCTGGTGCGTCCCGTGCCCGTGCCAGCAGGCAGATGGGCTCCCCTGAAGCCGAGGTGGTGGATCATTTCGCCCCACGCAGCTGGCATCCCTCCACGGTGCTGCTGTGCCGTACCTCCAGCAGCTTCCCAGGTTTAAGACTGCTCTTCCAGGTCACTCTGACATCTCAAAGTGCCATGGGGCCGGCAGGCAGTGTAATCCACAGGCCGCAGGGCTGCTCTAAAGCCTCCTAAGTGGGACTTCTCCAGCCCTTCCAAAAGGGCTCCATAGTCCTGCAGGACAAGGCAATGCACATTCACTTTTTGAAAAACCTTCCAAGAGAAGGAAGCTGGCACAGTATTCAAATCACGTTTTCTGTTGGCTTGCAATATGCATGAGTAACAAATCAATTTTGCACAAGGCCACTAATGTAGGAATACACCCAAAATGAAATATGAGTGGTGTAGAACAAAAATAGCCTTCAGTGAACATTGCTAATTAATAGCATGTTTGATGCAGCACAGTCCAGATCCAGAGATCCCAGAGCAAAGGCATACATTGTAACAGTAAGCAGATGAAATTACAGAATAAAATGTGAGAGCCCTGCTCACAGTTGATTTTTTTCAGGCCATTTATTTTGCTGTTTTCCATGCTTTCCGTTTCCTTTTGTCTGGAAACATGGCGGACTATGTGAAAGAAATAACGTACCCAACATAATTATCAAATCAGTCTTCAGCATCCAGGTACATGTAGTGAAATTCCATTACAGTGCTTTTCCTCCAGAGTTAGGAAAGCCGTTCCTCCCTACAATCAGTAGTTCAAAATCTTGACCCTGCAATCTTAACCATACCAGAAAAATTAGATTTCTGGCAGCAGAGGTTGCACATTTCACAGGCCCCAAATGTGAAAATTAGGAGGAGAGAATCGCTTCAAGATAACCAGTGGTGCCCTGTCTGGCTCTCCAGAAATGAATTGCACTTTCCAATGTATGTTCTTGGTAATCCAGGGAAGGGGAGAAAAGGTAACTAATAGTAAAAACAGTCTTGGAGGTGTCTGTAATAACACCTTTTAGGCCCTTCCTCATGCTACATGGTAAAATCACTGCAAGTTTAAGACCAATGAAAGATAGTTTGGTTGGTTTTCTATGAGAAGCAGTAAAAAAAGAGATGTTACAGCGTCAGGGAGTTACTGTGAGGGAGGATCTCGTAAACTTTGGAGGTGCTAATCTGATGATCTCTTGCCCATCAAGTTCAGTATCATATGGCATGAGGCTGGGGAATTAAATTCTCTCCTAACCGCAGGAGTGCGCAGCTGGTGTAGTGAGTGTGACAAATGGCACTCCTTGTCATTTTAATCCCCGGTAATGGGTGCCGTTGCTAACCATGGAAACAAAAAGTTGTGGTTTGAGTTGTTCTGGCATTGTTGTTTGGTTACAGATTGAGTGAACTCCAGTAGTTGCTTTTAGTCCTGCATAAAAATGTATCCTTCAGATGAATTTGTAAGAAAACCACAGATCAGAGTGGGTCAGAATTTTTCCAGAAACATGCTTCTTGGTCAAAGAAAAGCTGACTTGTTGGAATCAAAGCCTGTTGTCAGGAATGGATGTAGTTCAACCAGACTGCATCCAGAAAGCTGTCCTGGCTCAGAATGCAATGAGAAGGAGACGGAGAGGCAAAGAGAATAGTCAGCTGCGCAGAGATGTTGCATAGGACAGGCAGTGCACAATGACTGGATCCTGTGCTTTCACTTCCCAGGTGAATTCCCTGACCAGAGGCTATTGCGGAGTGGGTGAATAGGTTGTGCTCAGAAAAATGTTCAAAGGTTCAAATTTGCACTGGTGCAGGACTAAACCAGATTATGAAACCTTGAAATTATTTGTGAAATGGGTATTTTCCAGCCAGTCCTACTACTGAATCATTTAAGTGGGGGAATGTCTAAGTGTGGACTCAGCTTCTGCTCTGTACCTAACTGAAGTGGAGTTGTATGTAGATTATACCTAAGCAATCAACCAACCTGGAAGTTGAAGGAAACATCATTGTGGGAATGGACCCGGAGCTCTGTCACACTTTTTGAAACATGAGGCATGCAACAGGCCCCCGAATCCCTGGGGAGGTGACCTCGGCAGTGAGTCGTGGTCACCATTAAACAGCTGAGCACCGACTCCTGGTTCCTAGTGGTTATAGGCAGGGCGTGCTCATCAGGGCAAGCAAGACTTAAAGGCACTTCATAGTCCCCAAGGGACCTTGCTGGCAGAGATGAGGCTGATCTCAGAAATTCTCCAGTGGATTCCTGCTTAATTTATCTTGCACAGCACAGTGATGTGCTGTTGATCATTTTGTTAAGGCTGAAACAAGAGACCTTCTCTTGTAATTGCCTTCTGTGAGGTCGTCTGGGCTAACCCTTTAGGTTCCACATTACACTGCCCCAGAAGATTTCAGGGAATTAACAGCAGCATTAAGAGGGGGTCTTGGACGTTTGGAAAACAGCTCAGTTGGAATGAGATTAAGTATTTAAAAAATCAGGTAGGCTTTTTATTTATTTCTGAGAGTGGGGGTGGTTAGCAAGACTGTACCCCTGTGGCACCCCTAGGAAGGAACGGCCATTTTGGTGATAACAGCCCCTTCACAGCTGGGAGGGGGATTTCTAAGATACTGCCAAAAACACTTTCAGGCTGAGATATCCTCAGTGAAAGGTAAGCGCTGTAGCTCTCCGTCAGGCCCCAGCAGCCTCGTGCCAGCGACTGCAAGTGAAGGGCTGGGTCTGGCAGCATGGCGGGGGGCCTGACCGCGCTCTGCCCTCCTTCCACAGCTCACCCCCCGGCACCGGCACCGGAGCGTCCCACTGCCACGGTCTCACCGCTGCGGACACCCAGCTCGCCCTCCCGCCTGCCAGCCGCCGCCATCCGGCCGCACCCCGCCGTCTCCCCGCAGCACGGCCACCAGCCGCCCGCACCGGGGGCCCGGCCCCTCATCCCCCTCACCTCCGCTGCCGCCGCCATCACGCCACCCAACGTCAGCGCGGCCCACCTCAATGGCGAGGCGGGCGGCGGGCCCCTGGGTGGCCCTGCCAGCCCCAGCCCTGCCGGCAAGGCCGAGGAGAGGAAGAACGAGAAGGTAAGAGCTGCCGCGGAGGGCAGAAGTGGGTTTTCATCACCTGCCATGCCTCAGGTTGTTTCCATGCGTCATCCTCTCCCCACCCCTCCGCTCTCTTGTTGCCCACTGGGATGAGAAGCGTGGGGAGCTGCTCTCCTCCTGAACTTCTCTGTTCCTTCCGACGATGGTGTCCAGATCTCGCAGATTTGCAGAAAGACATTATAGCAGGGTCTCGGGCCTCAAAACCAGATGGGCAAGCCAGAAGCAGTCTGCCGAATAATGTGACAGAAGTTATGGCAGGGCAGATGACACAGGCATGCTGAAGCTGCAATGCATGAGCGGCAGAGCTGTTTTACCATTCTGCAAATATCTGGGTTTCCTGCAGAAAATGTCGTTGCCACAGCACAATGGAGCAAGGAGAAGGGCCTCAAAAGTGGGTCACTGCGGCATATGGGAGGGTCAGCCCTTCAGGAGCTAGCCCCAGCAGCCACATTTCCATCCCTCATGCACCTGGCTGAGGAAAGCCAGTGTGGAGAGCTGCTCTCTGCGCTCCGCCTTTTAGGTTTTGCTTTCACCAAATGTTTGCGTTGGGTTAACAGCTCCCATTTATCAGCGCTGAGGGTTATCTCCATGCTGCCTGGCAGAGCCCACTGATTAAACGTCCTGCTGGAAGCAAACTCCTGGTTTGTATCTCAGCAGGAAGAAGAGATGTGGGGGCTTGCTTTTCCTTTGGATCTGCAAGTATTCTTTCCCGTATGTTCACCCAGCTTTTCCATGGTGACAGGCACATGCAGGGTAAACATCTATTCTGGACACAGTAACACTGAGGTTACAGATCTCATGAATGGTCAGAATCACAGGCAGCCTCTAGTTTCACAAGATAAGGAACATGAATTTTTAAATCCCTTCTGTAATCCTGTCTTAAATGTTCTGATTGTCTTTTGGTGAAAGAGGAAAGCTGTAAACTGCTGCCCCAGGTGTGAAATTTAGGTACTTGCTTTTGAAGAATGACTTCCAAATGTGTATCGAGGGCTCCATGGTGCGTGAGCAGTACAATACCGGCTACTTCTGCAAGTCAAAGGAAGTGTATAGCATTCAGCCATGGTGGTAGATCTGCATGTTAACTCAGAGCTGTGTGTAGTAGCATATTTAATACTTCCTATAACTAGCATGCTATTCTGTAGGTCCATATATTTTAATTCATGTGGGACTGCACGCCAAAATTTCCTAGGCAAACTTATGTTGCGTTCCTACCAAAGATACTGGTTAACCTTTCCCAAACTGTAACAACTTTAAGTTACTGAATTTGGATGCAGGGAAGTAAATTTATGGGTTTTTTTTTGAGCTCCATGGATAAAGGGGAGATGCAAATAATGTACTACATCAATGCAATGAGCATTGCCAAAAATCAGTACAATGCCTGGGAAGCACCAGACAGAAGTGACACTAAAAATTGTCGTCTCTGACTGTATAGAAACTACGTACAAAACTATGCTCAACTGTGTTGAGCAATATGTTCCTGAATCTCCTCCATGTCATATTTCACTTTCATTTTAGGAAGATCTGAGTTAATGATGCTTCCTTTCCTTTTAGAAATCCTTTTAGAAATAGTGACTGATGTTTGGCCAGTTGAGTTGTGCTCCTACTCTTTGCATAATTCAAATCAAACCGAAGTATCTCTTTGAAGCTGTTGAGAGCTTGGATAGTGCCAGACTAAAAGCCATGTCACTATTCAAAAAGGAACTGTGAGTCAGAACTGGATCCATATCTGGAACCACACTTGGTATTTCCAAAGTGGAGGCTGTTTGGGCAGGGGTTTGGGTAAACGGGGAACAACCATAACACTCAGAAAGAATATCTGTGGAGAGAGGCAACGTCTGTTATTGCTACACCTGTTAGGAAAAAAACAGACAAGTTTGAGGGGCAAAAAACAGAAGCGGGGACATAACTAGCAAACTGCCAGATAAGCAAAGATTGGAAACAGTTTGAGTTCAGTTTCATTATAATAATCAGTCAGGTACTTTGAGATTAAAGGAACAGAGGGGATGTTAGTAAGAGGAGTGGTAATAAGGTCTTCAGCTCTACGGAACACAGGGTAGAAGAAATGCACAGATAATTATCTCCTGAGAAAATGAGATTAGCCAGTAGTGTCTGAGGTAAATAGTAACATGCTGTAGAATTAGCATTGTTGTTGGATTCAATGGTTTTTGGTCATGTTATGAATTTTAACCCCAGCTTTGTCTTTCCAATTTCTTTTGTAGGATTCCTTTGTGGATTAGGGCTGAGCAATCAGAGGCAGAACAGCTGTTTTGAGAAACATTCTCTTGTTGTTAATTGAGTGTTTCTTTCACACGCTGATTGTCAGTGTGAGTTCACTGTGGTACACAAGGAGTTCACATGGTACATGGGAAGAAGTAGTTTACATTCTGGGATGGCCATGCTGAGGATCCACTGGGTTTCATGGTTCTGTTGTAGAGGGATATTTCCTGTGAGGGCTATGGAGACAAACTGCAATTTTTATTTTTTTTTTTGCATTGTCACTCTGGTATAGTCAGATATATTGGTCCTTGGGAATTTTCTTCAGATGATAAGTTTAGAAAGGTTGGTTGGTTCCTTGAAGGCCAGGCTGAGAGATAGTAGGAAAATGTATTTTAAGATATGATCCTCTACCAATTTATGCTTTATGAGTTCCTGCCTAGATTGCACTCAGGGTTACCAAATGTGACATCAAGGGGCAGGTGTTGTAACGAGTCTGTATATGCTACTTGGGTAGCTTTTTCCAAGACAGGATTGTTTTTACCTTGGGAACACCCTTGTTGAGTGCACTGCTAATGCTTTTCTCTGCGCAAATATTTTATATGCCAATGATATTTCACAGGTTCCTGTTGGTGTGCAGCAGTCAGATATGGGCACGTTTCAGGATTTCTCTAAAATCAAGGGACTCTGATTCCAATTTTTACTCGTGTTTCCTTGTGATCGAAAGACAAGTGGCAGAAATAATCCCAAGAATTATGTTTTTCAGCTCCGTAGGAATGTTTCGGTTGTTCATCTTCTGTTAAAATAAATAAATAAATAAATCTTTAGGTCTATTTTTCTATGTTTCCATTTCTCTACTTCAGCTTATTTTTCGAGGGTCTTGATCAGAACTTCCAAACTGGCAGGTAAACGCTGGCACCCTGGTAATAGTGTCTGACTGTCACGCTTGTGCTGACACATGGGAGACAATCAAGAGGCGAAATCCGGCCTCCATGCCGGTTTGCACTTGTCAGGGTGCACCTATCCCAGGAGGATCCCGGGACCAGCCTCCTGCCCAGTTAGGGAACAGCTTCGAAGCTGCCGTCCTTTTCCAGCTGCTGGTGCTAGCTGAGGTAAGACTGAGCGATAGACAGTGCTTAAGTCCACTGTGCGGCCGTGCTTGCGAAGTGCTCGGGCAGCCGAGCAAGCTTAGAAGCAGACCACTTGAAAATCAAAGCTGTTGCGGTGCTGCATGGGCTCGGTACGAAGCAGCAGGAAAGGCAGCTCACGCAGAGGTAGAGCAGACGCCACAGGAATAACAAGCCGGGCACTGAATACAGACACGGGAGCATGGCAGAAGTCAAAGAGGTAATGTGCTCGGGGCAGTGCAGGAGAGAGAAGGGCCTTAGCAGCTGCGGGGGGTGCAGCAGGGGCTGAGGAGAAGGGATGCCAGTGGGGAGGGCAGCGGTGAGGGTGCTGTGTGAAGCCCACAGAGAGGGAACCTGAAATAGGGGCTGGTGTTTAGCTAAATAAGGTGGTTGAAGGGAGCAAGGTGTAAGGAAGAGTTTTCCTTCTTTTTCTCAGATGTTTCCTGCTTGAAGGCAGTTTTTCTTCTTTTCCAGGAACAAGGTTTCCTTCTCCAGAAGAGAAATAGTAATTCCACCCAGAGTCAATCTCTTGATTCTTCAAGGTTAGATACAGGAGTGCCCCAAAACATTACAAGGGCAGGAAGGAGGTAGAACAGAGAGGGAATGGGGAGCACGCTGTTTCCTGTAGGGGTGTGTGGTGGTGTCAGAGGTATTTGAGCTCTAGTTTCATCACTTGCTAATGATACCTGCATGTGCAGCCATCTGAAACTCGGAGAATACAATCCCAGTTCCCAAATCTTCTGAACATCCAAAAGCAAGGGATGGAGATCTCAGCTGCAAAATGGATGTAAAACCCTGTGTTTTGGGGGCTTTTTTAAATTGGGAACCCTGCTTTTTCAGTCATGATGAGCAGTGTGCAAATTCAACTGATAGATTACAGCTGAGAGCTTGTAATTATGACATGACTACTGCTCTGACCTCGGTCAATTTTTGCTATAATAGTTTCTGCTGTACATAATCTGGGCTGATGCTTAATACCTCAGATAAAACCACTTGTTTGAATGAATTAATGCATTTCTCATTAAATGTGCTCCTCATTACGTTAATCAAATCAAGCAAATCATGCTGGGTGGTTTGACCACTGTAATTAAACTTTCTTTAGAATCCACTCATTTAGCTTTTGATGAGGATTTTGATTAAACTCTTCCAAAATGTCTGGCCTAATATCTGCTAAAGAGGAAAATAAGAGCTTGCTCTAGCGAGCAACCCATTAATTCATTCATCACAGAGTTACACCAACTCCTTACTGTTTTACCTAGCCAGAGTATATGGAAATATTTGAAAATTGGCAATGTAAAATTAAATGTTTCTTATAACTATGCTGAGAGAAAAAAAATCTATTTGCAGCTTTAAAATTAGTAACTGTGTTCCTGGAATATACAGAAGAGCTGGATAAGCAAGTCACAATGAATGGGAAAGTATAGTGGGTTGCTGTTTGCTGATGTTAAGATAGCAAGAGACACATCTTCAGAAAACGTCTTTGAACATGCACCAACAGTTTTGCATGTGAAGATTGAATCAGTAAACATCTGTCTGTTATTTTTTCTCACTGGTGTCACTCACTTTCTCAAATATCAGTTCAGCTCAAAATAGCTGCATTCCTCAAATGATACAGTCTGTTTGGCTTGATCCTGGTGTAAGGACTCTATTACAAGGTAGAACAAGCCAAGGCCTGTTTTCTGGCCCCACAAGTGTCCCAGCATGACTTGCAGCCACATTTCTAAGCTTTCTTCTCCACCCAAAATAGGGTGACTGCATCCAGACTGCTTATCGAGAACAGTCCTGGTACATGGTGTGGCCCAACCGCTGTCCGGGGAGAGAGCCAAACCCACAATGATTAATGGTTGCAGACCAGGGTTTGATCCTAAATCCTGGCCATGTTTTATGTGCCAGTACAGACATGACCACAGAGACTTCCCTCTCCACCGCACCTCCTTTCTTCCCGTGCCTTCCTCTGCCCTCAGTGCCCAGTCCCACCCCGCAGTGCCCACCCTGACTTTATGTAGGGCTCAGGACTAGATCAAAGGCCCTTTGAAATGTTGGCTTTGTAAACTCTGAGGTGCTCTTTGGCCTTATTTCACATCAAAGCTGTGGTTGGTAAAACTAAAACTGCCAACTTACCGGTTAGTAAAACTAAAACTGCTTAAAGGACCTGATTCTACGTGGTCGTTCACCTTCAGTTTTCACTTATTGTTAGCCTCTGTATTGCGACTTCTTCACATATTAACTTGTCCCTGAGTGAAAAGGGTTTGTTATCACTTCATATCTACTAAAGAAATTGAATTCCTTGTCCAGAAAATGGAATATCAGTCTCAAAAGTGAAGTGCTGAGTACTTGCAAGGACTGTGTAGATATAAAATGACATGACAAAAATAGTGGTCACCCTGGGACAAATAAAAGCAGCTTAGGACAGAGTTGGTGAAAGTAGATTTTTCAGATACAAAGTCAGTATGACTGACCCTGAAGTTTTGGGAGAGGAATTCAGTCTTCCTAGTAGATAGGAAATGATTTAATATTTTTCACTTGTAGCCAGTTCACCTAAGAGAGCCCCCGAAGTTGTACAGGTATGAAATGGAATGATAACAGCCAAGTGACAAAATGAAAGCAGAGTGAGACATAGAAATGAACAAATTGCACAAGGGCAGAAGAGTCTGGTTTGAATTCTTAGAATAAGTGTCTCAAAACGTAGAAAGCATCAAGAAGAAGCAACGTTGAAATAGTAATGTAAAAATTTGCATGAAAATGATAAAGAATAAGTTCTGTGAAGCTAATTTGTTTGGGTAATCTGTAAGATGTCTGAGTTGGTCCCAGAGCCACCACCGTCAACATTTCACAGATCATTTTCAGAGTCAGATTTGACTTTTCTCTTGAACGCATGTTCCAGTTTGTTCTTCAGGAAGAATTCTTTAATCTGGAATATTTTAGTCCAGTTCTCTAAAGACTTGTGCACAGAATACATACTGTTAATCCATTTCCTTTCAGCAAAGGAGAGGGGGCTGCATTCATCACAAACGCACCACTGCTTCCCATGCTCCAGAAGGCAGATCTTGGCTCTGTGACCAGCAAGTGATTCACCAGAAACTTGGCCTGGGAGAGGAAACCTCTTTTTCTGGTCATGTGAATTCAGGCCACAAAGTTCTGCTTTAGGGCAGAGAGCTCATGCTTCAAATCTCTCCAGCACCTTCTCCTTCATCATTAGAGTTCAGTTTGAAAGGACAAAAGCCTGGCAACTCGCTGATGAATATTTTAAGGCTGGCAAATAACCCAGCCAAAAGCATCAGCCCCAGCTGTCAAAACACAGAAAACTTCAGCCTTACAATAAAACAGATTTCTGTTATTTCTGACTGGCTAGGATTCTTCTGCTTAGATCAAGGGCAACAAGTCATTGATCAAAATTTCTTTTTCTTCTTCGCATTTTTGATGTTAGGAAATGCTTTCAAACTCCCCACAGATATTTCCAGCATTGACTTAGCTGCCAAGCAGCCTCTGAGAGCTCTTCCTCTTCTCTCTCCTCTCCCCCTTCCTCCGCTTATCTGCCTCGTAGCACTGTCACAGGATTTCTGGAGTGGCCACGGTGGATTTCTCTAACGCCGCTTCGAGTGGTTCTGTGCTGTGTGCTGTGGCCGTGAGGGGAAGCAGATCCAGGGGAGGCGAGGACGGAGACTGCTTTAGCTTCAGGAGGAAATTCAGCTCATCTACTTACTGGACGCGGAGCTGCTTGGGTGCCAAGATGCAGCACTCAGCCGGCACCCGCAGAGACCTAATTTTATAAGGCATTCGTCCCCTGTTGGACTCCGGTTTCCTCATCCCCACCCCAGGCCACACAACCCTGCCGCTGAGCAGCCCGTGGCAGCTCGTGCCTTCCCCTGCCCCTCGCTCCCTCGTAACGCCAAGCTCCCAGTTCCCGTGCCCAGGTTAAAAAGCAGAGAGCGAGTAAAGCGCCTGTCGCTGCCCCTGCGTTCCCAGAAGGGACATGCGGGGTGAAACCGTTCCAGCAGAAAAACACAGCAAGAAGCCGGATGCCTCGAAAACAGTGCAACTCTGCAAACAACTTGCTGTGCATCGGAGTTGGTGGCATCTTGGCCTCTCGTGTGTCCAGGACTCATTTGCTTTCCTCAGTGGTTTTCCAACTATGTGTTTACAAGCCAGCGAGTATTAAACTGCCAAGAGGCAACAGAGATTATTCACTGAGATACAAATATCTCAAGCTCTAATACAATTGTTTTAGGGAGACAAAGTTTGAACTTTGCTGTGAAAATTGACTGTAATCAACTTTTCAATGTCCACGTTTCTTTTTTTCGGTCACAGAGGTACTGATATTTTTCTTTGCTTTGCTCTATAGTTACTCATAGTAGGTGGGTTAAAATGTCTGGGATCAATGCAGAAATACTTCAATAAGCTCTGTTTGAAGAATTACATAAACTAAATGAAATTGCGGTTTCTGTCAAACATCAGTACTGTAGAAACAGCACTTTGTAACAGACAACAGATATCTGCAGCGTACTTCTGTTTTTATCGTGTAACTTGAGGGCATAACCAAGTTATAGCAGGGGGATATTTATCTTATTTCGTACATTTTTGTTTATTTTTCATTTTGCAGTGGCAGCAGAAAGATTCAACAGCCCTCAGCTTTTATTTTGCCAAATGGTAAAGCCACTTTAAAGTCAATCTGTTGGGTTTTTTTGTTTTTGTTTTCTTTTTCCCTGAGTGTCTCAAGCATCAAGTAATTCCCTTCAGACCAAATCAAGACATGGAGCCAGCGCTTGTCCGTGGTGGTCTAAAGAAAAATGCTCTTATTATGCCCTCTAGAGAAAAGATCATCCTGAGGAATTCAGAAAGTACACCATACAGAAGTTGTTTTTCAGACACTATGTCTGCAAGCTGCTTGTAATCAGTTAATATGGGGTGTCAAGCAGTCAACCTTTTATAAAAACAATTAATTATAAAGACAGAACTCAACCTGTTGCTTTGCTTTTTTGCATGTATTTTGTTTGGTTCGTATTGACTGATATATTTCCTTAAGTTAAGACTATGGAAGCTACAATACTCATTCACATCAGGCTGTATTCAGCACGCTAGCAGCAGACTGGCATTGGGCTTCATCACCAGATGCCCCAGGGAGAGAAGTAACTTAATGCGAGTCCATGGCCAACTTAATTTACAGTAAAGTAAATTTGCTGTTCTATGTTTTTTAGTCCCCATTCATGATCAGTTCAGAACCGGCATATTTAAAAATGGAACTAGCTGGCTTTTTTGATGACTTCAGAGATCTCTATTCCCTCCTGTACCCCATCATGTTATTCTTCGCATCTTCAGTTGTGAGACAGAAGAGGGGGGAGGTCGGGCAGGCAGAGCCTATCAACACGATGGTGCCTGCTGTGGCGAGGGAAACGCATAACCTAGGCTTTGATCAGGACATAAAAGAGAAAACTGATTTTCCAACTTTTAAATTCTTTTCCAAGCAGGTTTTATATCTAAGCCAGATACTTTTGGTTGGCAGGCTTA
Organism: Anseranas semipalmata; assembly: GCA_013399115.1. Taxonomy (NCBI): domain Eukaryota; kingdom Metazoa; phylum Chordata; class Aves; order Anseriformes; family Anseranatidae; genus Anseranas; species Anseranas semipalmata. The sequence continues at coordinate 671,954 of VXAA01006387.1, forward strand.
GATGCAACCTGGTCAGGAGATGCTCCTGACCAGCAGGGAAAGTGGCACAGGGAAGGTAGAGAGGATCATGGCCCCACAGGGATGGGATGGGCATCTGTTCTCCAGCCATGGGAAAGTCAGGCCACAGATGTCTAATTTCTCTTAAAATCAATCGGTTAAGATCACTCCACAACTTCCTTGAGCAATCTGTTCTAGTCCTTACATATCTCTAGGGCTAGAAAATTTCTTATTATCCCTCCTAAATCTTCTGTGGTTACAGACGCTTCTTCATGTCCTGCTCTGGAAGAACAGCTGATCAACTTTCTCTTCCAATAGCCTTCCACATATTAGAGAACTAATAATGTGTTGTGCCCTCTCAGTTTCTCTTCTTCCAGCCTAACTGAGCCCAGTTCCTAGCCTTTCTTCACAGGTGCTGTTTTCTGGGTCTCTGATTCTACTTTCAGCTCTCTGGACAGTCTTCAGCTTGCTGGGGTCTTAAAGAGTAGTGCCCCAGAGGAACTCAGCTGAGACCTTGTTAGGGTCAATTAGGATCGAGTAAGTACTTTCCATGGCTTACGTATAAGATGCTTGTTATGTGTTTCCAGGTGAAGTTTGCCTTTTCCGCAGCAGCACCTTGACTCACGCCCTGTTTGTTTTCCACTGTAACTCCCATGTCCCTTTCTGCAGAGCTGCTGGCATGCCGGTCACTCCTCATTTTGCATCTGTGCATTTGATTTATTCTTCCAAGCAGTTGCACATCATGCTTGTCTTGCCCAATTTCACCAAGTTGATTTGGGACCATTTCTCCATTTTAGGAAGATTGTTCTGAATTCTTACCCTGTTTGTCCTCTCAACTGCTGGCAGACACACTCAGCTCAGTGCCCACTGCATGTTTTAGAGCTCATCTACCAAGTAATTAATGAAAAGATTGAATAGCACTGGGCCTAAGACAAGCCCTGTTGGAACCTACTTGAAATGCTCTCCCATTTGACAGAAAATCACTACCTGGAACACATTGCAAAGCAACTGGTAACATCTGGTTATCTGTCTGCAGTTTGACTTCTTGTATGTATGCTGCTGAGTTAAAACAGAGAGAGAGTACAAGTCTGGAAGGGACCCCTCAAACACACACATTGCCGTCCTAGCAAGAAGAAGTTGAAAGGACAACTTGTACAAGATACTCATCATATTGTCTGCTCTACTGTAGGAAGACTGTCAGATACAGCAATAGTAATCATAATACAAGAATTTGACTGGAAGTCATGGTTGCCTAACTAACGGGCTACTAATTCTGTTATCTTTATAGGCAGAGACATTCCAATTAGCCATGGTCAAACCGGAGATGAGACGATTCTAAGTCAACGTTTACCCACACTGGTCTGCCAGAATGAAAATAAGAAAGGCTGTCAGTCTTTCTGTACACAGCATCATTTGATCAACCACTGAGTTCAAGGGGAAAGCTTCCTGCACTTTTATCTGAGTTGTATAAAGGGTTTTTCGACTTCATCTGTGGTAGGCAGGCTTGGAGACAGACTGTTATGACAAAGCTGTCATTTCTGCTCCAGTGCAGTAGTGATTTTATCTTTATATAGTTTCTCTCATTTTCAGATATGAGATCTATGTAACCAACATCTTCACAGAGGCTTTTTGAGCTTCTGCATTAAAATTGACCATTTTTTGCAATTTGTTGGCAGGATCCACCTTCAATTTCAGGTCACACTGGCCTCTTCTGTATCAGTCAACTGACCGGTAGAGCAAAGAGGAATATGCTGTGTATCTGCTGTTGTTGCTGGATCTTTGTGCAGTGGCCACCTGTGAGAGCATGACCGGGAGTCATTGCCTCATTGCGCAGCACGCTTCAGACAAGCAGCAAATGAGCCATTTGTGTCCAGAGAGCTGGTGAGGCTACCGACATGAATTTGTGTGCAACCCGTGTGAGATGGCACCCACCGGCTGCACCAGTGAAATTATCCTAATGCCAGCTTTGACATAAAACTTTTCCTCAGACCTTTTGGTTTACCCAGATCAGCTTAAGCCTGACGTTTGAGCTGACGTGTTTTGTCTCACAGTTGGAGTGGTCTGAGGAAATGGAGAACGTTGGTTTAGGTGGCAAATCTGCTAGGTAGTAATTAGTTAAGTCAGTGTAACTCAATTGCATTTAATTATATGGTCATACCTGTAGGCTACGTGTCAGGGAAGAAAAAGTGGATAAAACAGACAAAGGAAGGGAAGATAGGGTGGAAGGATAAGATTTTGCTATAGAATGAACCAGGTTTAGGGCAAAAGGAAAAAAAGCCATGGCACTATTGACTCTCCTTCCCTACTTATCAAATAGTTGTTCCGTTTGGCTTAGCGGCATTATGGGACTTTTCACTGATGATCCTTCTTGCTCAGCTCTTTAATTTAAGAAAGAAGAATGTTATTCCTCTAAAGACCTGACTTTGGCATAAGGGTATTGCAAATTGTCTTTGCTGGTTCCATTTTTATTTTTTAAGTAAGAAAAAGACAAAACTAGAAAAAAGGTGAAACCCAATTTTTGCAGAAGAGAAGATTCTCCTATAACAAATTCTGCCAGGGCTTAAGCAGCTTCTAGCAAGCCTTTTGCTACCACAGAGCTTTGTTAGTAATTACAACCCAAGTGTTGTGACATTTGGAAAGCTGCAGTGCCTTGGTTACTTTATCAAAGAAATTGTCATTTACATGCCTGGGCATTCCTCTGACACTGACAGCCACTTACTTTGCAATCCTTTAAAACGATTCTGGGATTCCTTCTTCATTTTTTAAAAAGCATATGTAATAAATTGGTCTCTGGTCACTTGGCTTGTTGGAGAACTCACACTCATGAGGGCAGGAGGGAGCAGGGGCAGGGGCCTGATTTTTTTACATACTAAAAGCACCAGGAACAGTTTTTCGGATGCTCAGATTTGATGCTGTGGGATCTGCCGGAACTGGAGGGCAACCTTCAGAGAAAGCGAAATGTTCGTGCTCGTGGCTTTGATCATGTCCAGGACCTGCTTCTACAATGTCAGATCACCTGGGAACCATCAGGCCCCTCTTGTTCCTGCCCCTCGCCCGAGCCAGGCTAGCCCAGCAGCAGTGCAAGGCCCAAATAATTTTCAGAAATATGTTGCCCCCGCAATAGGAGCTTCTGCTTTCGTAGCCTCTGGCCCACAGTCCGTGCAGGTGTGATAAGTTGTCAGGTGTCAGTCTCAACTGGTTCCTCAGTCTCTAGTTAAATGCATCTTTTATGAACTGGTGAATTGTTTGTAGGAATTATTTCGCTGTGATGTGTTTCAGTGTCTGGTGCACGCAAACCCTGCCAATTTTTCATTGTCCACAGGCAGCCCTTTTTCCCTTCTGTGGGGAATTGATTTAGAGAGAAGAATATACCTGCTGTGATGCTGTGATTCCACAAGCAATCTTGTCTCTGAGTGCCGGCCACCCCGATGCTATTTAGCTCGTTGGAAGTGCTGAAATTACAGCCTGAGGTGGCATGGCTGCTGCAACAATATCAACCAAGTGGGAACAGACTCATCAGTGACAAGGGACAAGATGACCTCCACTAATCCAAAGCTTTTACCCGCATGTTTCTGCTTTCCATAAAAGTACAAATCTCACTTGTCTGTCATTTAGTAAGATTACAAAGCAAGACCATGCGATTTTAACTGTTTGCTTCTGAAATGAAATCCATCCCTTGTGAATGGGGAGAGCCAGAGCTAACTATGTGTAAGATTGGAGTATGTCAAAGCACATCCTGAATTCTGTCGTTGGTTCTCTTTCATTCAAGTGTTCAACAAGGGAGCTTGCTCTGGCTTTCTGCAAAATGTGAGTGTTGCTCCCGGTGCTCCCCAAGACCGATAAATCTTTTTCATTTCCCTACAAGAGACAAGGAGCAGCAAGCTAACCAGTCGGTCTAAATCATCATATTTAAAAACACTAATTCTAAGCAGTTTCTCTGAAATTTAATGTGTTTATACATCTTTTTCTCATTTCAGAATCCCGTGCTGTCAGTGAAGCTGTGATAGATTCTCCTCTAGCTTGAATAAACGAACCTAACTTTTCAGAAAGATGCTCATACTCTGTCCGTTTTGCTTAAATTCCCTGGAAACTACAGTTAGTCTACCAAAGTTGCCTAAATCATTTATTCATACTTGATTTATATATTAAAAAAAAAAAAAAAAAAGTGTTTGAAATTTGCCGGGCTTCAGTTTGGGGTGGGTGTTCAAGACCTGTGAGTGCTGCAGCCCTTGGTCTGTGCTGTTTTGCACAGCAGAGATGGAGCTGAGGAATCCAAGTAGCAGTTGCAGGGCTGTGAAAGTGCTCTGGGGTTGCAGTTCCCAATCCTTTGTGTCTCCTCCTTGGCTGACGCTGCATCCTGCTGCCTGCCTTTTGCCCTCTCCCAGACCCCTGCAGCCGAGGAAGTCTCTGAACAGCTGATTTCCCAGCGCTGGGAGGGCACAGGGGACGGTCCGGTCCTGGCTTTGTCCTGTTTCCTATGCTCTTGCCCAAATAGCTATATTTTTTTTATCGTAACAATCATTGTCACTGATTTTATGACCTCTTTGTAGCAAGGTGGATGCACCCTGTGCATGCTCTAAGTGCTGTTTCATTTACCTGTTGGGACCTCCTGAAGCAGAGGTTGGATCCATACCATTATTTTAACTGCCTTTGCTAGATGTGTTCTCCATTAATTTCTCTGATCCCCTTCGAACCTGTTTGGACTTTTGGCTTCCACAGTCCTGTCTGCAGTAAGTCTGTATTTAATTATGTGTTGTGTGAAAAAAAAGTGCTTCCTACTTTTTAGTTTCAACCATTTGCCTGATAATCTCATTATGCTTCCCCTAATTCCTGCATTGTGAGAAATAACTGATCTGTTCCCAAGTTACCTTCTCTACGCAGTAATGGGTTTTGTAGGCCACTATCCTGTTTCCTGTCAGTTGTCTGCTTTCCAAGCTGGCATCTCCGCTGTGCAGAAGCCGTTCCACTCCTCTCATTATCCTCGTTGCCATTCTCTGCACTGCTTGTAGCTCTCTAACAGCCTTTTCCAGCTGCAGTGGCCAGAACAGGACACAGCATTCAAGAAGGCAGGCATGGCAGGGCTTTCCACGATGCTGTTTCCTACAGGTGGTCTTTACCTCATTGTCTAGCCCTTTGCTAGCAATTCCCAATGTTCTCTTCTGCCTTTTTGATACTGCTGAGCATCGGGTTTTAGGAATGACTCCCTTTCTGTGCAAGAATAGCCAATCTAGAGTCAATAGTAGCACGTTTATACTTGGGGTTATTGATTTGTATTCCCAGAGCTCACACTGCATTGACTTTTCAGCCAGTTTCACAATGAGCGTTAACTTTTGCTGAGTTCTGAAGTTTATTACCACTAAGGCTCTTGCTTCATAGTGGAATTCATAATTCCCTGTTAACCTGGGGGTAGAACTATGAGATGGGAGACCACATTTACCAGGTGAAGTATGTATGCTTCTTGCCTCTGCGTGTAGGCTGGGGACGTGGGGACTGGAGAACGGAGCAGAGAAGAGGAGATCTCAGTGCTTGGTGCTTTGTGGATTGTTGAGTGCAGAAGGGAACTGAATGTCAAATGTGTGCAAGGATATCATGTCTACTCCCTTGTTTTGAGCTCCCAGAGGGGTTGCTTACACTTCAAAGGAAGAGATGGACTAAAATCAGGATTAAAACACATCCATCTGAGCTTGGGGTTACTTCCAGAGACACTGGCTGCTTGTAAATAAGTGGAAATGTTGCCATGGACTTGGCTAGAACCATGGTTTCATCACCTTCTTTGGTGTCACTGTATTTCACTTTATCAGCACATAACTTTGAATAACTTCATCAAGGTATGGAGTAGTTTTCAGTTCCCTGGTGCTTTTCAGCTTTTCCCTCTAAAAAATATCACTGAAAACTGTTCTCAAGGCATGGAGTGAGTTGCATATCTTAAAACTTTCCATACTTTTCGTAACCATCACCCATTCCCTTCATACCAGAACAGGAAAAGCAATGAAATACAAAAGTATCCATCAGTTTCTTCCTCTATCAAACTCAGAAAAAAGACAATATCAGTGCAGCAGATCATCTGTCTCCCATTCACCATAAATAGTTTTAGAGTACCTTCTACCTTCTGGCTGTTACGAATGCAGCAGACTCCAGGAAGCCCAGGGATAGCTGAGACTCTCTGCTTCCACTTCAGCTTTTTTTTTTCCCTGCAAATTAGTCTTTAACTTTGTTCCAGTGTTTGAAAGATCTAATATTCCATCTAAATTGAATATTCAAATATATTTTTAGGTTCCCTCTGTATCTCTTTTAGTAGTCTCTAGAGCCTTGCATCCACCCCAGTTCAACAAAGCACATGATTAAGTACCTGTGTGCTTTGCGGTACTGGGACCTAAACTCTAATTTCTTTTCTCAGTTTTGTTTTCAAAACATTAGAAAGGCCCGGTGAGGCCTAAGTACAAGACATTTATGGCTTTAATACTAGTTATTTTAAAAGTCAGTGACCATAAGTCTAATATGTTTGTGCATGTATGTATGTATGTTACTGTCACTGGAATTTAAGAGCTGATGCTCTTATGAACCTAAAATCCTTTTTGTTCCTTAGCATACTAGTATACTGAGATTATAATAATAGACTTCTGGTCAAAGGCAGTTGTCTCCATTAAAAACTAAATCTTTGGCAATATTTCCACACAATATGAGATACAAAACTAGTCTTTTCCTAAAATCAGAAATACTTGTGTAGCAATTACTGAAAAGTAATTACTGTTGTCTTGTTAAGCATATCACCTATGCCTCATCAGAAACAGGGACAGACTGCAAGTGATAAATGGATATCCGTAAACTTCACAGACGTGAATTTTTCCTTTGAGATGATGCTGGTTTGTTTTTTAAGCTTTTTTTAATAATTATCAAAATCTCAAATCAAATAATTTTATAGAATTTAAAAACCTGAATAGCTTTTTCCCCAAAAGATCATCCAAAATACCACCTACTCTTTCAATGCAAGCATCAGTCACCAATAACCAAGTTGGAATCAGAGTGAAAACGCGTTACTCTCCAGACATTACCATAAATTTACTGGAACAAGTACTGACTAAGTTAAACAAGCAATAAAAGTGGTGGTTTGGGGGTACTGACTGATAGATGAGTTCCTCATTTGTTCGTTAGGACTCAGGGCAGCATTTAAGCAGTTTTGTTTCTCTTTTCTTCATTTTTAAATGATTTTCTTTTCTCCCTCTGGCTCTCTTATCTATTGATGTAACTGGTGTTGCATGAGAAATTACCTCATTTCAGTGGCTGGAGCCAGTTCCTCTATCAGCTGCAGCAAGGTCTCCTCATTTATTTAATGAGCCTGGATAGGTAGGAAATGAAGTATTAGGAGCTGCAGATGAAGAAAAGTAAAACAGAATTTTCTGTTTATTAGGGTTGTTTGGAAATTAAAAAAAAAAAAAAAAAGAAAGAAAGAAAGAAAGAAAGAAACAGAACATTTGTATTAATAAAGCCAGTATGTATAATTGGTATTTGGATTATGGCATGATTATTACCTTGCAGAGATGGGACTCTGTTATCACTTAGCCATCAGCGAAGTAGCTGCATTCTGTGCTCATCTCATCTCTGAAGCTGAAAGAAGAGCTGGTTATTATCTTCAAGTGGGGTTATTAATGAGGGGAAAAATCATCCCCAATTACTGTGAAGCAAAATATTTCAACATTTACATATCTGAGACTTCAATTTTCATCTAGTCTTTCACGAGTTCTTAAGCTCAGACTGCACTCACTTTTGAAAATGCTCCTACTGCAACACATCGAGGGGAATTTGCACCTATCCTAGCGTTGGCTTCCCCAGGCGTACGCTTCAGGGTCACAGAAGTGTTGCCCATCCCATCCGTGTGTTGCCAGAGACTGATTTCCACTGAGATTCCTTTGTGCTATGCCGTAGGAACACAGTCTCAAGCTTAGGCTTTGTGAAGGAAGTAAGGAATTCTGACGTGCAGATACTGTCTGTGTTCAGAGTCCTTTTTTTCTTAGCTGGGATTTATTTGAAAGAGCTAATTTCACTCTTTCTCTTTTTTTAAAAAAGAAGGTATTGATCCTTATGAAATTAATGATTTGGAAGTTTTGACTGTGAACCTCCTGGAATAAAACCTGAGCAGCACAAAGGTGATGATTTAAATTCAGTTAGACATGTGGGCAGTAGCCAGGAGATGGGAGAAATGCTGTCAGGACTGTGAATCCATCCATCAACACGGATGCAAAGGTCTGACCTTGGTGGGTTCAGGAGGTAGGGATGTCAAACACAGTTTGCAGTCAATTGGAAATGTAGCTACCAGACAAAGAAAACTCAATAATTACACAGCTGTTTCGGTAGATTACAGATTTCCTAGAAAGCGATATAACAGCAGTCTGTGAATGGAAAAAGGAAACCATCTTTTTTTTTCATTCAAAAACGTAATTCCTGAAAGTCATCAGATATGTCCTCTGTAAACTTCTTCTCTCTTTTCAAAACCCACAGAGTCTGTAACCAATCAGTGAAGATTTCTGTACAGCACTTATGCCCATTAATGCTTAGTTGATTTACAGTGAAACTGCCGCAGAAAGGTCTGTCTTGGACAGCCATATAAATATTAAATTAATTTCTTATGAAGGATGGTTGCTATTACACTAAATATTAAATGAATTCATAATACTTGGACACTTGCAATAAATCATTTCTGGGATTGCATTCTAACATTCCATTCCAAAATCCCCCCCCCCCCCCTTTTTTTTTTTTTTGCTATTAAAGCCATGGAAAAGGACCAGTTGCTCTTACAGAAACGTGTGGCTTTGTAGCATTGGAGCATTAATGAATTCCCACGGCACAAGGAGTTTTAACTTACTCCCATTTTACAGATGGGGGGAGGAGGCATGAAGGGGTTTATGCTGAACTGCTGATCACAGCAGGTTCAAAACCAATCTGTTTCTCATGAGAGACATCACAATAAATTATCAGCTCCTGACAGTCCTCATTTTGCTTGAAGTGCTCTGAGCAGCTTCGGCAGAGGATCTGGCAGTGTGAGACCAGAAGAGGCTGAGAGCATTTGGCAGACTCAAAGAGAGAGAGAGATGGATGTAATGTCTACACTACAGGCACCCAAGGTGCTTTTTTATTTGTTCACCTCCAAATATCTTGCCCACGGCCACAATGGGAAGGGTGGGACTCTTCAGCTTTTGACTAGCAGGTCTAGGTTTAGCAAATGAATTACATCTTAGCTCTTTAAAGACCACAGATCTTAGTCTCAAAAGTTTAGTAAAATGCTCAGTTGACTACAAAGAAGCAAAAAAATCAATTCTTTATTTTCCCTGTTGTTAAAGTAGAATGAAGGGTACATCAGTAAGTTCATTATAGCTCTCTGCTGTCTGAGGGATAGGAGCTTCAGTGTAGAAATGTATGCCAGGACTAACCTTGCAGGGTGAAAGCTGTTCTTGTAAGCAAAATCGAATGACTGTCAGACTCATCTGCTTTTTAATGTACAGATGGGTGTGAATGTATGCATTTCCTTCTTTCCAAAGACTTTGGCTTCTATGCCTTAAATGGTCTAAGTCATACAAGGTTTTTCTAATGAAAATTTGCCAAGGTATTTAAATTAGAAGCAAAAATTAGAAAAGCTGCTACCACATAGGAATATTAATTGTTCATTATACAGGGCTTTAGTTCGTGTAGTTACTTTGCATGTGCAAAGCTGCCAATTAAAGAGGCTCAAAGTGCTCACTGCTGCACAATAGCCATTTCTCCAGAGTCCCACAATGGCTATTGTATTCTGTCACTGACCTTTAGGCACCTTCAAATGCATATTGACACAGTATGCTGGGATCATTAGAGCTATTGTTTCAGTGGGCTACAGGAAAAGGAGAGGTTTGCAATTTCTGAAGAGCTTTAAAATTTGATATAATGATGACAGCAGCGATATTTCTTAATTAGAGAGTGAGAGAAACACTCTCTAACACACCAGAAGTGTTTTCCGGTACTTCAGGTGAGTTCCAGTATGCACATCTACCACAGCTCCCACAGGGCTTCCTTCTCGCCAGGGAAGGGAGATGTTTCTCGGGGCATTTGGCCTGCTTTTTTCCTGCATCCAGGGGAGTTAACTTAGTGGTTTAGACCTGATGGTGCCATATGGCCAGCCTCCCTTAGCTTCCACAGATTCTGCCTGGATGAACATCTTGGCAGGATGGAGCCTTTACTCTATAAAGTAACCTGCAAGTGATGAACGCCCTTAATAGTTGGAAGTGGTGGTATGCAGGAGACTGGGATCTGGAAGCGTAGTTCAGACTCTGCTCTTCAAAAATGACCGGGCTTTGTCTCTGAACTAACAACTATACTTTGCTTTTGCTTTTCCATATCTTAACATTTAAGGTATTTCTGCTTTCTGACTAGTCCATGACAACTGAAAAGTGCAAATGAGAACTTTGGGAGCGGAGATATCAGACACTCCAAGTGCATTTACAAGTAGATTTACTACTCTGAGCATCTTCTAAAAGCTTATATTTATTTTATTGTAGTCCTCCTATTCTTTAAAGCTGCTTTGAAAAATTACTTCAGCAGTCAGCACATAAATGAGCATCATTTTAAACCTCGCATGGGACATTTTGTCTACAGAGAATAAATAAATTGCTGGCTTGTATTTCCAAACAGTGTTCCTGCTCAAAGACAGAGAGATCCTGTTCCATAAATATTGCGGTTGCTGGGTTCGTTTTTTTCCTCCCAGGAACCTATTATAGAACAAATTATCAAATATAGCTAAACTTCTCAGCCCTGAGTCTCTGAAGATAGTCTTGGATAATGGCTTGCACATCTGGTGGAAGAGAAAGAAATCTAAGAGATCTTTAATGAAAGGTAAATGTGGTTAAAAAAAATGGAAAAATTACTGCACAGCATTGCTGGTTGCAACTCTAGCCTAGCGCTGTGTACCAGAAGATGGCCAGTTTCTGCACACAGTCTACCCAAAAAACTTTCTAGCTGAAGGAAAGAATATTCTGTATTTGTGTGTGCGTGGGGTAGACATGTAGCAGGCTTTCTCATTGTTATAAACATGCAAAGTCTGATGCATTTCTCCAGTAACAGAGGTTGAACTTTTTTTTCCACGTTAATTGAAAGAGTGCTGATACCTTGTTTTCATTACTCTGTACCAGAAACCACTGTAGAACTTTGAAACTTCACATGCACTAACACTGCAATTGCCAAATGTGAGTTTTGTGGTCTATCTTCAAAAGTAAGGCAATACCTTTACCTTAACACTGGAGGAGAAGTGGCCCAGCTCTGGGAGGGAGGTGCGGGTAGGTACAGCAGTGTAATGCAGGATGTGGAGGGGAGCGCACTCTGCAAAGAAGGATTAAAAGACTGTCTTGTGCCTCCTTGCTCCCTATGGTAAATCTGCGTCAGGTAGTAAATGGTGAGCAGCAAATGCGGCAGCAAAGATGAGTGGTTCTCTTGCAAAGGTCCTGGATCTAAAATCTTTCTGCAGACACTCATGCTTTCTGAGTGGAGATTTTTCAACACAGGGCCTGCTGTGTTACTCTGGGGGAGTTTCTCTACTGAGGGACAGGATTCCCCTGGAAGAGGGAGGGCAGCAGTTCAGTTGCCACCTTCTCTGCATGGGAAGTTTGTACCTTTGCTGTCCCACAAATTGCACAATTTCTTTCAAGAAGCACATGATCACTGCCTGGGTGAGATATAAAATAGAGAAAATAGAGATTGCCTTTGCAATATGTTAGGTCCTTCTGCTGAACAAGTACAGCAGTGTTGGATGGGGAGGGATTTTCATAGGATCTTTACTAGCAAAGGCTCAGGTTCTACCTGGATCCAAGTCAAGGCAGTCTGGGGAAGCTTCCCACCACACAGTGAGATTTTCCAAAAGAAAAACAAGGATTAGGGATGTCTGCTCACTGTCCTTATTTCCTTTGGTTCCTTTGCAGAAGGAGAAGAAGAGCGGGCTGCTGAAACTTCTAGCAGGAGCATCAACAAAAAAGAAGTCGCGCTCCCCACCATCCGTGTCCCCCACGCACGACCCCCAGGCAGCCATCGAAGGAGTCCTACAAGGGGCGGTGGGACCCGAGCTCTCCTCCCTCTCCAGCCACGGCAGGGCCGGCTCATGCCCTATCGAGAGCGAAATGCAGGGAGCCATGGGGCTGGAGCCTCTGCACAGGAAAACAGGCTCCTTGGATTTGAATTTTTCCATCCCTTCTCCTGCCAGGCAGCCCCTCTCTTCCATGGCAGCTATTCGGCCAGAGCCCAAGCCTTTGCCTCGGGAAAGGTAAGCTGTGTATCTCCAGAGGTCACCTGGAGCATGCATGCGTCCTCAGGGAGCACTTGGAGGAGGACTGCAAGTTTAACTTGCTCAAGGGTTGCCGCAGTTTTGCAGCTCTGTAGATTGACTGTAGGTGGCTCAGCTGCCTTTTAGGAAGAGAGGGCATACGTGTACATGCCCACTGAAAACCTTTTGACACACAGTGCAGGTTTAATGTTCGTCAGTTTAAAAAATGGTGTTGCTGGAGAGCAGTGACTTGCCATGACAGCCCTGGTCTAAACGGAGAGGACAGCAGTGCTTTCTCAGCCCAAAAGGCGTGGATGCTGTGGGCAAATACCACTTTCTAAATGGGATCCCAATGTTTTAATAAACTCATGAAGCAGTCATGTGGCAATTTTGGAACAGTAGTAAAGTTGCAAAAATTTGAAAGAAAACGCTAAATGAAATGCATTGGATGAGTCAGTCTGACCCTGAATCTAGTCAGGGTTATGGAGCAGCTGATGTGGGACATAGTAGGGGATCCTACAGGACAGTCCACACCTTACACGGTGTTTTACTGAATGCAGGTTGAAATTTGGCTGGAACAATAACAATGACACTGTAACATATTTAAACTTCCCTAAGACATCCGGCCTGTTACCACAAAGTGTCCTGCTGAGCAAACTGTACACAATTGACCAGCAGATATTAAGTAGATTACAAAGTGATTCACTGTTTGGCATTGGATGTAACTCTAGATCAGGAATCCCTAGAAAAAGAGTTGAATCTTGGACCTGCACTGTCCAACATAAAGTCTTTGCTGTTGCAGTGTGGGTGACTAAAGTGGGAGGAAGGTGGTGAAGAGGGTAGACATGTTGGTACAGAGCTAATTCAACTCTTTGGTAAGGACAACACTAAGTAACAGCATATTTCAGAAGAGACAAATTTGAGGCAAAATGGAGTGTGCTCGGAGAAATATCATAAGAGCAACGGAAGATCTAAAACAATATGCTTTTAGGAAGTGATACAAAGAGCTCCATTACATCTGTTAAAGAGCAGGCTTAGGAACAGCTTGGTACCAGGCTGTAAGAGACTGCATAAGGGACAGACATGGGAACGTTTTTACTCTGGATTGGGCGTTTTGTCTGAAAGAGACGCTGTAGTTCAAGCACAGCTATTAGACCTGAAGCAGAAATAAATACAGGCAAGTCCTTCAGCATTGTAATGAAGGCAGTGAGAGCAGCCTATCATAGTAGTCTCTTGTCCTTAAAATCCATGAAAAACCAATTTAGTGAAAAGAGTGAAAAACCAATCCCTATTTAGGCACACTTAATTTGGTCTACATCAGTTTAGATTAATGCTATAAGAAAAGCTAAATCAATATAAACCAGATTTAGCACCAGCATAACTACATCAGTGGAGTGCTGCACCTTTAGTTAAACGTAGCCATGAAAAGAAACCAGGAAGAGCATTCCGTGACGCCTCTGGAGCTGGCTGTTGAGGTGCTGCTTTCAAAGCTTTGATGTAGAGGAGTCTGGACACACTGTTTAATATGCCAGGCCTAGTCCCATATCCTACAAATTTCTCATTTCACCTCTGGAGGGTCCTGACAGTGAAACATTCAACTAATGGCAATTATATGCAGCTGCAGTGAAACAGAACAGAACCAGAGGGACACGAGGTAGCTGCGTCTGCTCAGCCTTGCTGGAATGAGGAGTAAATAGATTTAGACTGCTACAACTGTGCAAATACTTCCAATTGCAGTATATAGTGGTAAGGAACTTCCTCTGATTTTAAGCATTTTGATTCCTGAGTCTTAAATCTGAAAATAAGCTATAATTGAAGTAACCGTAATTATACACAGCAGGCAAGATGCTCTAATTGATTTATGAATTAACTTCCATATCATTGGTGTATCTGCATTCCTTAACTGATCATATGGGTTTTTTTCATGCCCATAATGGGAAATATTAATTACCTTCATGAACTAGGAAGGATAATGCTTAGTCCTGGAATAATCTGAGCAGATACATTAAACACTTGTCTCTTAGAAATTCATCCCACATCCATCTGTGCTCATTAAATCATCAAATTGCTCAGAAGTACCAAATTATATTTTTTTTAAAACAAATTACAGTTTTCAAACCACTTGTTCTCTTCACATCTGGCAATGGAGGAACTTGCATTCAACATCAGTCAGCTCCATATTTTGCTTGTTTGCATTTTGGTGCATTTCATCTGCACAGTAGGAGCAATTCTCTGAGAAAGAAAAGGGAGGGGAGGGAAAAAAAAAGGTTAGATAAACAGATTCAGATGCTGGATGAAATTTTAAAAAGCTGCAAAGCATTTCAGTGCACTTAGCTGTACTTGGCTTTCTGTCTCCCAACGCCCATCTGTGCACATAGAAACAGAGCACTGGAAGGTTGGAAGAAGTAGCACATTCCTTAATATTTACAGCATTCGAAATGAGGCTCGCGCAGGCAGCGGAGCACCGCTACTTCTCCCGTAGAGGTTGGCTTGCGTCTCCGGCACTCGCCACATCCAGGCTACCGGTCAAAGCCCAGCAGTCGTGCCACTAGCCGCATCGGAGCTGCGTTGCAAGGCCCTAATTGCTCGCGGCTTGACACCCAGGCTTTAACAGAAGGATCGCCTGTGCTGCTGCCTGACAGCACAGCCCTCCGTGGGAGTTGCAGCCCGTCAGGAAGGTGCGCTGAGCTTCGCCATCGCAGAGATGCTGCTAATTTGTGTGCTGTCCTTCATTTTTTGTGTGTGGGGAGAGCAGGGAAAACAATTATTTTATCTTACCCCACTCGGTATTTCCAAAACCTGGCTATGGCTGGCTGGAGTGGAAAGGAAATTGGTCGTAGCTCTCCTGTCATTTAGCCTTGATGTTTAACTGGTTTGCTGGTATACTTAGTGCCCATCTCTGCCTTCTGGGTGTAGTTTCCCACCATACGTTTATAAAACCCCCTTCCTCCTGCTGCTCTCTGCCGCAAAGCATACAGCGGTCTGAGCAGCAGAGCAGAGAAATTTCCCAGGTGGTGTCCTTGTCACTTCATGTTGCAGTGATCGACTGTCCAATGAATACCCCATCAGGCTGCACGTGCCCCACACACTCTTCTGCACCTACTGCTCCGTCCAGTTGCTGCTGGTGCACAAAACAGGACCAGTACAGCCGGTCCCGTGCAGGGATGCATGTGGTCAGGCAGCCGCAGACTTGCCCACATCCCACCGATGCCGTTGGTTCGCGTGGAAGAGGAGCATGCCATCTGCCCAGCAGCACCAAAGCAAAACACTTCCCTTGCCACCCCCTTCGAGAAGATATGACAGTACGTGAAGCAAAATGGGAGAGCCGAGCGTCTGCGCGTGTGAGTCATGTTCCCCTTGCTGGTTGGCACCGATCCCAGATGCAAACCTGAGTAAAACATGTCACGCGTTGTTGACTCTTTTATAGTAACTGGCACTAATTCTGCCACGTTACATTCTGATAAAGCGGATACATCCAGACTTGCTGTCACGACTGGCGTAACTGTGCAGTGTTTATATGGTTTTCAGGGAGCCTTTGAGCAAGCTGTAACCACAGCAGTGCTGCAGAATAAGATAGGAGCAGTGGGTTTGACCTTTAAAATAGACCTCTCCATGTTTCCATGTATCCTTTCTACAAATCACTGCCACGTTAGAAATTGAGCTCTCAATTCAAGGAAGCATTCAAGCATGTGCTCAACGCCCATTGACTTCAATTTTGTCATGCACGTATGTCTTCTTTGCCAAAAGGGAAAGCAAAGGAAGGGCGTGTTTCTTTCCTGGAAAGCGATACTAGAGAAACGACCCCAGGAGTACGTTCTGACTGAACAGTGACATACGTGTATGCACATGGTTAAGTGCTTCTCTGACCAGGGTACCTGCCGCAGGATTGAGAAACTGGAATTAGCCATCTCAGAAATTGAATCCTGCAGTATTTCCAGCAGAGAGTAAAAAATCCAGCTGAGGTTTGTTCTTTTGAAGCTGCTGGTTCAGACACTGTAAAACAGAAGCAGGCTCTGGCTTGCAGCATGCAGAGGCACTTTGCAGGTTTCTGCAACAGGCCAGTAAAAGGATGGAGAAATAGAGCTCCACTGATAAGCCAGAGCAGTGGTTAACGGGGCTAGACACTTGATTTTCGCTGATTAGCTATCCTCACACAGAACTGACTTTGCATCCCAAACACACAAGGGACCTGTTCAATTCGCAGTACAGGACTCCTGAAACCTGTCCTCAGTGCATAACACTTCTACAAACAGAAACTTGCAGGAAGCATCCGAGCTCAAGCTCCCTAAATGGGTCCAGATTGGAGGTTAGCCCTGCAGTCCTAATTTGCCTCATTGTACCTCTGTTTTTGTACGTCTCTGTAGCTCCATCATTGTACTGGGTGAACGTATTTACTCAGTGAGCAGATATGCAGTATTTTGTTTTTTTCCTCAATGTTCAGGCCTGAGCTCAGCCCTTAATTACTGATCAGTCCGATCAATACTGTTCAATGCCTGTCTGTGCACAATGACAGAAGAGCCTGCATGAGTAATTTAGACCAGACAACTGCCTCCCACGCAGCTAAAGTGCATGAGATGAGTCTCAGTCTGTGGAAAGCGTGGCACGAGGCTTTGCAGCTGGAGGAGTCGGAATCCACTTGCCTCACACCTGCGCTACTCAGCGAGTTTCTCTGGGGTCACTCACGAGGCATCTTCCAGCCTCTGCAGGAGATGAGATGACACGTCTCGTCCGTGTCAGAGCCCTGGGTCACATCCAGAGCTGGACATCTTGTGCACTAAAGGAGGGAGGCATCCTATGGGAAAAATAGTACGTGATCGTGTAATGAAGGGCTCAATTGCAAGCATGCAAAAGTGAAGTCATGGGCGATCTTAGTCACTTGTTTCTTCATCTCACATGTATGGTTGTGAAACGTTCCTGCTCTTTTAAGGTGGTGGTTGCCTTTATGCATCTATATACCTGACATCTTTAGTCATTTTTGCTTTTTTAAAGGAAACAAAACCAGAACTTCCATCATGTAACACCTATCTGAGGTCAGAAATCCTATCTGCACCTTGCAGATGTCAGCGGTAATAGTGAAGGGACAGCCGGATGGGAGAGGTGTCCTGACTGCAAGGACAAGCACTGTAAGGACATGGGACGTGGGTTTCACAGGTCTTTGCTGATGGCAGAGGAACAGTGAGGACGGACCCATTCCCAGCTCTCAGTGGGTGAATGCTGGCAGAGTCCCTGTCCCACCCGCAGCCCCGGTGCCAGCCTTGGCCTGTGCACTCTCGTGCCCCACGGGGTGTCACGTCCAGGCCCCAGGCTCCCTCCACTGAGGCTCCTTGCTCTGCCAGCCTCAGCTCAGCACAGCTTCCCTCTCAGCAGGCATGTCCACACCTCGTATCAGGGCTTCCAGTTTTCATCACAGTCCCATTTCTTCCTCCGCTCCCCACATACAGAGAGGCGATAGCAGTTTGTGAAAGCCCTCACCTGGGTCCTGCTGGCACTGCAAAAACACCCTGACGTTCTCCCTGGAAGTGATGGGACCATCTGGGCTGAATGTGGGACCCTCAGGCTGACATAGTCAACTGCTGTGGAGAGTTTGGGACAAAATGGTCAGCATTTGGCAGAATTATGACTGTCTGAAGGTACGATTTGCAACAGAAAATACCAACGATCGTTAATAATAGGCAGAGGTGCTTGCCACACATATAATCATGATTGTTGCCCAGCTACTTAGCATTTTTAAAAGTTGGTAATTTAGAGGTATAATGTGACCTAGACAAAAATGAGATGTTTCTGAGATCCATCTAAAATGCCAGGAGGCAGCATGGTGTAAGAAAACATGCAATTTTATCGTAGCTTCTCAAAGACAAGGGGACAAAAAGGGAAATGAGAAGTGGAGATATAAATAGAAGTATATAGGGCTGCCTTTTTGGGAGTGAGGGAGGATGTCTTGGGAGGGAAGAGAAAAGGTCTTTTCTGCCAAAAAGTGTGGCTAATATATGTATTTGCATATATGTACAGCTAATATATGCATTAAGTTCTAGAGAAAAAAAACTAGACTGAAATGCCACCTGGAGGTTTCAGAGTGGCAGCACATGCTCTGACGGGAGCGATTTATGGTGCCTGCGAGCCCCTTGCTGGCAGCCGTGCCAAGTGATCATTTTTTCTGCACACTGCAACCTGGATGGCTCTGGCTCTCCCCAGCACTGCTTCAAAAACATCCCAAGGGAAAAAAAATGCAATCATCTTTTTTTGTCTCTCATGGAGGACTTTGTAACTGATTTGCAAGGTCTTTTATATCTAAGATTTCATTATTCTATCAAAAACACTTCTGTGTTATCCTATGAGGTACCATAGTTAATTAAATTTAAACCATAGCGTTTGGGGTTTCCTTAAATGGGAAGAAGTGCTTCATTTTGTAATGCAGTGACTGAGATTTGTTTTTTTAACTCTCTAAGGAAAAGCTCTGAGAATCCCTTTTATGAAGATGGGCACATTCTTACTGAGCGTGGTCACCTCCCTTCTAATGTGAACCATTTAGGGACTACCAACTCATCACTCCTACGGCCTAGCCTGTCTTTAAAAGGATGGCTGTGTACTTAAGGTATGACATGAGGTGTAGGCAGTACCAGCTGGGTTCTTGGGGTGACCCTGCACCAGGCACAACCTTTTTCCATGTTTGTTTCCTGATCTGCCAGAAGGGCCTGGGGTTGCCTCTGCACCATTTGGGTGCTGTTGAGATCCAACCCTCTTCTTTCTCAAAGCTTTTCGAGATCCTGGAGCAGAGCTCCGGTGTGCTGTGATTGTACGTAGAGTTGTGAGATCTGAAACTTGGCGTCATCTTAGCTAAAATTGTTCCACTCTGATAATTTAATTAATCAACACCGCAGCAGAGTGTTTGAAATAATGTGTGCATTCATTTGCATAATGGCTGTAATTGGCAAAGCCTCATAATATAAGTGTAGCAGTTCCACAGATGATAGCATGATAGACCATTTTCCTGCAGCCAGCAAGCAGCACACTTTTCAACCTCTGTTATTTGCTTTTCCACAGAGAAAGGAAGTGACAATGAGATTTATTGGCTGAGGGACAGAGATGACCAACAGATTTTTGATGGCACTTGAACACAGCTATTTTCCACATGACTGTGTTGCCCTGTCAAGTTAACAAGGCTGTAATCAGGTTTTAGAGCAGAACCTCCACTCCAAATGGAGTTGAATGCATTTCCAAGTACCAGGATGTTTGGCCATGGAGATGTCCGAACATGTAGCCAAACCTGGTATTTTCACCGTCGTGTCAAAATGGAGTCCCCAGTTTCAGAACAGCGGTCACTAGGTACCCAAGCTCTCTCTGCGAAGAAAGTTAGCAGCTGCCACTCAGGAACCCCTTGCTTTGGTACCATCTGACAGGGAATGGCTGCAGGGAGTGCTCCAGATCCTTCCGTGCGTGTTGAAGTTGGTCCTAAAAGAGAGGATGTTATTTTAAATAAATGCTTGACTGGTAAAAACATGACTGGGGCATCGGTGGCCATCCAGTGGTTGTGGAAATATTAATCCTCAGGAGATGGGCTTTAGATAATCAATTGGCATCTTTTAACTATCGTACCATATTCATTACTTTGCAATTAGCAAGACAGGTATTGATTGTTAACCAAATGCCAGAGGACTGTGAAAGCACATGTGCTGAGGAGGAAGAAGAGTGCAGCAGAAATGCCTTCCCAGCTCTGCACACAAGTGCACCGGTTTAAAGGGGCCTGGTCTGCATTCTCAGGAGGACATCCTCTGACGGGCCTGAGTGCAGAATAGCCGTATCAGGATCAGACCCATCACTGGTTCATTAAAATGAAGTGACTCTTGAAAGCCCAGTTCCCAGAGAGCCCTGTGAACGGTTCAGGGTAGGGCTCCCTCTTGGTTTGGAGAGTGCTTCTAAAGTCATTTCATATCTTTCCAGTCTAGTTTCCCTTCCAGGTCTGAGGGACCCAAAGCTCATTCACAAGACACATAGCAAGAAGAAAAATGTGAAGTGCTTTATCTAGGCTGTGCTGATATCGAAGGCAGTTGGCCAGAGCACTGCCAATTCCAGGTCTGGGTGGAGCGGGTGCAGCAGTGAGCGAGGCTGTCACCCCAGGCATTTGACAACACCGTCCTGCTGTCACCATCCGGCTTCAGAGCACGTCCCAGCCCAGCCTCCGGTCAGGCTGACCAGAAACCTTCCCGTGATACTGAGTTTTAGTAGAAAACGTAGCTGCATCGGATACAGCTGTTTTGCAAAAAGCTGGCTTACTGATGTTTCCAAATGTATTTTTCCTCAAGATTTCTGGTTCACAGGAAGCGGGGGAGGGAAGGGAGAGGCGAGGTGATGTTTCTGACGCAAAACACAGCCGGTTCTTTCACAAATACAAATCTTCCCATGTCCCGAAGTTTGTCCCGGAGGAGCTAGCGTAGCCCCTGGGGCCGCGAGGCTGAGGCCGGTGCAAAACAAGCAGGGGGCGAACGCTTGCCCGGCCATTTCTGCCCAACGCTCCGCGCCGCAGATTGGTGTCAGATGGATGGGCGTCTGACGAGCTCTTTGCCTTCTTGTTTCCGAAGGTACCGCGTCGTGGTTCCCTACCCGCCGCAGAGCGAGGCGGAGATCGAACTGAAGGAGGGTGACATTGTGTTTGTGCACAAGAAACGGGAGGACGGCTGGTACAAAGGGACGCTACAGAGGAATGGCAGGACGGGCCTCTTCCCCGGGAGCTTTGTAGAGAGCTTCTGAGGATGGATCGCCGCTCTCTGGACTGGAGGAGCTTTCAGGGGAAACTGCATAGCACAAGAAGAGACAGCAAAGGGAAACTGGACTGATAACCACTGCCATTTTTATTTCCAAAGACTCCCCCAGGCCCTTCAGTCTACAGCTCTGGAGACACAGCGCCCCGCTGTGCTTCTGAAACCGCGTGCGGTGCATACAGTGGTATGTTGAAGTAGTGCCTTCCACCTGGAATCACAGACTGAAAGGACGCCCATTCGGACTGTACGTGACCTAAACTCCGGCTGTTATCCCTTTGTGTAAATTATAGAGAAAATATCTTTAAAAAAAAATAAGAGGAAAGTTGTTATATTGCTGTAACTTATTTGTCAGAGCTGCAGTGTTCTTATTACTGGCCTATGCAAGATGGATTTGAGAGTTCACGGAGGTGTGCTAGGAAGCTCTTAAACTGGGATTTTGTTTTTCCTGAGGGAAAAAGAGGGAGGGGAGGATGGAGAAAAGCCCGGGTAAAAATTTGCGCGTCGTCATGCAAGAAAGAACGAGGAGTCCAAAATGTTAACGTCATGCTTTCTATATACCTCAAAGATATGCTGCGTGAGTTTGTCAGTAGGTGTGTCAGTGCTCAGAGTCCCATATCATCTGATGTGTCCCGGTGTTATCGCCGGGGTGATCCCGGAGGAAGTACGGCTCCACCATTAAACTGTGGTTATTTAAGCAGAATCCCTTTTGCCTGTCTTCTGCCCTTATTATATGCAGCATGGATTTTTGTCCTTCAGTATCACTTTCCATTGCTTTTTTGTATGACGTACCTTTTTACTGTAAGAATTGTTATACTTTATATATATTCCTACTAGATCAGACATTTCCTCCTTTTCATACATCTGGTGCTATTTTTTTTAATTGTTAAAGATTGGGTTTGGTTAAACAGAGAGGCTGCAACAAAGTTTGCGTTCAACGAACGAAATTAGAAATGTACCTGAAGATCGAGATCAGACTGTTTGTTCAAGCTTCATAGAGGAAAAGAGAAAAAGCTGCTTGGTCACTGATAAATATACCTGGAGGAGCGTGCCTGTGCAATATGCACACGCTCGCTCTCTCTTGCATATTTATAGTGTCTGAAGACCCACGCTGAAGCACGGCATTCTGTCTGGAGAGTAATAATTACTCCAGAATTGGAAGTAATTCCCGGAGGAGTCGTTTTAATTGACTTTTTCATGGCAATAAGAAGAACACTGCAGGTTCTAGCACGCGCAGGGACCGTGGAGTTTTCCT
This sequence comes from Anseranas semipalmata, assembly GCA_013399115.1. Classification (NCBI taxonomy): domain Eukaryota; kingdom Metazoa; phylum Chordata; class Aves; order Anseriformes; family Anseranatidae; genus Anseranas; species Anseranas semipalmata. Next base: position 694,233 of record VXAA01006387.1, read on the forward strand.
CTGTCGTTGCATCACGGAGATGAGAGCTGATCTGCGACGGCTGTAATTAGCATTATCAAAATGTGATTTCTTACTGTAGAAATGTACAGTTTTGGAGACTGTTCAATTTCCTAACACAGTCAAGCTACAATACAAAACGTATCAGGCAATATAAGCTTCCATCTACCAGGGACTTAAAGGTGCAATAAATGTAAAGCGAGTTTAGTCAGTTATTCCTATGAAGCAGAATGAGAAAAATTCAATAATGTAATCGTGAGAGTATTTAAAAAGAAATCAGCTCATGGTGAATGAAATGTGATGAAAGAATTTTCTTAGCTGTATCTGTACCTTGCCTTTCCCAGCGGCTGGCTGTTCGCCAAAGCCAACATGTGGTGGTCATTTAAAAGCGTGTTGGAGGCACTGTAACCTGGAGATGATCTTATTAAAAGGAAGAGGCCCAGTGGGTGAGCATCATTACTACGTTGCCAGTATTTCATATGCGAAGGTGTAAGTTTTGTTTTCATTCAAGCCGTGTATACTAGTACATATCAAAAACGTGTAAGTGAATGTTCCTATTTAAGTTCAGCTCTGTGACTTTGTTCTCTGTAAAATAAGTTTCTTCTTGCTGTCACATGTAACAAACAGATTCCAGAAACACAGTCCATGGCCAAGTATAGCACCTTCGAGTGGGGAGGCATTATTTTCAGGATGTTTCTTTTTATATTTAACATTGCCGCATTTGTTCGTATTCCAGGTTGTAATGAGTCAGCCACTAAAAGTTTAGTTACTGTTGAGAGGAAATTGCCTTTTTATAACCAATAAGAGATTGAAGAAATGTCTTCTGGAAAGACTTGTTTGAGAATAGAGCCATATCTGTCCATTTATTTGGTCCAAATCAGAATTGGTATCGCTGCACCTCAAAGAGGAAACTGCACAGTTAGCAAGTTGAAAATGCCAAAATGTGTGTTATCGATTCCAATAAAAATTCTGGGTTAGCTCCATCAGAGACGAGGAGATTTTTCTGACAACTTACCGTGGTTAAAATTCTCTTTAAATTCTGTTCCGCGGATGTATTTACTATGCTCAGAAAAACAGAACAGGATGATGGCTTGTTTGCTGCCTATTGTGTTTAGCCAGATCTAAAATGGTTCCAGATATCCACCTTTTAATGTTTAACTCTAACAGGACAAAAGTCGGTATGTGAGAAGATAAAGGAAAACACACAGATGTTGTGTCGTGAAATCGGTGCTTTAAAATATATTCTGCAGGGAGGATGGTGGTTTTTATAATGGACAACAACCCTTCCAGTCATACCTCCTGCAAGGAGAAACATTTGGGGGGATTTATTTTGATCACAGCTGTTTCTGGCCCCTGTTTACTGCTTATCATCACACTTTGGGTTATTGAGTAATCCTGGACAAATCACTTCCATGCAAGGAGCACAAGTGCAGAACATAATACAGATCAGTGATACGGAAACGTGACCCAGTGCCATTTGGAAAGTCCTGGACTGAGAGAGGTTTGGCTTGTACTGTGGTCTAATTTCTACCTGTCATACAAGGGAAAGGGGAAGGAGATTTACATCTCCTACAGCGGGGGGGGGGGGGGGGGGGGAGAGAAGAATCCTTCTGGTGGCCTCAGTTTGTAAAATGCCAGGTTTGCTGTTCTAGAAGTGGGTTCAAGTAATTGAACAATTCCTTTGAACTTTGCACAGCTCAGAAAGTGTTTTGGTTATACATGAATGTTAATGTGATTTAGGAAATGGCAGATATGAGTACAAATGAACTACAATGACTGTGTTTCTGATTCTTTAAATAAAATAAACATTAAGGCAACTTGATTGAGGTTTCTGTCTTTATTAGATGGCAAAGTGAACAAACAAGATAAGCGGCTCTGAGGCTTGCAAGGGAAAAGGGGTAAAGCCCCTATCCTTCCTTTCTGTAGTAATTCCCACATAAGTAAAGGCCAAGTAAAGGTAGGATTTGCCTGACCAGAAGACAGAATCTCCTTCTGGTTCTTCTTTTGGCAGATCCGTGATTTTTCAAAATCTTGAGAAGTTAACACCGACGTGACATGGAGAAAAGCAGGGCAGGTGTGCAGATCCGGATGAAGAGAGCAGGGACGGGCTGGAAAGAGGGACCGAGGTGACGAAGGTGAGGCAACGGCAGGGAGGCTGGGAGGAGATGTGGCAGCACAAGCATCTTCAAGGACAGCAGCAGCCCCTAACCCTGCTAGCGGGCCTCAGGCGTGCTCTGACATCCCCTGGGGGCTGAGCAGGGTGGTGGGCAGGGGAAGACCCCTGCGTGGCTCAGGAACGGTGCCGGCAGTGCACCCCATGTGTCCCCTGGGCTGCGTGCAGCTGGGGAACCTGGAGACCTGGCTCCTGTGTCAAAATTTTTAAAATATGGGAACCGCAGGAATTTAAACGTGGGGAGGCAGCAGCTTTCCCTCCCGTTCAGCCTTGCCAGCTGCCGTTTGACCAGCAGAGCGTTGCAAAATGCCATCGGGAGGAGCACACCGGCTACTTCCCGAGGCTGCGTACCTCGCCGAGCCCCGGCCCCACACCTCACACCTTGCTCCCGTGCCAGCGCGCGATAGCAATTCCAGTCGCGTTTCTAAAGAAAAATAATCATCGTAAAACTGTAACGCGGCTTGGTTATTCCTCGATGCTTGTGGAGAGCAGAACCACCTGGACAACATCTGTGGGGCTTTCCTGCATCCAAAAGCTCTTCCTGACATCAGCCGCTCCTTACAACATGGTGAACCTGGCAGACCCGCGGCTCGGCGAGTCGCTGCCAAGCCAAATAAATGAGCTGTCCCAGCAAGGGAGCCAAGAGGTGATACAGTCTGGAGAAGGCCCTGTCCTCGCATCCCAGCCTTTCATGTAGCAAAAATAACTTTCCAAGCGGCCACAGATGTATTTCCAATTACTGGAGTGTGGGTGTCTTCCCCACCCACAGAAAACCACTTGTTTTTTCTCAGCCACACGAGCCAGCGGACAGGGGACGGCACCGGGGTCCTCTTCCCCCCCATGTTTACCGGGGCAGCTGAGCTGCAGGTGAGCCCATCCCCACGCACACTTATCACCCAGCTCTCCTCTTTATCTCCACCCTGGTGAGATCCCTGTTGCCTTTAAAAAGAAAGCAGCATCCCATGGGCTAGGCGAGGAAGTCACAGAAAGGCATTTTCAATGCTTTTTAGAGTCTCTCCTGGCTGGTGGCACTGCAGAGGGAGCCAAGGGACCCGCGAGCTGCACCCCACACCTTTCGTCCCCCCTAGTGATGGCAGCAGAGCATTAACTTGCTCTTCTTCGTGGGTGCATCCAATTTGCCCTGCAGCTGCCCACCCGGCAATAAGCCGAGCAGACACGAGGGTGGGGAGCAATTTGTTAAGATTTCCCCCCTCCCCTCCCCAGATAATTGCCTGGGATCTGCATTAATGGGAACATAAATTGACTGCCGCTGTGCTAAATGACAACTGGGTTTTGTTTGACGGAGCCGGGAAGTATCTTATTCTGAACGTCGGCACCAAACAATCTAAATGCAAATTGCAAAATGTTTGGGGGTAAGGAGGCTGTTTATCTTCTGATGAGGTTACATGATAATGCAGCCAGGGGAGAGAATTGCCTTTCAGTTCATAAAGGCTATCAAAATACGTGACAGTTAAACGGTGGGGCCAGTGTTTACAGATTTTAATGGACCAGCATCAGTTATTGGGCATGGGTTTTCTTTAACAAATCTATTTTCTTTTAAACAAGATGTAGCGCAGCAGCGTTCCAGCCATATTTCAGCAACTTGCGTGCCCGGAGCATGACAGAGCAGCCACCATCGCAGCCCTGCTACATCCGCAGCTCCCATCTTGTTCTCCCCGCCGAAACATGCGGCAGTGCCTCGGAGAGGCTGGAGCGCAGGCAGAAAATCATTTGCCGTGCTCCTGGCCTGTTTCTCTTGCTAGATTAGCGGGTTTGCACGTGGTAGCGCTGCCAAGGTGTCTGGCGAGCACGCACCGCGCCAGGAGCCCCGTAGGCCCGGACACGTAACTCATCCATTGTGGAGGAGCCCCATCGGCCTTCCCTGCACCACTGCTTTGGCAGCTTCGGGCAGCTCCCAGGCTCTGCTCTGGTGGGGTATTTGTGTCCCTCCCAACGCAGTAAAATTACAGGACACATCTGAAAAATGAAATATGATAAAGACTGATGGCTTCCCAAGAAGCCACCGCCACGTGCTCGGTGGTCTCTCTCCAGTGGTTGCCTGAGGCTGGAAGCGCAGCAGCTTCCGTGCCAGTTTGTTGCTGGTAAAAAAAAAAAAAAGTTAGTGCAAAATTCAGAGACTTCCAACCTGCTCGGCACAGCGTCTCTGCATCCTGCTTCTTGCTCCAGCACCCAGTTTTGGGGTGACTGCTATTGGTTGCCTCTTGTGCTGTGGGTACAGGGGCAGCACTCCATGCAGGCAGCCCGCCTGAGGCTCGCCATCCGGTGTGGCCTTTTCCAGAGGGAAGACAATAATTCTCTTTACCCCCTATACTGAAGCAAAGAGGTGTCTGCAGCAGTTCAGAGGGGGTCAACAACTTGATGCTTTCAGCATCTCGCAGAATTGGTCTCCCTGAAGTTTTTCCACGGAAAATTTGTGATATAATCGTCTCCGAGCTTGATTTAGGCTTCTGAATTTCTCCATAAATTAAGGAACAGTTTTGAATTTACTCCAACAGTTTTGTTTGTCTGGGATGCAGAGGAAGGAAAAGATTAATGTGTTATTTTTATTTTCAGTTTTAAATATGTCTCATGCAGAAAAATGCACACGGCTCTCTACGAGGCAGGAAAAAAGCAACAGATCTGCAAAAACAACACAAGTTGTGTGTGTCTCTAAATTGTAGGGCCCACAGACCATTTAATACAGGGCAGCCAAACAACTCACTGAAATCCAAGAGGGCCATTTGGAAGTAAGCGAATGCACTGGGGGTGGCTGTGGTAGTCTGTGCTCTTAGGAAGGGCAATCGAGGAGCAGGGCCTGCAGCCCACATAGGAGGGCTGTGCCCTGTGTTCGGGTTTTGGGTTCACCCCTGGCTCCGCTGCTGTGAGCGACACCTTCAGGGACCCTTCACAAGGGACACTTCACACCATGGGAGAAGAAGAACCAAGGACAGCTTGGCAAATACTGCCGGTTAATGAGCGTCTGCTTAATCTGCCGTTGTTACAGAGCACGTACGTGTGGATGGCGGCAGCGTTCGGGGACGGCTGGGGGAGCTGCTCGGAGCTGGGGGTGCTGCAGAGGTGCGGAGGGCTGAGCCACGGGCAGCTCTCCTGCCCTCCTGGCCGCAGGGGACCGGCCTCACACCACCCCGCAGGTTTGGTGGTGCAGAAATAATGTGCGTTTAAGAAGTGACCCCGCGCCCAAACTTTCTGTTGATGTCAGGGCGCTCTGAACGGGCACTAAAAGGGAGAACAAAGGAAAAAGGAAAAAATGAAGTCATCCTTCAATCCTCCAGTCCTCACAGAAGAGTTCTTCATTAAATAAGGCATCATTTATTCAGATTTAAAGGCAGAAAAATGTATTCTTGAGCACTTCCCATGGCTTTATATGAAGAGCTGCTGCAATATTGCACCTCCATCCATTTACCATGAGCACAGGACAGTAAAGTGCTCTGGAAACACACAACCAATTAAGGGTAAATTTTGCCCAAGACAATTTGTAAAAAGCACTGCTTCACTTTGTCTAAATAAATATTCATTAGGTGAGAGAGAGAGAGAGAGAGAGAAAGCAAGAGAGTGGTGCAGGGAGGATCAGGTTGCCAGTGCCTGCTCCGACGGGCGTTAAATTATTCATACGCGAGAAGTGGAGTGAGACCGCGAGTGTCCGAGGCATGCGTCGGCCCCCGCGCCCTTCAGAGCGGGCGCACCTTGCAGCGGCACGGACGTGTCCCGCAGCCCCCGCAGCTCCGCGCTGCACCCCAGCCCCGGCCGGATGGGGACAGGGGCACCCGCCCGGGAGCTCATTAGTCATAGAGCACTTGCTGAATGGTCATAAAGTGATTTATTTTGTCGTTAGCCTTATCGCGCTTTCTAAAACTGACTTAGTTTCTAAACTACGTTAGGTTTTGCGCTTTCATTAATCTCCCTGGCTTGAGAGACTAGATTAACCTTTCTGAGGACAAAAGAATTTCCTTTCTTTTGTTTCTTTCATGGTCAAACAAGTTAAGGGGCTTTTTCGCCCACATTTTCTTTTACTAAAACACGTTTATGTTTGCAAGTATAAGCGGGTGCACGTGTATCCCCACAGCCCAACCATCAGGGAATTTTTCTCCCTGCTCTCTCTGCTAATTTTTGTATGGAAGCCTTTCTGCCACATCCCAGACGTTAATAAAATTGGAAATGAGCTGCACTGAGAACATACGCACGAGACAGAGAAACCCAATGAGGGACTGTCCCTCATATCAATAAAATCTGCCGCATTTCTCCAGGCAGTATGTGAAATATAGTGGGCACATAATACATCCAGCAATAAAAGGCTGCCATGTGACTCCCCGGTACCCAGGGAGCTATCATTTTCAATTAGGAAAAAGGCCTCTGGCATACGATGAAGATGGCAGAAGAACCGAACATGGTTAAGGTGAAATTTAGTTTCATTACAGCTTGATGCAGATTAGAGTCTGCCTTTGTCTTCTCACCGCGTCCCTCTGCCGTCATGCAGGAGGGGACTTTGCTGTGTTGGCTTTGCTAACGGCCTGGGTGCAGTTGTGCCTGAAGAGAGGAGACCCAAAAATAACGCTTTTAGGAGGCGTGCAGCATGAAATGACCTTTGTAGAAAGTCGAAAATTACCATCCTTACTGAACAGAGGCTGTAATTTAGACATAAATCTGCTTCTGGGGTGCTGAATAGCAAGGCCAGTAATCATTTCTGGTTGTGAAACCAGCCCATTTTCTGTTTAGAAGAGTTTCAGGCTTGATTTTAGCCCCTTTAAGGCATCAACTTTCTTTGGTCCAAACTGGGATAAGATGAATTTAAAAATTCCCCCCTGGGGCCTGCCCCTTTCCCACTACTGAGGGCATCAACCATGCCTATGATGCACTTGCAAAGGGAAGGCAGGCACACTGCCAGACCCATCTCTGACTTAATAAAATTACACCAAATCCAATATATTACTCTGAACACTTCTCTTTAATGTCTCACTTAAATCTCCATCGTATCCTAATAAGTTTAACTTGGTTTTTACCTCAGGTTTCCAGAAGTTAACCTGCTATAATATTGACCCGTGTTTATTAAAGCATTTCTTACATTTCTAACTGAATATGTTTTGCAACCTGGCTTCTGATAGGTCATTTTTTTTTCTTAAGCGTGAGTTTCTTTCTTCTTCCTTTTTGCCCCCTTTTCTCAGACACTGACAAAGTGCTTTCCCCTCAGAGACTGGAGCCTGTAGAATCTGGGAGGCAGACGCACACCGGGGCTGGGCAAGCAGGCTGGCCACAGGCCGCAGACCACCACGGCAGGGCCCTGCCAAATTTCCTCGCTGCGTTGGGAGCCTTCCCGGCACAGGAAGGGGGAGCTGATGGGAGGACGGATGGCGGCTCCGGCGGAGCATGCCCTGAAGCCAAAGCAGGCAGCCCGGGCTCTTGGCGCCCACCCCATGCCTGTGCAAGTCCTGAGGGAGGCCTCGTCCCGGCCGGCATTTAGCAGAAGGGCAATTTTCCAAAGAGAAGCTGAGGAACTTCCTGTCCCGATGGGGAAACAGGCAAAAGGAAATCACAGTCCTACAGAGATTTAAGGATGCGCTTAGCTCTACACACCGACTGTGAAGTTACTGCTGCACCTCCACAGGAGAAATCTGGACGTACAGGTCCAGGTTTTTCCTTAAAAGGGAAATGTAAGGGAAGCCTTTGATTTTTAATTCTCTAAATTATAAGATGAATACTCCCTTGGATTCAAGCAGCTACTAGAGCAAGAAAAACTGCCCTTGCTTTCTCACCCACTGGTAATACTAAGATTAGCCAGAAAAAACTATCGAATGTCTGTTGTCAACACAAGTCACTTCTGAGGTCCCTGCCATACCGCCAAGCCGACACGCTGCCATACTGCCCGCACGTAGCCCCCGGGTGCCAGCAGGAAGCTGGAAGCTCTCCCTGGTTCCAACAGCTCCGATCGAGTTGTCTCCTCCCCACCACAACCCGCTCTCGGGCTTGCTCAGGCAGGGCCCGAGGTGCACGTGGGCCCACCCAGGCTAATCGTGTGAAGAAGCGCTGGCTTTCGACACCAGTGACCCACCACGGAGCAATGGGCACCGTGTTGTAACGCCGGGCCCACCACAGCGCCTGGCTCTCTTGCAGGACCCAGCCTGAGTGACCCAGAGTCGCTTGCAGCTGAGCTGGTTGCTCATCAACAGGAGCACAAGACATGACCTCACAGCCTTGGATGCGAGGCGAGACACCCCACTGATTTGTCACCGCTTCGTTTCGTTAGGGTGTATAATGAGAGAACAGCCTAGCTGGGAGCACATGTCCTGGCAGGCAGCCGAGTAGATGTCAAGAGGATGTCTTATTATTCCTTATAGAGAATAGCAGGCTATGTTTGGAACCGATCTGGAACTGGGAGGTGTCAGAATCAAAAGCAAGGACAGGGAAATAGTACAGCAGGACCTGGAAGGTTTGCAAACCCTGCATGGACAAAGAAAAGCCATGAAGTTTAACCTGGGGAGGGTGCAATCCAATATATCTGGGGAAAATAATCACAGGCATTCTGTGAAGGAGGTACTCAGAAAGGAATGGGTAAAATAAGCCTGCACACAAGAGATGAAGAATGTGTGTGTAAGTAAATGTGAAGGCAAAAGAGAGAATAGGAGCCTGGAGGAGCACAGCATTTTCTCAGCAGGAAGACCACAGCATTAAAAGCAAGGGGTCACGCCGCAATTTCTAGTGCGAGATCCGTTCACAGCTGCTGCACGGCCGTTGCTGGGATAGCGCTGTTTGGGCGGGATGCACAACTCCCGTCCTCCCCCTGGTGAGCTTCCCTGCCTCGACGAACAGCCCGGAGCACTCACCGAGCTCTGCCGCTCGCACCTCAAGCAAAAGGGTGACAAACACTGCTTGCCATCCATGCTGCATTTGAGGGACACGCACCAAAACAGCTCTGTCACCTCGCTGCATGACCAGGGAGGAGCTGCAGCTCACCAGGGCTGCAACAATCTCAAGTCTTCCCAAGCAGAGACGGGCCTGCCCCTCCGCCTGTCTCTCCGGATGGTGCTCCTGCCACCGGTCCCCTGCTGCCTACGGGGGTGCCATTATTTGGGCATCGCCGGTACCAGAGCATCGTGAGGCCGTAGGTGCCGGAGTGACAGTACGCCGACCTGCCCGTGCCCGAGTGCCAAGCATTTCACCGCACCCAGAGAAACAATTGTGCAGAATGAAATGAAACACAATGTTTTATTTTGTTGGGTTTTGTTTGGAAAGGAGAAGAAGACAGCTTCACATTGCTGAGAACCACTTTGTGCTTTATTTGACTGAAATACCAGTCGCTCACTGAGCTCTGCATGGGCCTTTCCCATCAGGAAACCATAGGAAATTTCCAGCAGGTAGTTTGTTCCTCTCTGGGTAAATTAGATGTCAGTGGGGAAGTCTCTCCTCACACTACAGCTGGTGAGGAGTTCTTTCTTCCACCATCCCTACCGTTTGCTGTCGTGGGACTGCTCCCGTCCTATTCCCACCCTGAAGAGGACCAGACATCACCCCCTCCAGCCCTACAAAAAGTCACATCAGAAACCCCAGGCACTCCTTTCTACTAAGGAGGAAGTCTTCTGATGTATGTGTTGTCTTACCTGGTTATATCTGCACCTTTAATCTTCACCTTTCAAGCCTGGCCTGAGGAAACATTGCAGAATATTGCAGGAGGAAGCAGCGAGCATCCGCACGGTGCCTGGAAGAGCCAGCGCATCCTCCTGCTCCGGTGCCAACAGTAAATGCAAGAGGACAGAGACATTGGCTGTAGAGTTTTTACTTTGAAGAATGTTTTTATGATGTAAACCACTGAATATATTACCAAAGAGCAATCTTTTGCACTTAGGTAAAGCACATTTTCAGATTTTGAGGCTGAGAATTGTCACAAGATTTACTGAGGAAGTAGTTAACATGGAAGAGGAAGGATGTGCAGTTAGGTCTGGTATTAAAAGAAAATAACGTGCACAGTATGAAAATATACTGGTCTAAACAAATAAATAAAAAAAAAAACTCACATATTTGACAGCTAAGACAGAAAAATCTCAAAAGTCTTCCCTCTTGAAGATCTAGGCTTTAAAATACATTGTGTGAAACTCCTTGCATTTGGAAGGTCAAGATCCTTATGACTGCCACGCCATGCCTGCCCCAGCAGCTCTTGTCTTCACCTTTTCTGGCTGCTCTGTGCTCTCTGGGTTTCTCAAACTGAAGACCTCCTGATGTGGCCTTTCACATTTTGTGTTGCTGAATTCTTTGTGTAATTATGCTCTTACACGGACTTCGAATTGCCCGAGGATTTTCCATCCCAGTTGCTTCTGGGGAGAAAAATCCTGACAGTTCTTTATTTTTTTCTTCATAAAGTGGGACTTTCACAGCTTTTCTTTGCCTCTGGGTTTGTTTTTTACACTTAAACGTCGTTTTTGGCTTCCAGCAGGACACGGCTCCAGAAGCTGCAGTTTCCAGCATGGTTATTTAGCACCCCTCTCTGGCAACTTGTATAAACTAGGCTAAAATGAGCTTTAAAATACAGATAGAAGAAATAAATAAAAAACGTATTAAATACAATATTGAGAACAACCACAATATATCTTTCCTTTTTAATTTCCCAGAAAATTGTCGTATTCTTTAAAAATACTCTTTCATGCAAATAGATGTGGTGTTTCCAAAAACCTAAGTCCCTGGTCTCATCTCTAGGTTTTTTTTCTGAGCATCCACATCAAACCATTTTGTTGGAAAAATGTTTTAGTAACTGTGTTTTAAGTCACTAACAAGTCAAACCCACTGATCCATCTGCAGTCTCCCAAGCTGCACAAGGCAGCTTCCAAAAACTGAATCTAACGCTTCTGCATGGAGGTGTTTTCTGTCAGAAAGCAGTGAATTTACTGCTTCAGGTGTTATCTCCAAAAAAAAATGACTTTTATTTTAGTGCATTTTATACATTTTTTAAAGCTGCAAATCATTTTTAAAAAGAACACAGGATTATTTCCTTTTTTTAAAAACATGTGGTCCAGGCAAATTTTAAAACATGTCTTTTATCAGTGAGCATACTGGGCTGTAATTCTTTTACTGGCACACTTACATTGACAGCAGCCTGAGCCAACTGCTTGCAGCCATTGTTAATTCACAGCTTGCAATGCAGTACCTTTATTTATTGATACAATAGGCTCTGTCAACACACAAACTCCATTATATCATCCACTAAAACTCTAGAGGAACGCTCCTGACCTCACAGGCAAAGTACCACATATTCAAAATGTATTACTGGCATGAAAGGCCTTGGTAGGGAAATCTGCTGTTCCATCTACCACAATTACATCTCACTTACCAGGAACATTATCAGCAGTGCCCGCAGGTTATGATGATCTGTAGTTTCTGTGATCATATTTCCAATGACTGGATTCATAAACTGAGCTGTTTCCAGCCCCGCCAGAATATTAGGATAGTATTTCCTTGTATGCCAGGATAAATACATGGATGCGGTCTTTTAATTAAGATCTACCTCTTTTCTTCAAAAAAGCCTGAAACAGAGCATCGATTTTGCTGGTAATCTTTCAGATTTGGCTTGCTGAATTGCAGCGTCCCAACGAGCCTTGGTACATCTCATGTTTGCCCTAGGGTTGTTTTGAGGCAGAGGGCCCAGGCCAGACCCAGCTTTACGAGGGAGCTGCAGCTGGTGACCAGATACCGTCTGCTTGGTTAGAAACTGGCCCAGCCTCTGCCACAGCCGGACCAGTGAGGCTGAGGAAGAGCCAAAGGTCAGGCCCAGGCAGGAAGCTAAACAGGGCTGCCCAGGCAAGAGCTGGAGTGTGGGGATGCTTGCCCAGGAAGCTGCCCGGCAGAAAAAGACCTGGGGGTGCTGGTCACGGACGGCTGAACATGAGTCAGCAGTCTGCTCAGGTGGACAAGAAGGCCAACAGCATCCAGGCCTGCATCAGAAATGGTGTGGCCAGCAGGACGAGGGAAGTGATTGTCCCCCTGTACACACCTCTGGTGAGGCCGCACCTCGAGTCCTGTGTTCAGTTTTGGGCCCCTCACTACAGGAAAGACATCGAGGAGCTGGAATGCATTCAGAGAATAGCGACAAAGCTGGTGAAGGGACTAGAAAACAAGACTTATAAGGAGCAGTTGAGGAAATTGGGGTTGTTTAGTCTGGAGGAAAAGGAGGCTGAGAGGAGACCTCATCACTCTCTACAACTGCCTGAAATGAGGCTGCGGCAAGGAGGGTGTTGGTCTCTTCTCAGGTGACAATTGATAGGACGTGAAGAAAAGCTCTCAAGTTGCAACAGGGGAGGTTTAGATCGGATATTGAGAAGAACTTCATGGAGAGGGTGGGCAACAGGCTGCCTAGGGAAGTGGTGGAGTTCCCATCCACGGAGGATATTTGAGAGACATGTGGATGTGGCACTAACAGACATGATTGAGTGGTAGGACTTGGTAGGTCAGGTTGATGATTGGACTTGGTGATCTTGAAGGTCTTTCCCAACCTAGGTGATTCTATGATTCTGTGATGTGCAGCCTTCCCAGAAGCGGGAATTTGGGGTGTAGTTTGTTAACAGGACTTATTTTTGCACTGGTGACTCCCCGGCCTCCCAGCAGTCACACGAACACCTGCCCTCCCAAACAGCACCTTCAATCAGCAACCTAAGAAAACTCTGCTTTGTGAGGAACTAGAGCAAACACATTCACAAAAAATTTCAGTGTGAAGAATTTTAAAACCAGCTCCTTGCTCTGCCTAATTTGGAGCAGGGATTTGAAATTTCTCACCTTTCAGATGAGGAATTTGTCCACCAGGCTAGGGAATACTGAGGCTGCTCTTTCTGATCTCCTACTGAAATAGCTTCATGTAGAATAAACAATTGCATCCATACTGGAGCAATGAGTAAAATTTGACACTAGCTTAAACTTGGGCATTTTTTTCTTTCTGGGTCAATGCATACTGTATTACCTACATAAAGCTGGAAAATGGCAGCAAGGTGGACTGACAATTCAGGATAAAATACATACGTATCGGTGGCAAAGTCTTCTCCGGTGAGGACAGACTTGAGGTCTACACCATAGACCATGATGCTCCAGGAGCTCCAGTACAGTTTTGGAGACACTAAAGTTGTACATGAGCACCTCTCAAACCTAAGTGACAGGAATCTAGAAGCAACAGCATAAGGCATTTAAATTCTGGATTTAGGGACAGAAAGATCTTGCGCAAACCTAACCCAAAGCCTTCAGAACTCAGATTCCATCATTATTCTTCTTCCATAGATCACCTTCCACAAAAACTTTTCTCTTTTATTAATCAGCCAGAACAACAGCAGGTTTGAGAACTATGTACAAATTTTGGGGGCAAACAAGCCAGCGCCTAGTACCAGTAAAGGGCGAGCACCCATTCCGTCGCAGATTTCCTGTGTGACTGTAACTACATAGTAAAAGCTATGATGGATTTATTTTCGTGGCTGATTTTCATTGAGGGTGTGCAAATTAAAAAAAAAGTCTAATTATGTTTAAGAATCTGAGCCCTACCCACTGTGGGTTTCATCTTCTATCTGTAAATGTAAGTAGTACCTTCCCACTTTTGAATATATTTTGTGCAAATAAAAGGTTTTCTTTCCCTTTAGAAGCTAATATTAGCAAAAATGTTTCTGTAACTTCAGAGACAAAACAAACACTCCAATCTCAAACTCCATCAAGACAGGCAGTGAAGTTATTTCTCACATATACATATTTGCATTGTGCATTTGCACATTTTAAATTATTAGGGTTATAGAATGATTTGACCTTGGGGCAAAGCTTGGATGTCATTCATCTACTGTGAACACAGTCATAAAACAGCATCTGTGTTTTGTATTCCTCAGTACAGTTCATCAGTCTCGCCTGCTGTTTCTAGATGGCAGCTAGTAAGAATTCTTCACTGAAGTTTGAAGTCAAATGAGTCTCTAACAGAATGACAGGGAGGCCAACAAACACTAGAGAAAAGGCCATGACACAGTTTGGCATTTCTCACCTCTCCAGCAGTTTGCACACCTCATCAGACAGCTCAGCTGGTTCTACCAAAAGGCACTGGGAATGTCACGTTTCCCCAGAAAAGCACGAACCTTTACATTGCCAAACTTCGAAGACTGCAGATCCAATTCCTCAAGAGCACAGAACTGCTGTAATTACACTTCTATGTGGACGGTGTCCCTACCCGTGGCAGGGGGGTTGGAACCAGATGATCTTTAAGGTCCCTTCCAACCCAAACCATTCTGTGATTCTATGACTATTTTAAACTGCATACCTGCTTCTGAGCTGTGTGGACAGTCTTCTGCCAGCCTGCCAAAATCTGATAAACAGGAGATTTGTAATTCCCTCTCACAACACCACCAGAAGTGGAAACTCTTGGAGCCACAGAAGTGCAGAACTTAAAGTTCTAAAAAATCACTAGAAACTCTATGTGACCGGAAACCCTCTCCTTTCCCAACCCACGATTTGGTATTGCGCAGTCACACCATGCTTACCAGAGCTGGGGAGGTTGGAACTCCATCTCTGGCATTCCCAAAACGAAGCAAATGGCAACCATCTCAAGAAAATAGCTGTAAGCAGAAGCCATGAAAAATGTAGTCCAAAATGGCTATGCAAAGTACCAACACTCTTATCCACCTCTTTTCCCCCTTATGAACATGCTAATTATTTTCTCTTCCCTCCAAAGAGGTGGTGACTACCAGGGTCTCTGCTTTTTCTAAGCTTTGGGTGAGGGTCTTAACCCTTTCCTAGTCAGGGCTAGCTCCACGTTTCCACTCTGTGGGGACAGAGGAGTAAAATCTTACCTGTGTTGAAAGCTCTGCCTCTCCATCTCTTCTTAGTGGAAAGCATCAGACCCTCCAAAAGCATGCAGACTAATGGGGGAATAAGGATTTCCTATTACCAACACAAGGGAACGCTGAAGCTGCCAGCAGGCATTGAGACCAAGCATTAAGCACTACAATGGTCTCTTCATAATGATCAGGGATCTCGCATCCTGAGGACCACTCTTTTCAATCCACTTTAGTACATACTTCATCAGGTCATCTACAAGGATGTTACGGGAGACAGCACTGAAAGGCTCGCTGAAGTTGAGATAAATAACATTCACAGCTCTTACTTCATCCACTGATTTTGTTGTAGAAGGCTAACAGGTTAGTCAAGCACAATTTCCCCTTTGTGAATCCATGCTGACTACTGCCAACCACCCTTAAATATCTTGTGTGATAGCAATGAGACACAGCTTTGGCTTTTCTAGCTGTGCAGATGACAAATGGAATGACAGTTTGAGCAATTAAAATAACCAGGATCTTTGGCAATTTGTAAACACATTAGTACAACAGAAAGCTTTCAAATCAGGAAAATGTAAAAAATAAGCCCACACAAAATAATACATATATATATGTATACATATATATCCCTCTGAATGCTAAAATGTGACTGAGGTGAATTAAAATACCTTTGACAACACTCCAGGGAAATCCAGAAGATCCAGGAGTAGAACTCAGCATTTCTGGACCTTAATTCAATGCTTGTTTTTGTCTCTAGCTACACAAAATGGAGGTCATAATAAGCGTATCAAAATGAACAGTTACAAGATCATAAAACACACTAGAAAATGTTTATTTTCACCACTTTAACCCTCTCGAGTTAAGCACATACTTAATTTGCTAGTCAAGGCTGACAAAAATGAAAGCCATGTCCTTTGAGCGCACCCTAGTGAAAATAGTGTTGAAGCCTTTTTTTCTGGTTTAAAATCCCTTAAGTATCTATATCTAGCAGTGTTTTGCTGCTTCAACACAAGGGTCTGGATTAAAAAATATATTCAATAGAGAAATAAGAAGAGGCAGATGCCTCAATACCTTATAAAAATCCTAATGGGTAATTTGCCTGTCTGAATTACACTAATTACACTGAATTACTTCCCACAGTGGTTTACTGAATGTGAACTATGCAAGTCTTCACAATGGTCTTGAAAATTAGTCATTTTTCTTTTATTTTCCTTTCTATACAGAAATGACGTTGCTACTGTTATGGAAAAGGTTCTTGTTTCCATAATTTAAAATGATCCAGTAAAGTCCACAAGATGCTTAATTTTGGAAGAGCAGTATATTTCTAACTAATTTAACAGCACAACTCCAAATGTTTCTGTCATCAAATATGTTGGCAATGCTACCCTGTTAGCAGTAGGAAATTAAGATAAAAACATTAATGCATCCCTGCTGTGTCTTCTCATGATAAAGTTATTTAAAGACATAGTTACGAACAAATTTACCAAATATATACAGAAAGTATCCCAAGGAAAGGATCTAAAAAGGCAAAGGTTTCAGACTTACAGAGGCACTACATGATTTCACAGTATCCACTACAGAGGGTACCATAACAATAGAGAACTTTTATTAAGGTCTTGAAACCATTTCATCTGCAAGATAAACCTCTCAGAAGTGTTCAATTAAAAAGCACATAGCTAAGACAAGCTACAGTGAAGCATAAAATTTTTGATTTACTACCACTATTAATTCTCCATTTTCAGGAGATACTGCTAGTTGTTCCTTTGTAATTCCTTGAACTCCATTAGACTGTCGGGTTGCGATTTCACTTGCATGCTTATCTGGTATCTAATCTTTAGGGTAACTTATGCAAAACAATTACGGAATTTCCCATACCTACAGATGACTCTCCACTGCTTGAATGACTATCAGAAGAAAAAAAAAAAAAAATCAGTTCTCTCAGATCATCCTGTGCTACAATTGAACTAACAAACTCCCTTCAGCTACCGCCTGTTCCAAAGCCCTGTGCAGGTGCCTGCACCAGTTCTGTTTTGCTGCTGAGTCCTGCGGGGCCCACACGGCCCCCCCAGGCTAACACATGCACCTCCATAAACCAATTCTGACTGGGATGTGATATCTGTATGGCACTATTCACGGTTCCCAGCTATCACAGCACAGCACGTGCTCCAGTACTGGCCAGGCACAGAGCTGTTGAGGTCAAACTGCTTAACCATTTCCAGCTTCATCCCCAGCAAAGTGGCCCCACTATAGCCAGCTAAATCTGTCTTTTGATGCAGTTTTGCAATGCTCACGAAGAGCTGTGCTTGAGCTAGCTAACACCAGCAGCTGGCATCGCCCAGTAAGTGCTGATGGTACACGTCTCTCCATTATGACTATTCTACTCAAGATCTTAGGAGAACACTTCCACATCTACTCCTGAGTTCAAAAAAAACAGTTTTTTTTTTTTTTCACTTGGCTGTTACCTCTGTCAAGGAGGGCTTGTCCCCTGTTTCTAGTCAAACAGATGCAAACAGCCAAGTCAGTGGCACAGAGCCAAACAAAAAATACAATCTTTCATCAAGCTAAATTTTGCTCAGGAAGAAGCAACCAGGCCTCAATCGCAGGGCCTGGACCTGGCCAGTTTTCTCCTCATGAAAGAAGTGTCAGCTATATGCTGGCAGAGTGAGTGGACTAAATGGGTGTCTCCTCTTAACCTTTCCCTCCTATGTTACAGGCTGCTTTGGCTGAGGAACTGGCTGAATTAGCAGTTTGAGCCTTTCCTGGTCAATGAAGGGTTTACATATCTTACCATATATTCCTTCCCATTGCTATGGAACTGAAGGAAAAAGATCTTACGTACAACACTGTGTGAATAAAATAGAAAATTCCTGGTCTTAAGTACAGTGGTATATGATGAGTTATATTGCCTTTCTGACACGGTATGCACGATCACATATTTTTCCCAACCAATAAATGACTTAAGATATTTTAAACAGATGCAATACATTTATGCTTTTCCAGATTAATGTGGAATCTTACTCCTTGTTTTTAATAACATGGGAGGGAGAGGAGGAAGAACAACAGAAACGCTTAAGCAAAACTGCATTTTATTTCTATCAACTTAGTATATCATCTTAAAAAAGTCATACAAAACACCTTCAAGGAATTGCACCTCTTAGAGAATGCTTCCCATTAGTTACGGCTGCTGAAAATATAAAAAACATTTGAAACTTGTTTTAACCTGAAGCTCTTGAAGTTAATAGTTTTTGTAAAGTTTAATCTCTGCTGTAACTGAACACCAGTCCCAAGCAACAAAAAGTCATAGGTACTTTCCAAAGTAAGTTAGTAATGTCAGATAAAATATCATGCAATAGTGCAGCATTGCAAAAATATCTCAGTAAGTTTTGATTACAAAGAGTATATCTGAAAATTAGGACAGTGTTTGTACATAAAAGCCTATAAATAAACCATTGTCAGCAAAATCCGTAAATGGTTGCATTATGTCAGCAGTTGTATTAAATAATATTTAGTAGACTAATATACCATACCATATGAAATAATGATTCTTTAGAAAATAATTCTTTAGAAAGGTTATAGTAGATATATTCACTGAATACCTTTGTGCTACAGCATTCATATTATGAATGGAACTCTTCATGTCATGTGCATTTTCTTTGGTACAATGCACTTAAAATGAATGCAAGTTGGCCACGTATGTAAAGCAAGTGCACGCCAAGGCAGATGCATACTAGAAAGTCCATGGTGACAATGACAGTAATCGCCACACCATATGTGTGTAGCTCATGCTAAAAAATTCTTCTCTTGTAGCCTGCAGCAACAAGAGAGATTCTCCAATTCCTTTAGTAAGAAACTGCAACTCCTTCACCTCCAAAAGCACACTGTGATTCATAGCTTCCTCAAGAGAAATTATCAATATTGCTTCTTCTATCATCAGTATTACGTAAAGCTGGAACTGAAAAACAAAACCAGGCATATGAACTGTAACATACTCTGAAGAAGTAAAGCTAAAACAGAGAAAACAAATTTGGAAATCTTCTGAACTTGAGAGTTAATCACGACAGTACAGATTATCACTTCTGTTGCCAATGATTCCACTTTCATGTGTAATTCCAGAAAAAGGAGTCTATGAAAAGGAACTTAGTAACATTACTTGAAATGCAAAAAAAATGGCAAAAACAAAAGCACACTGCTAGCATACATCCCCAAAATGTCAAAGCTGTCTTGTTGATATTTGTGGAAGTATGTGCATCCACATAGCTTCTGAAGTTTTTCATAATCTAGCAGTTAGGCATAACTTGTGTACAATAAAATCTGCTTTCAATTGCAACAAGATATTAACCAACAAAATGTTATCCGCAATAAAGTTGTAATCTATCAGAAACAGAAAATAATAAATTAACTGACAACGTCTCTTGTTTTTGTTATTTTATTCAATGTCTATATATGAAGAAGATGAGCATGTTATTCTGGAGACTACCTTTGAATGTCTTTCTAAAATTTCACAATTTATTCAAGCTTTTACTTTGGAGTGGAGAGGGAAGAAACATCAAGATGCTCTGAAAGTGAACTGTGCATCAGGTCATACTCCACACTTGGTGTAATTTTACAGCCAATTTTATCAATCTCTCCTCTCAGAAGTCTGTAATAGGGAGACACACCTAGTATTATGGGACAACAGCAGTCAGACCGTTTCATAAAACTAACACATCCTACATTCAGAACCTGAGTGCTGCAACCAAATACTATTTCTGGAATTCCCTGGGTGAATTTCTCTCCCTCTCTAACTTCTCCCTCTCACTCTGTCCGTGAACATTCACAGTTTCTTCATTTCTGACATCAAAGCACAGGAGTTCAAGTCGAAAACCTTGTTCCCTTCATGGGGAGAAAAAAAAAAAAATGCTCATAGAATATACAGTAATTACTCTAAATGTTCATTTTAGAGCTAGAGATCAAAGCATGATAGTATTTTACACACTTCTATCTTCTCAGCACATACAGAATAGGAGCACATCTGTATCTTTTCTAAAAGATTACTAAAAGTTGTGTTATAAAAGTGAAAGAAAGAATTTTTTTATTGCTATCTGATGACTAGCATCAGCACTTACTTTTTGCGGTCCTTGTCTCTCTTCAGACTAACAACAGGAGTAGAGACAAGTGCTTGTGTTTGAAGTAATTCAGCATTAGCTTTCTTCTTATTAAACATAGCCATGTCATCTTCTAGAACTTTTTTCTTTTTCTCTAATTTCTGTTTCTCTTCTTGATGCACTAGCATAAGGTGTTCAAATTTAGTCTGTATCTGTTTAAAGAAAGCACAAAAAAAATGCATTTCCAACTTGTAACACAAGGTGGGGATATCACAAAACAAATACAGAGCAATTAAACAATAAAAGCTACCTCATCTTGTATTAAAAGTCATGCAAAACTGCAGTTCTTTTCCAAAACTGAGAAGACTAAAAATCAACAATCCAGAAGAATAAACTTTTATATCAGATTGTTCTCATTGATGCCAGGCTACTGCACACAAAGTAAGGGGGGAACCATGGAAGGCACTAAGTATTTGATTTACTGCGGGACATACATTCATTAGATCAAAAATAAGGAGTCCTTTAGATAGGAAACAATTATCAACAAAATTATTAAATGAGGATGTGTGAGGAAGAATCCACTTCCCTAAAACCAGGTGGGCAAGAAACCATCCATAGGTACACAGGTATAGTTACACAGGTATGTATTTTAATATGTTTATTAATTACATGTATATATTGATGTGTACACACACCATAAGTCCGGCTGGGGGAGTTACTTGTGAGCCGTCAGAAGTTAACTGCTTTTCTGCAACAATAACTCTTTGACTGTTCTATTGATGTATTATTGGATTCTACCCTTGAGATGTATTGGATCGGTTCACACACACTGCGTAGTCGTGCATGATAACCAAAGGGTACCGCATGCCTCACTTCCTCACCTCCCATCTACCCCACACACACATACACACATGCTCACCTACAATCCTGCTTCGGTGTCCTTGTGACTAGCTGGATCAAGATGCTAAAAAAAAACTATAAACTAACCTATAAACAGTAGGCTGGGGGTGGGCAAGAGGTGGGGAGGGAACATCCCCAGGGCAGCTGACCTAAGCCAACCAAAGGGATATTCCATGCCACATGGTGTCACACTCAGCAGTAAAAGCTGGGAAAGGAGGAGAAGGAGGAGCTCTCATTATGAAGATGAGAGCAACCCCAAGCAACCGCTATGCATATTGAGGCCCTACTTCCTAAGACATGGCTGAACACTGCTCATTGATAGGAAGTGAAGAATAATTGTTTTCTCTCTCTCTTTGCTTCTGCATGGCCTTTGCTTGTTCTTTTTCTTTCTTTTCCCTTTAATTAAATTATCCTTATCTCAACCCATGAGCCTTTCTCTTTCCCATCATACTTTCTTTCCCCCCTCCTTTGAGGAGGGGGAGTGAGGGAGCAGTTGTGGTAGAGTTCAGCTGCCCAGCAGGGTGAAACCACTACAACTGCAAAAACAGGTATACCAATAAAAAAAAAATCCAAGGTAGAAAACATAAGGTCCTAAGCAATTGTACCACTCAGGAGTGGTAATGCTGCACGTTGCAACTACAAGTTTCGTCTAAATGAAGGACATGAAAGCAATCTCAGGTACAACAGAAACTCCTGTTTTTCTTTCATTTCCATACACACATACACACTTCTGGGAGAGTGAGCAGCAAGAGAGTACGTGACAAATGTTCTTTAGAAGTGACTGCATTATCATTTTCTCACATCAGGAACTGGGAAAACTAATATCCATAATTCAATTGTAATATGCAGAGCTCACAGAAACTGCGTGTTACAAAGCATAGAAGGAAAAATATCAAAGGGTATCACAGACGATGTATAAGACCTAGCTGTGTCAATTTTGAACACAGCCAAATAATATTCCAATTGGATAGCCTCATACTGAGAAGGACTGAACCTGATTTTTTTCCTCCACCAGGAACACAGGGGATTTAACAGGTTTAGAAAACAAAGTATTCTTCATATTTAAAATGTGCAACTGAACATCTTGCAAAAAGTGCTGCATCTTTGCTGGGAGACCGAGGTGCAGAAAAGAACATTAACGAACAAACAGATTTCCAATTTCAATTAAACCAATGTTTGAATATGAATATATATGACCATGATAGAGTTTGGCAGAAAGTAGATCAGAAGATCCTGTTTTTCTGGTGCAGCTTGACAAGATTAAATCTTCAACAACATATTCAAGAAATGTTCCACATTTCCAAATTCCAGGTATTTGACATTAGACATGGACCTAGAAGTTGCAATATACTGATATTTTTCATTCCCTGCCAAAACTCTTAAGGTAGTTGGAAATAGATGAGATTAAAAAAAAAAAAAAAAAAAGCTTTCAAACCTCTCAACATGCAGGTTGAGAATATATTAAGTAACTGAACCTGGAGGTCATACAAGCATACGTGCCCTACTACTTGAGATGAAAAACAACCCATGGGATTTTGTTTCCTGAAACCTTGGTTTTACAGAGAAATTATTCTATAAGGCATACCTTTAGGTTACTGCCACAATGACCTTACGCCCAAAGTAAGGTACATAAATTGATCAGCATCTTGCAAAGCACTAAATGAGACATTTTCCCCTTATTTTCAAAATGTTCCACAATTTACCACAATCTATCAATGTACTATTGTATTGTAAGACTGAGTTCCTTCTTCATTCTGCAAGTGAAAAGAACTTCAGCTCCTCATGGGACTTGGTGGGGGGGGATCTCAGACAACAGCTGTTACAGTACTCTTTTCTGCTTAAAACCTCATCATAAAACTCATTTCTAACATAATGCACAAGCACATTGCAACTGCGTGATACAATAGTGACTAGACCATGGTCAACTGTCATGAATTGCTGTAATGTGATTTTTAGAGGCCCCAGTACACAGCCTATTCTTCCAGCAACATATGTCTGAAAAGCACCTCACTGTGCTGATATGACAAACACATAACCATTATATTAATCACTCTCTTACGTCACCATATTTCTCCCTAACTCTACTGACTTGTCTCAGCTATCCACCAAAACCTGTAGATCACAAGCTCTCTCATTCCAAAAAAGACTGCTATTTATTTGCTAGCATCTGATCAATCTGCTAATCTGATCTGTGTAATCAATCTGCTTTTGATTTTAAACATTACTGCCACCTAAATATTAGAAAATTATAAATATCAACTAGTTGTGACTTTGCTAAAAACCTAACTGTTCCAAATTGCAGCAAACAAACTTAAGACAGGCATGCTTACTTGTTGCTCTGCTTCTTTCAATATTGCTTCTTTCTCCTTCACTTTCTGCACAAACTGTTGTCTCATCTCTTCCTCTTTTCTTTGCAGCTCAAGGTAGAACTCATGTCTCTTTGCCTCATAGGCTTCCTGTAGACTGAAGTCCAACAATGTTAGCAAGTCTCCACCATACTGCTTTATTCAACGTGGAAAACTAACAATCTGGAACATTATTTAAACAATTCACATTCATCCAAAATAACTACCACCATAATTTTCCACATAAAAATTCATAAACAAACTTCAGTAGTCTTATCTTTCTAAATTTTGACTTAAGTAAACAACCCTACGTAAAATTATGTAAGCTAACAGCTCCTACATTACAAAGTAAATAAAGCATTTCAGGAATCTCACTAAAAGTTCTAAAAGACTAGAGTTATAACTTTCTGCCTGCACCATGAATCATCTTTTCCTTGAAGTTACTTGTTAATAAAGACACTGAAATTGCCAGAAAAAATCCCCCAAAATTCCTGCATCATGAAACCTCAGTCTTAACATAGGATGTTACAAAAACAATGCATCTGGAGAATTAACGCAACAAATTGACTGTTCACCCATCATATTATGTACTTGTCTAGCTGTGTGCTGGACATTTTGTCCACAAGGATACTGTCCGAAACAGTACCAAAAGCTTTGCTGAATTCCAAAAAGATTGTGAACTGGCTTCCCTTGGTCAACTAGATGGATAACCTTGTCATAGAAAGGAAATTGAGTTTGTTAAACAGGACTTTCCCCTAATGAACCCTTGCTGGCCGCGACCAATGACTGCATTGTCTTTCACGTGTTTTTCAATAACTCCCAGAATAATCTTCTCCATAATTTTACTAGGCACTGAAGTGAGACTGGCAGGCCTGTGGTTACCAGGGTCTTCTTTCTTGCCCTTCTTGAAAACAGGGACAACATTTGTCAGCTTCCAGTCAACTGTGACTTCTCCAGACTCTCAAGACAGTTGAAAATAATTGAGAGAGGTCCCACGATGACATCAGTGAGCACTTTCAGTATCCTATACTTTTCTTTCCGTTTTTTCTAAACTTACTCTACTAGACACTCCAGCATGCAAGACAATTTTCTTTCCTTTGAAAAACAGGTACTTGAAATTGAGAAACTTATTTTGTATCAAAGCATATCATAGCAAATTGAAAGATGCTGATAATTTATACAAATACTACCACAGTTTTTGTATTTTCAAGGTGTATAACACCACTTTCTGTCAGCATTGTGGAGATAGTGAAGTTGTTCTTCTCAGGGAAAAAGGAATGCAGCCTGTGTACAGATGCATCTCATACCCCAAAGAACATGCTGCATTTGAAAAGCATACTCTTTTAGTGATGATACAAGTTCTTCCAACAAAACATTTACCATGTAAATGTTCTGCAACTTCTCTAACTCACATGATTCCACAAAAGCAGAACTGGTGGATCAGAGCTGTGATTATGGTTATTACAAAACCAAACGGATCTCTCCAGTGTCTTGTAGGAGACAGCGCTTACAAAAAGCATCAAAACATTGATAATATTTTCTCTCTTCATTTTGGGGCTATTCTTGTATACCATTTAACGCTTCGTGAAAGCTGACTAGTCAGCCTTTCTCAGTTATCACGAGTTACTATTCCTTTGCCAGATATTTCATGTCTTTCATTATGATGTAAATATATATATATGTAATATATATTTATATGGTTTATATATAAAAAATATAAAATATTTAAAATTGCTTTATATTAATAACATATTAAATTAAATGCATTATACACACACTTTTGTACCTATTTTTAAGTCTCATTCTTAATTTTTGACTATTTTTATTGAAAGGGTTCATAAATGGAAAGATTTATGAAACAGGACATCTAAAAACTCAATTATTTAGAGCAACACTAAGCTGAAATATCTCTCTTCTGTATTTAAATTTATGATGATTAGGCAGTTTCCCAATCCTAAAGTTACTTAGTTTTATTAAAAATATAATCTAAAGAGAGAAAAGAATTGTTTTGAAATTGCACATGCAGACTTAACGTTTTGTAAGATCACAAAGTACTTTTCCTATCCTACACTATTTGAGTGATACATTGCAACTAAACAGGTTCAGAAGAACAATTTTCTGTTTTGTTTATTAAATCAGCTGTGAACTAACTTATGTCATCCTGAAATTGTATCTACCACTTGAAACAAAAGCATGGTTTTCACACAGGTATATTAATTCACACTATCTTTGAGTTTAGACAGCATATGCAATAAAAATAAAGCTGCAGCACTGGTTATTCAAGTGCTAACAGTCTCACTATGTGTCAGTTCTGCTGGTAAACAGACTGCCTTCAGGTGCAATAAAGCAAAAAAAGCTAAAGCAAAAGCTAGACTAAACTAACATGCTGCAATTGCACCTTTATTTCAGTATGTGGACACTTTTAGACTCAGTCTAAGCTAGCTTATCAGGTAAAATCAGTAAAGGAGCTGTCTTGATATTAATAATGGATTAACATTGCAGAAACTAGATTTACTAAATAATCAAATTACATATTTAAAGAATATCAGAAACAAAAATGTACTTTTAAATCCCTGTCTCCCTCGACCAAATTGTTTTGGAAATCACAAAGAAAATTAAAGCACTTTCTGTGTTTGGCATGTCAGCAACATAATGATCTAAAGAGTCTACAGTTTTAGCAGCAGGGGCGTAAGGTGGAAATAGTTCACCAGATTTTAAGCCAACAGTATCCTTTCAACATTACTGCATACGCTGCTCACAGTGAAACACTTTTCAGTTTACCGGAAGATTGGTTTCACTGTTTCTCATATAGCACATTAGGGCAAACAAATTCATAGACTCTCTCATTCTCCGTTGAACCCCTATAATTTTATACCCCATGCCCTGTTTGTGAAGAAAGCGTTTCCTTACTAATCCATTACATAGCTCATAACAGCACTATCACCTACCTTTCTACAGAAGCAAAGTTGTGACATACAGTTTTCCTATCTGTGTAAGACTTAGAACATGGAAGCCTAAAAATAAAGATGCAAATCAGACATGTTCATAAAGACTCTAATCGAGTGAATTCAACTCTTGGTGGAACACAACTGTTGCGGTGTTTTGTGATCTTTGAATAACACAGATACTCAAATAATATTGTACAGTTTGGTCATTTAAATTTAAAATAATTTTCAACTTTGAAAAATGCACTTGGAACTTTTTGTATAGCATTCCACTATCAGTTAAAGTATATCAGGAAAAATAAAATTTTAAAACTAGTGGCAGGTACTGTTAGCACAGTCCCTTGACTCAGTGGACTACCTATGTTGGTATGAAGCAACAATTAGGATATGGTAGATCTGAATAATTACCATTTTCCCAACAGGAGCCTGAAAAACACGTATTTTGGATGGGGTTCAGTCTTACCGTAAGGAAGATAAAATATTTAGCTCAAATGCAAAGATCAACAGTTGGTTGGATGAACTCCATTCCCAAGGGACTGAAGTCTAGCTTTTCAGATACGGTGGTTTCCTTTCTTAGAAAACACAGCTAGAGTCATATCAACCTTCCTCTGCATGTGAACTTATTCACATTATTGAATCTTTCCTGTTTTTCTCTCATCATCCTCAAAATAGACTGAAAATAAACATGTTTTTGCTTGAGAACTGCAAGGTCTGAATATTCCAGTTATAGGGAGGAGTAAAGCATAGAATAGATGGTTGCTCACATACTGAGAAACTGAGACAGTTAAGATGAACAAATTGTACTTTTGAACACAGAAAAACAACTAAATCAGAAAATAATTAACATCAGAAAACCCAAACATGCAAGCATACAGTCTGAATATCAGTCTTTGGCTTTTTTCAATAGACCCATGCCTATCGGTTTTCTTCTTTCAAAACAAGTACATCCCCTTAGGCAACAACACAGCTTACATTAAAAAACGGACTTACAAAATGTCCAAATTCAAAACAGTAGCAATCCTCTCCTCCCTTGCAAACATTTACACTTACTAAGCTTGTACATATTCTGACATTTGTTTGGCTGGAAGCACTCTTGATATCTAGATTTCTGTTCTCCGCTATCCCAAATTTTCCCATTCTGGATGTCTCAGCAATCATCTTTTGCTGAGATTGACTTGAATCTAGGAGTTCAACAACTTTTTGATCTAAGATTTCCTAATGGACGTAACTGGACTGTCAAAAAGGCAGGACTAGACCATTCACACACACACCAAAAAAAAAAAGGAATGCAAATCCCACTTTTAAATATTATAAGACAATAATAAAAGCACTTCCTAGATTTTACATCCAACAAATACTGCTGTCCATTAACTTTATTACACAAATTTTGCAGTAACACACTTTCCAAACTCTTTGCTGATTGTCTGCTTTTCATGGATCAGAAAACAAATTATACCTACATGACTAAGTTTAGCCTTAGATGGGATGCACCATATGATGGATTCTTAATTTTTAAAATGGTTTACCACATATTATGTTTTAATCTGATATGGTAAATACATGACTGCAATTCTCATGTCCTTTTGGAATAATACCCACTAAATGACTGAACTCTTCACAAAAAAAAGTTTTGCATATTGTTTTTGCAAGCTCCCAGCTACCCATTACTTTCAGTTATGCTAATTGTTGTTATCCAATTTGAATACATAATAGTTTGATAAAATCCCAGTATAAGCGAGGTGTCCTGGAAGCAGCAAAATTAATAGCCTAAATTCTGACGGACGACATTTTATATTCTACTATTCCCTCAATGATTCCAATGCCTAAAGTCCTACCTACATCTTTAGACCTTTTTAACTATACAATGAGTATCCCTCCACACTTCCTAAGTATTGCTTACTTATTGGGAGTAGCCTCATGGATCTTTCATGTGCAGTATCCTTAATTATTTCCAAATCACCCGTTACCCTCTCATCCTATAATAATACTGCCAAGCTCCCAAGAATTCCAAAAGACAGTACTTGATTCATTCAGAGGTTAGAATTCACTGACAACTATTGCACACTGGTTGGCCAACATCTGGAAAGAGCCCAAGTCTTCTGTTTTTCCTGCAGTGAGAACATTAACTGGATAATACCCTGGAAGCATCCAACACTAGCATCCAACTGAAGTTCAAAAATGGACAGCAGGTTCAGAAGTTATTAGGGAGAGACTGACAGACTGATTGTGTAAACTTCAATTTCCCTGGAATCTGGTTAACAAAGAAGTTAATTCTTAGAATGCAGTTGCAAATAAACAAATTAAAAAGTTAGGATGACACAAATTCACAAAAATATATAAGTAGGGAATTGG
Organism: Anseranas semipalmata; assembly: GCA_013399115.1. Classification (NCBI taxonomy): domain Eukaryota; kingdom Metazoa; phylum Chordata; class Aves; order Anseriformes; family Anseranatidae; genus Anseranas; species Anseranas semipalmata. The sequence goes on from VXAA01006387.1 coordinate 722,817, forward strand.
TATTTTTAAGAGTGTACACAATACGGTCATTTCAGACTACTACTATCTTTATTTTCCTTCCTCATACCTAATAATAAAGGTGCAAATATATTTTCAGTTGCATCCTGAAAACATCTCTTTCCATGTCTTTCGTGAAAATCTCATATACTTCTGGACATTAAAGACTTCAGGTATCCCATAAAAAATAAAGCTTGCCAGCATTTTTTTTTCCACATGTAAGAGTTAGAACCTTTACAGATGTCTGCCTGTAACTTATCTCACAAGGTACGTGAAAATCCAAGAATTACTGGTTTTGCTTTGCACTGGCATACAATTTTGGATGAATAAATTACTATTGTACTTTTAAATCCAAAAGAGTTGTAGAGGAACTCCACAAGTAGCTTTTTCACAACATGCCAAAAGGTAGGGCATGTTAGCTACTCAAATGCTACAAACCCTGGTGCTGTAAAACTAGCCAATTACTCAAGTCTAGCAGAAATTTTTTAAATTTACATAAAACAACCCAAATCTGATTACCAAATTTAGCATGTAGGCAGCTACATCACAGGCATAAAATATGACTTTTCAACATGCATTTAGATCATTATTTATACAAGAGACATGAAATTCTAATAATCAGTCACATACTGCTATCTGTATTAACTAGACTTTAAATCTAAAGCTCTTAGAATCCATGCATATATATTGGAAATATATTTAAGGACAAACAGGATGCATAGAATTCAATAATACATTTTTGCTTAGAAGAATAAGATAGTCCCTATTCTGAAAGATATTTAAATATACAAGTCAGCAAAATGGGAACCACTGAACTTCCTCTATGGAAAGAGACATTTTCTACCACACCACTGAGGATAACACACTTTACAGTTTCATCAGTAGCTCCAACTTCTGATGTGTAAAATACTATAACACTCTGCTACAAACCTGCCACTTTATACTGTTAGCAAAGTGCCAACTGTTTAGGGGTGTTGTAAAAACAATTCTTGCATTTGTGGAAGAAAATGTAGTTCTGTGGATGTTAATTTTTATAATTTAAGAACTCTTATCTTAAAATGGCTGTACATTGTGAAATTCAACTTCAGAAAAGCAAAAGGTACTGCAGTCAACACTGCCACAAACAAATGTATATCAAAGCTTTCCCTGGATAAAGAAAACAAGGTAACAGCTGTACGTTCTTAAACCCAATGAAAAGTCTACGGTCAATTTCAGTGGGCTTTAAATCTCAGTCACCTTTGGTCCTCTATTTATGAAAAAGATTTATTTCATTCTTGTTAAGTCAAGAGAAATGTCAAGGGAGCACAGTGATTCATGGTCAGCTCAAGATCATCTAAATGAATGAATCTTTAGATGTGCCTTGATATTAAGATTTCACAAAGAAGTGTCCACATCAAGCATCTTTCTTGACCACATTATTCTTATTGTATTATTATTCTTTGAACAATGTATAAATTAGACATGGTCAGAGTGAAAGAAATGCTGCTCCATCAACACTCTACGAGTTACAGTAATTGCAACTGCTTTAGAAATTCTGCACAAAGAAGTGAAAGCAAAGAATTTAAGTCACTAAAAACAATGATTTGGAGGGAAGCTATCTATTTTTACCAGAATAGAAGGGGTAAAGACAGTCTAGATCACTAAGTAAAATAAGTAAACAAACCAGTTGGTTCAAAGCAGTAGAAACTGTGTTAATGCAAATCCGTATTTTGTTTTCATGTCTGGTTTAAGTCGGTATTTTCCAAAATGACTACGTAATAATGCCACTTTGCTAAATCATGAAGACTTTGAAGACTCCTGAAGCATCAGTTTTCCCCTATCAGGATGCATACTTGCAAAATACAGTCCTACATGTAAAATGACCAAAGGAAGTTGGAAGAGGGAGATGACAGAATTTGCAATGAAAGATTAAACAAACTGAATATAGAAATTTTGTAAACACCTCCCACGGAAGACGGCTTTACTCCATGTAACAACCAAGTGTCTCTTAACCCTTTGCTTAATTCTCTTTTCGAATCCTCTAATAACTTCCCACAGTCTAGCAAGAGATTTCTTGACCTGAAAAGGCTAGACATTTGTCTTTACAGCAGATAATGTGGGAAGTCAACAGTGCTACCAATGATTTTGCAAAAGTTTTTGCTTCAGTTCCTCCTGAATTTTGAGTCCAACCAAACCATTGTTCAGAATCAGACATTAGTAAGAGAAAAAGTAAAAGAGCATTCTAATCTGTAATGAAAACATTTTAAAAGGCATAAGGTGTACACACCTGAGGAAAATGAATATCCTCCATGACGAAAATTAAAATCCTCATATTTATTATATATCAGACATTTCAGAAATACAACTAGCTCATATGCCTGTAAGAGCAATGCTCATATAATCCCATATGCTGCTCCATGAAGATAACTGAATGAACAGGTACATACTTACTCTGATTAAAAAATAAAAATAAATAAATACAAAAAAATTCTCTCTCTTTTAGAAGAACTGTTCTAAGTGTGAACCTTGTCCTGCACTGCATCGATACAGTCACATATCAAGTGAATGAAAGCTGAAAGCCAGTGCTGTACACGAAAGTCCTTTACCTTACTGGTTTGTTCTCAGGGCCAATGTCTCTGAAGCCCATCTCTTCCAGTCTGCAGCGTCTGTACAGCTCATAATGGCGTGCGTGAGTCTGCTCTCTTAAGTCTTCCATATTTGTGCAAATAAGCATCTCACGAAGCTTCACAAAGTCACAGTGGTTCTCATTTTCCACTAATCAGTTAAAAAAAGAGAGATTTGATTATTATACAGAACTACAGAAATTTTCAAAATGTATTTTAAATAGCATGGATATACTTTTATTTTGTTTACTAACTATACTTCCAGGAAAAGGTATCTGTATTTGACATAGCTCTTACACTTCCCTGTAATTCCTAACATAGACATTGAAGCACCAACTGTAAGTACTGGTGAACATGTTCCAATATGTCCCAATTTCCCATTTGAATTGAACATCAATTTCTCTCTGTTTCGTTCTGTTGTTCTGACAATCACGAAGCTTTAAAATTTAGTAGCACTAAAGGCACTGCCACGATACTGACCTACCCAAACATTACCTATACCGTCTCACAGCTTGATTCCAGGGATGCATCAGTGTTGAAACTACCAGTTACTGCAGACCTCAAATATTAGTTCCTAAATTCCCTAAACTGTTTATCCCAAATAAAATCAATATGACATCAGTGCCCCTTTTAATATTGGTGAATTTTATAATTTAAAAATAAAAAGATAAAATCATAAAAATACCTTTGAGAATTCATTTACCTTGTACAANTTCCTCCTGAATTTTGAGTCCAACCAAACCATTGTTCAGAATCAGACATTAGTAAGAGAAAAAGTAAAAGAGCATTCTAATCTGTAATGAAAACATTTTAAAAGGCATAAGGTGTACACACCTGAGGAAAATGAATATCCTCCATGACGAAAATTAAAATCCTCATATTTATTATATATCAGACATTTCAGAAATACAACTAGCTCATATGCCTGTAAGAGCAATGCTCATATAATCCCATATGCTGCTCCATGAAGATAACTGAATGAACAGGTACATACTTACTCTGATTAAAAAATAAAAATAAATAAATACAAAAAAATTCTCTCTCTTTTAGAAGAACTGTTCTAAGTGTGAACCTTGTCCTGCACTGCATCGATACAGTCACATATCAAGTGAATGAAAGCTGAAAGCCAGTGCTGTACACGAAAGTCCTTTACCTTACTGGTTTGTTCTCAGGGCCAATGTCTCTGAAGCCCATCTCTTCCAGTCTGCAGCGTCTGTACAGCTCATAATGGCGTGCGTGAGTCTGCTCTCTTAAGTCTTCCATATTTGTGCAAATAAGCATCTCACGAAGCTTCACAAAGTCACAGTGGTTCTCATTTTCCACTAATCAGTTAAAAAAAGAGAGATTTGATTATTATACAGAACTACAGAAATTTTCAAAATGTATTTTAAATAGCATGGATATACTTTTATTTTGTTTACTAACTATACTTCCAGGAAAAGGTATCTGTATTTGACATAGCTCTTACACTTCCCTGTAATTCCTAACATAGACATTGAAGCACCAACTGTAAGTACTGGTGAACATGTTCCAATATGTCCCAATTTCCCATTTGAATTGAACATCAATTTCTCTCTGTTTCGTTCTGTTGTTCTGACAATCACGAAGCTTTAAAATTTAGTAGCACTAAAGGCACTGCCACGATACTGACCTACCCAAACATTACCTATACCGTCTCACAGCTTGATTCCAGGGATGCATCAGTGTTGAAACTACCAGTTACTGCAGACCTCAAATATTAGTTCCTAAATTCCCTAAACTGTTTATCCCAAATAAAATCAATATGACATCAGTGCCCCTTTTAATATTGGTGAATTTTATAATTTAAAAATAAAAAGATAAAATCATAAAAATACCTTTGAGAATTCATTTACCTTGTACAATGCCCCAAGGGTACTGACGAGCTTTCACCATTTTGTTTCCAATTTTCACCTCTTCTGTACTTCCTACTACAGCAAATGGTAAATGCCCCTGTAAGAGTCACACCAACACAGCCTCGTCTCTCAGTGTTCTTGCATAAGAACTGAAAAGCAAACACTTCAAAAACAAATGGGGGGGGAGGCACACACCATTTCAGAAAAAGCTGTCAGGCAGTTTCAACTGAACCCCACTTTGAAGAGATCAGTCCCTAGGCAAGCCACTCGTTCAAAAGTCAAGCTACAATGACACAGCCGGGAGGAGCGGCTGATAGACCAGACAACAGCACTGCCATTCAGAGGAACCCGACGGGTTGGAGAAATGGGCTGACAGGAACCTCGTGAAGTTCACCCAAAGGAAATGCCAAGTCCTGCACCTTGGGAGGAACAACCCCATGCTCCAGCAGATGCTGGGGGCTGACTAGCTGGAAAAAGCCGCTTGGTAGACATAGACATGGGGATCCTGGTGGACAACACGTGGAACCTGATCCAGCAGGTCTGCTCTTACGGCAAAGGCGGCCAACACCATCCTGGGCTGAACCAGGAAGAGTATCAGTAAATAGAGTCTCTGCAGAACACATCCCTCTGATTCATATGCAACCAGAGTTTGTATCGGCAGTAAAAGCCAAGAGACAACCACAGGTCTGGACCTGAGCTGTCAATTACTGCTATGGGCTCAGTCAAGTGACCAGAAATACAGGACTGGGTCCTGTATTGGGTTCTGCGTGTCTGGGTGCTGATCCACTACAACTGACCAAATAAAAATATATCACTAACTGGGAACAAATCACCAGAAGAGCACAACGCTGGCTAATCAACAGAAGAGAACCTCTGCCCACAGAAGGCTCTGTTACTGAATAACATTCAGAGATCCTGGCACAAGGGACAGAGGCTGGGGCTGCAGAGCCATATACTTCCACATCTCGGTTTCTCCTCCCTGCTTTCAAACTTGATTACGCTCTGGGATAAGATACAAACATACACACATGAACAGCAGATACAGATAGAGTGCTCAAAATACTGAAGTCTAGCCTCACAAGTTTAGTTTAACCTGGCAGGTGCCACTAGGACGATCTGAAAGCACAACAGTAAAAAAAGCCAGAAGTACATCTGACTTAGTAATTCCCAAAGAAAATCTGTCCTGATTTGGAAGGAAAGCAACAATTAAAAGAAAAAAGCAAATGGAAAAAAAGTCTTGCAATCATAAACACCAGAGAAAACTGGAGAAGTGAGGCACTGGAATATCTTCCCTAACAGACATAAGGTGGTGTTCACTATGGAAAAGTGCAAATCCAATCTGTTCACCTATGTTAGTAATTATGTATTAATTACCCATAAACTAGGAAAAGTATTTCTGAGTGAAATCCTCTTTTCTGTTGCTCAGTCAAAAAAGAAAATGTCTCCTAAAACAAGCATCAGCATCAGCAGAGGGGCAGGAAGACGGGGGGG
>VXAA01006387.1:728817-742470 GCA_013399115.1 Anseranas semipalmata
AAATAAATATCCAACTTGCTACAAATACAAACCCATAAGCCTCAAAATAATTGTGGAAGAACAGGTATGAATCAGCATTAGAGAGTGATGGTTTAATACTGAAATATTAACATTATTCCCATTTACTTACATTCATGATGGTATTAATCTGAGAAACAGTTTCATCATCAGTTGGAAAGTGGTATATTTGGACATCATTATTAACTAATTCACTCATGAGTTTGTTCTTGAACTTCTGCAGTTCTGTTTTAGAAATGCTGTCTGCTTTGCCTATAATTGGTATAATGTTCACCTATTAATGACACAAATTATATGAAATGTGTAAGACTTCAATTTTGAGACGACAACTTTTATGAATTTAATTGTTCGGTGATAAGCTCTTCAAAACTTCCCTCGCAGTCTAAACTTTTCCATCAACATCTGATTAGTTTCAACAATAACCAAAGAAAGCTTTACAAACCATAAAAAATTATTCACTGGCACCATTTTAACAAAATAATAACACATTATTTAATATATTCCCTCATAATTGACTCTGAGAAAAGAACAAGGAAGGAGACCTCATACAGTAGAGTACTCAAAGAAAAGAACAGCAATGTCTACCTATTCCCGAAATGATATTAACTATTTATATCTCTGTTAAAAATAGATTTTTTTACTCTATAGCACTGGGGGACATAGTTTGGGTGTTAAATGAAAGTTGACAGTTTAAATGCACAAAGAAAAGGAAGCTGACTGCCAAGCTCTGCCAACCCCTCTGCCTCTTCCCTGGGTTCCTTTCAGGTGCACCATCCTGTCCATCTCACCACTGTCACCCACAGTTCTTACTCTTAGCCACCAGTACAACAATGAGTTTCACAAGTATCTGCCGAGGGCAGGAATGACTAAGATTGATTAATCTTACCTACAGTTTTTTACAGTAATTATTCAGAATTCAAAATGCAATCCTACTGCTGTAAATTGCCCTATTTGCTAAAACATTTATGACAGTAACTCAATATTTTAAAGACTAATTTGGCATCTATTACCTTCCTATCATCACTTCCAAAATAGGCACTTTTCAGAACTAGATACAAAGAATTAAAGTCAATGTCCAAACTTCTGGTGGAATAATACAAATAATTATTCCGGATTTCAGAAGATTTGAGAGTTCTGCACAGTTCCCTGATTATAGATACAAAAAAGGAAGAAACTCCCCCCAGTACACACACACACAGTCTTTTCATTGTTCTCACTATTCTGTCTCAATGGAAATTCCCAAGCATGGAATTTCAAGACCCAATTCAGTAATTTTTCTTAGACTGCAAAGACAGAAAGAAACTTCAAAAAAAACCACTGAACCGTATTAAGAGGAGGGGAAAAAAAGTAATAATAAGTACAAAATCAAATAAACAACCCCCCTAGAAAGAGAACTAATTATGCTAGCAAGTGCTTGCAAGGCAGATGGGTGTAAGGCCTAGCACGTCAGTATTTCAGGAATATTTCAGGAAAGCACATCTTGTGCACTCCCCCTAACTCTGCACAAAACAAATGGAGTTTCAATTTCAGAGAAGAAAAAACTCTCAAAATCAGTATCAATAAAACAAACTTTTATTTTTGTTTTTATTTTTATTTTTTAAGCTAGAATTTTCTCATCCTTACTCGTTTCATCTAGTGCACATACCTTATTTACAATTAAAAAGCTCAATCCAGGTGAGTCAATTCTGAGTTTCAATGCTTTTGAAATGTCTTCTCAATGTTGTAAGCAAAATGTTAAAAAGAAAAAAAGCACACCAACATCAAAGTATGACTTCTAAGAGTATGTGATGATAGTCCTTAATTGCGTAGCATGTGCAGCCTAAGCACATACGTGGTAAAACATCTAAAAATCAAAATGCTGTATTTTAGTTTTGATGACTGAATTAACTTAAGATTGTATAAACGACCTAATACACCTTGGAGAAATCCAAAGCTCCAACTAAATTAGCTGAAGTATATCGATTTAGGTTTTCCACTGTATAGCTCTAAAATGGGTGGAAGAGAATCCTCAGACTTAAATTAACCTTGACTCTGTCTTCTCAACATGAAATTTTTTCAAGAACTCACAACTGGGAGAGATCGACTGGATAATGAATAGCAGAGAAAGACTGCTGTGGAGACAAGTTACAAAAGAAAGCAAGATCGCTGCAAACTGATTCTAGCCATCAATATTGATGTTAAATCACACCTGTCATTAAAATTTAAAAGCAGTACAACTATGACTTTAGATAAGCAACGGAAATAGTTATTTTTGCTTAATCTGTTAAACAAGATTTATTTCTGCTTGCAGCACCTAAGGTTTTCTTGACAACTACTGTCTCAGTACTTCATCCAAGAACAACATTAATTGAAAGCACACACTTGCACTACCAGGAGACTTAAACAGTATTGATTTGGCCTGTATCCAGACGTGCCCCAAGTCCCAGTGCTCCCTTCTCTGCCTGCTGCTCACTTGGACACCGACTGACTCCTTCCAGCCTCTTCCCCAGTTACAACTCCCACTTCTACAAATCCGAATTTTGCTAGAAAGCTACGGGCCATTAATACAAAATCACTTTAAACTACATAAAAAAATCTACACCTGCAACGAAAGCAGCAGTGCTGATCTACCCCTTGCCTGCAGCTGCCCCTTTCCAGGCAGAACTAAAATTTGCGCAGCTGTCCAAGGAGACAGATTATTTTTCAGCTTGATCAGTTCCCTAACCAAGCAAAAATCTTTGGCTTTCAGTTTAAATCAGTTTCCTCATCCAGGCAACCGGCTGCCGAAAGCACTTAAGCATGCACAATGTGAAGAAGCAGCTGAAACCGCTTCATTCAACAGCAATGCAGACCCATGTTTAACTAAAATGACCACATAAAGTCACCAGGATAAAGGTTAAATTTTATCGATGCGCATAACGTCCCTGTTTGCTAGAACCAAATTGAGCCCTTTTTCATCATCCTTCTTTCAGAAATACAAAGTATCGCTTTTTTCCCCACACCTAGAAAATATACTATTATTCTAAATTAGGATTTTCACATAACACCTTACATTAATGTCAAAGCATCTGTTGCCCCTTTATGCTATAGAGAATGAAAAAAAACCTTATACTTGAAATTATTATTGGTTGGTATCTTGCTGATTGATTTAATTATATTCATAGGTGTCTTCAGGTTAAGATGTACACTTAAGGCTCACATACATGAACAGGAAAATGCAGAAAGAGTAAAAGCAAAGCACAAAGGAAAAGGCAATAGGAACAGAAAATACATTGAAGTTTTCAAATTTCTTAAAATTTCAACAGATAACAGATGATTTCTCTCTTCTTACATCAAATGATACAATATTTCTTAAAATAGCTTAAATATTTAGTTTCATCTATCTCACACAAACCCATTACAGGAAGATTTTTAAGAATTTAGAAAGTGCAAGTAAACACACTAGAAACTACTATTTTAAAGCTTTCAGAACAAATCAAGATGTGAAGTTTAAAACATTAATGCAGCCTATCATAGAAAAAGTCAGGCTGGCAGGGCGTTCTGCTCATGGCACTTGCCTCTTCTGCTATTTATTACAAAGTTCTTCACAGTGCTGCAAAGCTTTTTATGCCAACTTTCCAGCAGCCCCAAAACTCGACAGTGAACTAGACACAAACTTTTTTAGAAAGATTACAGCACTCACAGAGGGTACCCTACCCAATCACCGTAAGATGTTAACAGTTTGGTAAAAGAAAAGTTGACATGTTTCTTTTTTTTCTTTTTTAAACCCTGCTGTGCTTCTTATTTCAACCTTGTCCTAAAGAGGATGTGTCTCTCTGTCCTTTCGATTTGTAAATAAATAGGTGATGAACTGCAAGCTGCTTGCCGAACCAATTAGTTCTGAACTTAAGGTATACTAGTACCAAAAAAACATCCTAAAACCAAACACACAGATATAGAACTAAGACATGGTAGCAATCTACAAGCTGCAAGATGATTCAGAAAATATGACAAATCCTTAGAACTGTTTCAAAGTCTTACCTTGCTGTCTAGACTTTTCATGGTTAACAAATCTAGAGTTTTTAAGGAATGGCCTGTAGGAGAAATGAAGTAGAGGCAGACATGGATGCGAGTATCATGGTAGCTAAATAAAGAACGTTTAATTTTCAGTTCTTCCTGGAGATAAGCTTCAAATTGTGCATCTATATAATCCACTATTGGCTGATAGCTGCAAGAAATAAAATAAAATTTAATAACCAGACATTAGCTACTCCTAAACAGAGCGAGGCTAAGAAAGGAATTCCTCTTGCATTGTTTAGGAATTCCTCTTGCATTGTTTTGTGAATTTTCACTTTACAATTCAACAGCATGCCCATGTATCTACATAACATAGCAGAAAATTAAATGTACTGAGTAATCCTAATTTCTGAGAAGCTACTCAAAAATTAATTGTGCGCCTAATACAGATAATATTTTCTCTAGCTACTACTAGTAAAAAAAGCTATGTAAAGTTACTTTTGCTTATTACCGATCTTCCTAAGTGATATTTTATAAACTCCGGCAATCGAGCTGTGCAACCGCAGAACTCTTAGATACAAGAAAGATACAAGAAACTCTTAGATACAACACAAGAGAAGAAAGAACATGCAATTACCAGTACCAAGAAATAGGACTTCCAGTATCTTCTGAAGATGAAGTACTGTACATGAGAGAGCTCTTAAACAATAAACAAAAATTGAAAAGGAGGAATGTGAGAGAAGAATGAAAATCTGATTTGCAATATAAGTACAGTTTAAGTAAACTTTATCCTACTTAAAACCCGGTTGTAACCTGCTTTCAAAAAGAAAGTGTTGCTGGACGTACAAGCAGCATGCCCTTACAGTTCTGCTGCTACAAAAAATTTATAAACCAGGTCAAATGCGATCGAAATTCAAAAGTAGTTGTTGTATCCAAAATTAACAAAGGGTTAAAAGGCAGCTCCTTACAATGTAACACACATCAACACCAATATCTGTACTAATATTTAGTTACATCGCATTCATCCAAGTCTCTAGCAGGAGCTATTTTCCCCATCATATCATAGGATAGAGATCTCATGACAATCTTAACGTGACTCTCTAACCTTCATTTACAATTACCACTATTTAGGCACTCATATAGCACAAAGGACTGCTAGAATTCGTTACAATTAAGGCAAAAGAAACAGTATCTGCTGAGATGCAGTTAAATACTTTAAAATCTTCAATTCATCAAAGCAGAAACTCAAAAAATATGTTCTGAACAAAACTAGCAATTGTACCTCTACATCTTTTGATTAAGCTGTCCAACATAAAAACAAACACCTTCAGGAATCCAGGTGATGTTCCCTCCAGTCTGAGGTCTCTAATATGTTCCAATAATCAAAAAAAAAAAAAAAAAAACCTATAGATATACTCTATATATAATGTACTGTACCTCACAGCCTACTTGGTTGTTTAAATAGCACCCCTGTAGACCTTCTCCCTTCCACCCCACAAGAAGCTCCAGTCACTATTGCACATTTTATTTACATATATTTATAAAAGATTACATCATAAAGAAGGGAGCAGAGTTCAGCTGATTTCTTAAACTGTTTCCTAGACGAGAAGAAAAACGTGTCTGCTTTGGTACAAAGAGAAAACAGTTAACCAAGTATTTGGAATGTATGTAAGAAAAATATTTCCTACAAAGCCCAAAGAAAAATCAAACTGTAATTGAAGACCAAGACTTCTGCACACCACAGCAACAGGACAACACTTACCTATCTTCTTTGTTTATCTGGTCACCAAAGCCCACTGTATTTACAATGGTTAGTTTCAAACGAACATTGCTTTCCTGGAGTTCATATGTCTGGGCTTTAAGTCTTACATTTGGCTGAAAATGAGTTGACACAGGGTCATCAAATCTGGTGTTAAACAGACTGTCTATTAAGGTGGATTTCCCAGTTCCAGTTTCCCCTAAAGTTAAACAGAAGGGTTGGGGGAGAAATTTTGCACATCAAATACCTGCTAAGCATACAAAGCGTTATCACAACTTGACAAATTCGTCAAAAAATTGTCAACTAATTTCTCTGAACAGAACACTTGCCTGCATGCCTTTTTTATAATGAGCACTAAATATCTTTTGTTAAATTTTTATCCTACAGACAGGAGATAGTTACTAGTTACCTACTAATGAGGAATAAGCAGAATGGCCCTGACACTTTAGTTTCTTTAAAAGTGCAAGCAAATATCTGATTGAATTCAAAAAACTAAGGAAGTAGCTCTGAAACCACAGAGTTTGACACCAAATTTTCATGAAGAAGGGTGAAACACTTGAACAAGCATTTGGGAAGTACAGAAATAATGTCAGTATCACCACCTTGGATTTTAGGACTTTTTGATCTAAAACTCTGTTGCAGTAAAAATTGAGTGTAGCCTAGTTTACTCAAAAGAATCCAAGGAGCTGCCCATAAATCAATAAATGTATGGTTTCTATTTTCAACATTTTTGGTCTTCGTGTTATTTTTGAAAATGCTACCTATAAAAACAAAGGATTGACACAAACAAGCAAAGTTGGGGGAGGGGTGGAATTATAGTTCATGCTTAATATTAAAGAGAGAGTTTAACATTGCAAATAGATTTAAATTTCAGTCATTTTCTAAGGAGAGGTATAGTTTACAACCAAAACCTTAAAACCCCCATACAGTAACTTACCAATACAAAGAATGTTAAAGCAGAAGCCCTGCTTGATGGATTTGTTAACCAGTTGATCAGGTAAACTATCAAAACCAACATGACCAGACAAGGATAAGGATCGATAGCCATCATTTTGCTATAAAAAAAAAAAAAAAGAAAAATATATTAGCAAAGTGAGAGTGACTTGCAAAGCAATTAGCAATGGCAATAAAAGAACTTTGTTAGTAAGCTAGAACTCATTCCTTATAATTTATGAAGAACTGAGAAAAGCAAAAGTCCAGGAAAAAAAAAATCTGTCAAATCAACTTTATTCCATGACTTGAGAAAATACTCAGACTTACTTTACATGGCTACTTGCAGTGTCAAAATGAAGACCACGTTTTGGGAAAAAAAAAAAAATGAATGACATAAAGCAGACAAGCCCAATAAAAAATGTAAATTGAAAACTGTAGACAGAATAGTAGATCACAGTTGATTTGCTCTTAGAAATGAAGAAAAAAGTATTTAAAAACAACTCACAAGACAGATTTCAAAAAAGGGACCATAATCACAGGAAGGCATATGTTTGCAATCAGAACTCATTCTGAGTAGCTGGAATTGAAGTTGTTATTTACACAAAATAATACATTACCTACACACCAGAACTCTAATATATATTATTAGAAATGTCTAGAGGCGCACATTCAGTTTAAAATGTTAGGAACCCTGCATCACGACACCAAGGCAATGAGCATACAAAAAATGCATAGGATTAAAAGGAAATATTTTGGTTCACGCACATGAACTGTGTTCTTAAAGAAACGTTCCATATCAAAAGTGTAAACAGTGACGGGTCCATGCTATTCTCTCCCTTCTGTTTCCAATCCACATGCCGTTACTGGATCCTGGGAACATGTATATAGCCAACAGTAGAAATATTTTCATTTAATACTCACAAGCCCACAGACGTGCCACCTTTTATAATAGGTATGCACAGAAAGTTTCAGACTTCTCGTAGCTAAAAGGATGTGGACTTTGCTTATAGCAAATAATTACCCTCCTCTTGTTTTGCACAGGACTTCTCGTGTGGGACTACCAACTGCCCTAGCTCTGATTTTAGACTGATGAAGTCAGATAACTCCATTTAGACTAACATAATGAGGAAAAATATGGGTAAACAAAGTGTGCGATTTAAATAGAAAAAAATAAATGGTCATTCAAAGCACGTCTGAACACAAAATTCCATAAGGTATTCTACTATATGGAAATTACCATTAAGTAGGGCAGAGAAATGTTGGAGACTGCAGCACCCTGTTCATTTAAAGACAAGTGTCCAAGACAAGCCAAGAACATGCAGTGTGACAGACAGGGAGCAACCACACTTGCACAGTCTAACACTCAAACCACCTCTGTTACCACCAAAATAAGCTCTCCTGCAGCAAACCATTAGGACTCCACACCCAAAGACAGCACAAGAGGCTCCGCGTAACCGTAGAAGTGAAGCCCTTCATCCTCAGGTCACCAGCCCAAATCCAGATTGTGCTGGGCTACCCCCAAAATCACCGCCTAATCATTTGTTACTCTCCACGAAAATCCCCTAGAGCAGGAAGAACTGAATTCCATTCAAGTCCACTTGAATTTCTGCGGACAAACCAACAAAACCCACAACCTTACTGACCATTTCCAAAGGTCTTCAGAAATAACTACTGCATCACCCACAATACACTAGGACAGGATTAAAAACAGCGTAGACTGAGAAAACCAGTATTACAGCTGTATCTGCTGTATTGGCTATGTGGGAAAACAGACAGCAGGAGTCCTCATAGCCATTTCCTCCATAAATTTCATTTTCAAAAGGAAGAAAGAGATTAATTACAATCTAGCAATTCAGCCCGAAAGTGTATTGTTTTCTGGGAATGGAACTAAAAGAATAATTAGTTCCTCCACTGTTATATTGGCTGTTTATCACAAAATTTGACAAAAATTCTGTGAAACAGAGGACAAAGGGAAATAATAAAGATGCAAAACAAGGTGCCATCTCTGTGCTTAGCTTAGAAAACTATGGCTGTGTTTACAACAACAGTATGGCTGTATCACTATTGAAAAATTCATATCGGAGGTCTAAGATAGTTAATTTCTTTGCATTTCTGAGTTTCTCCCAAAGACACTTCTTATGGATATGTATTTCAGTCAGGAAAGTGAGTAACAATTTCTGCAAGAACATTTATGCACTTGTCAAGATATTCTGAGACATCTCAAATGCAGTATTTCAAAATAGCATATTTTGTCTTTCTTCAGTACATAGAAGTTAATTTAATAACACAGTTAGGAGTGAAAATGAAAACCGTTTTCCTAGAATTGTAAATATAGAGAAGTATATTGCAAGTAGTGTGTCATTTCAGACAAAACCTTGACACCAGACAGAAAAGCCCTGGTAAGCTGTAAAAGCAGATTACAGTACCCGGCGCTTAGAAGAACTTCCCCAGCACAGCAATGGTGTTTTACACACAGCTGTGTTCAGCACCGGCTTAGGGAAGGGAGGCAAGTCAGCCACATAATCTTCACTTTGTGCACGAGGAGATGGCACAAAGCTGTTAGCTGAGATGATAAAGGGAAAGGCTGCAAGAGCAAGAACATGAAGCTCACTCACCCCCCACATAGCACCTCAATCACAGGATCACTCTTCCCAGTTCTTTCTGCCAGGGTTAATGACTTGGTAAACCAACAAACTAGCCACTACCTCCGCCCAAAACCTCAGACATCACCAACTCCATATGACCTGACAATGAGAATGTCATCAGGAGAATGTATATAACCACCAGGTATGTAACAACAGGAATTTCAAGCAGAAGAGAGTATTATTTATAACCGTCATGAGAACATGTTTAAATATCTTGCCCTAGTGTTCTCATTTTAAAGAGAAGATTGACAAGCTGAAGGATGATCAGAAAAGGATAACTCATGGTCTATGAAAATCATTTTTGCAGAGAAACATTAAGAAACGTAGCTTATTTAAGTCCTTCCAAGAAAACGGCCAGGGT
This sequence comes from Anseranas semipalmata, assembly GCA_013399115.1. NCBI lineage: Eukaryota > Metazoa > Chordata > Aves > Anseriformes > Anseranatidae > Anseranas > Anseranas semipalmata. The sequence goes on from VXAA01006387.1 coordinate 738,509, forward strand.
TGACCTGATTACACTGCCTATAAAATGAGATTTCTGGTCATACACACACACACACACACACACACACACGCACACACAAAAACCACTACGTTAATAGTAAAATCTGAAAAAAAGCTAGAAACAAAGATTCAGAATCCATCTCTATGTTTAAAATATGTTTACTTTTTTAGGGATATTAACTGCTACCAAGCTGTTCAGATAGTTGTCCTAAGACCCGATTGATTTTCCAGGAACCAGTTCCACCAAAAATGTCGCAGTAAAAGCTCTTAATTTAGACTGTTAAACTTCCAAGGAATATTGCGTAGTTCAACTTGAGCCAAAGTCTTAGCTACGCTGACTTAGAAGACTGTATCCTTGCACGGTTATACTTCTGTTCTCCATGTGACAAACAACACAGCATTGAGGCCTACTGGCCCGACTTGGAGACTTGCCTCCCTCCAAGCTCTTATTAGAAAAAAAAAAAAAAAAGCGCTGGGTCTCAGACTGTAAGTCTCCTACATAAGCCTCCTGCAGAACCAGACTTGCAGTCCAAGCAAATAATCACCTTGCCAGTCTGCTTGTCGGGATCACTGTGAAGCGCCCTCCAAAGCCTGAGGTGCCGCCAGGCCCACAAGGCCGCGCATGCTGAAGGACACCCGAGAGCCAGCCATGGGGGCAGAAGGCAACACGTCAACGTGCCCATGGGCACCCAGACACGATTCTTTCGGAGCCCTGTGTTTCCCACTACAACAAGCAGCTGCAGGCATTCGTTAAACCAGGGAATCTATTTTCATCTCCCAACACCAAATTACGTTACTCCGCTACAATCAATTACTTCCCTAATACCATTACATTTAATCCAATAAATACTAATGTTGCTACTGCCTCAAAACAGAGATTTCTTTTTCTACTCAGAAAATTATTTTCCATTTTTGGGTGGTGAAAATCTAAAATGTAGACGCACGGTGCAGGCATGCATACCATTGACGTCTTGCTACTCAGATACATGCACGAAGGAGAGACAGAACAGATGGGATGAGTAGAGGGAACAGAAAGGAAACCTCGGCAAAATAACACAGAGAAAAGTAACCAAAAATAGAGGGAAGATAGAAAAATATAGGAAGAAAAGCCTATGAAGATGCAGAGTAAGAAAGGAAAATACATTAAAAATCACATGGATCACATAGGATTAATACATCGGTCTATTCTATAAAATAAAAATCAACACACAGGAGTCAAGTATGAAACAAAACATTTGAAAAACATCGCGCAGGAAAAAAAGAAGTATTGGCCAAAAGACATTTCAATGAAAACTCATTTGACAAATTTCACTCACAGTTATCAACTTATTCAGTATGACACAAACAGTAGCCAGCTTTTAGGGACTGGTCCAAAATATCATGAGCTCAGAATTCTTCTCACAACTCTTGCAAATGACTTTTTACATGGCATTCTGGTAAACCTACAGTTTTCTTTTTCTAACCAACTTCAACACACAAGACAGCTTACATTGCCTTAAACCATCAGTCACCACAAGATTTCCTTGACACACACACACACACATATATATATGTATGGCTCCATATATATATATGTATACATGGAAATATCTTATAAGGAACCTTAAAGAAAAAAAAAGACATTTTTGCCTTAAGCTTCTGTCTGAAAAGACTTGAGGCAGTGCAGAATCTCCACGAATGCCCTGAAATCTCCCAGGCCAGCTAGAGGAAAAAGTGGCAGCCCTCTCTTTAGAGAATGGGAGGCACAACGTGCAGGCTGCTACTGAAGAGAACTGCTGGACTGCATTTTAAGGTATCAGATGTAAGGTGATTTTACAGACAGCAATGTATGCATTTGTAAACGCCGCGAAGGCCTCTCTTCACCAGCACATGTTTGAGTAACCTGAAAATCTGGCACACGTTGTACCTGTTCCTCCTTTGCTGGAGGTAAGGAGAAGAACAAAGAAAGGAACCGAAATCTGCCGCTGCCCTCTGAGATGGCCGTGATAAGGCAAAACGCTCAGTACTGACACCGTGACTGCTGTCGTTTCCGAAGGTTCGCGCTGGCCTGGCTCAGCTGCGTGTGCTGCAGCTGTACCACTGCGTTTCCTGGAGAGCAGCGATTCAGCCTTTGCACCCTCGACTGCAGCCACCGTGGTGTGGACCTTCCTTGTCCACACGAGAAAGCAGTGCTGGTCCTGGAGAATGGCAGCTGCTATCAGCAGGCGTCTGTCTGCAACGAGGATTTTTTTTCTTCTCCTTTTTAATTAGTCAATGACAAGCATTGTATGCTGTTGTACAGCAGCAATAGCTGCCAGAACTTTCCCAGAAGTGAAAATTTCAAAAATTGGAAGTACTGAATGCTTGCATCTCAGACTTTCTGTAGCCTGATTGTAAACAGAGTTACAGGGTAAGGTCAGACTGCATTCTGAGAGTGATTTTGCATTTCTTTTGTGAAAGGACTGAAAACAAAATCCTTCCCACAACACAGCAAGAAACACTTTAACAATTACACAGCATGTGTTAAACTAGGAAATCTTACATGATGTCACTCTCCGTTACTTATAAAGCTAGGACTAAATCACTGTCCTCCATCTCCACACAGACAATCCACTCTCCACAGACCGATGGTTTTAGTTTTCTCCTCCTTAATGCCTTCCATCTCCAGGCTTCCCTGAATAGATCTAGTGGACCCTCAAGTCCCACTCTCACTCACTTTAGCTGTTTTACTGCCTCTGTGCACACTCTTCACGCAAACATCAATCAGCAAAAACATTTTGTAATGTTTCTTCAACTTCAGCTCTTAGGTTTTTCTTCTTTCCACATCTTTCTGGCCTCCTGCAACAGCCAGCCTGTGAAGTTGTGATTCTCCACCTCACTATATATACATATGTAAAAGCTAAAAACCTAAAATAAAGTTAATGCATCGCACTAGATCGCACTGCCACTCCACAGGATTCATCCACGCCTTAAAGAGAATATCTGCGAATCACAGCTCTCCAGGCGGGAGCTCTGACAGATAGCAATGTACGCTCAACAGCCAAGTCCTGCACGAGCAGGGGGATGTGAATGAAGCCCTTTCATTCCCCTGCCGAAGGTTAGCCGGCGCTTGGTCGATGGCTCTGACAATAGCGGAACAAATAATTCTTTCAGCGCCAGGAGCAAGGGCAGGCCCCCTTCTCCTCATCCCTGTTCCCACGCCACCCCCTGGGCTGTGTTGCATGGAGCCAGAGCTAGAAAGTGGCCCAGATGAGAGTTACTCCAAGGAAAGAAAACGTCCGAAAAGCAGTAGCTGTTCTCCATCCTTCCAGCTCCCGGGCAGCCCCGCGCACAGCTGTGCTGCGTAACCCAGGCGCAGCAGCACGGTGCCAGGATGAAGCCAAGAACCACCCGAGACAGGTACTCTGCCTGCCTACCTGCCCACCACCAAAAAACGCAAGAACTGCTGCCCAGACGGCCAGCACGGAGGGCTTTTTCCTGGAGAAAACAAATGCCCCCTACTCTGAGTAATACCTAGAACCATTCCATGCTTTGCTTTGCTAAGGTGTGAAACACAGCAGCAGACTCAAGACATAAATAAATCCATTTATTTCATGTTCAAAGTTGGAACTGATGTTCCAGCGCGCTGACGGGTTCTGCGCCTTCAAAGCCTCGCAGTTGACAGCTCGCCACCATGCCTAGGAAGAGTTACTTCTTCAACCGCCACGATTCAGCGGTACAACTTTACTTCTTGAAATACGCGGTGCCCTAAGGGACCTTTGAGAAGGGCAACATCGGAAAACGGGGTCCTTCCGGAACGCTTCTCATCCCCCGGCAACTTCGGACGCCAAATGGCGCCTGAAGGCTTCATCCGCTTCGCCCAGGCACCCACACACGAGGCAGCCCCCAGGAAGGCCACGGGTGCCCGGCACCCCGAGGGGACCTGCCCGGTCCCCGCACCCCGCTCGACGGGGCGAGACCCGGCCTGGCCGTCTCCGCCGCCCG
>VXAA01006387.1:743476-799430 GCA_013399115.1 Anseranas semipalmata
GTGAGGCGGCACGGGGCGGCTCGCCCCAGCTGAAGCGCGGCGCCCTGCCCGCGGGAGCCCGCGGGCGCGACTCGGACAGCGCCTCGGTGGCCTCGTCCTCCGCCGAGGAGGAGGGGAGCACGACGGGCGCCGTGGCGCTGGACCCGCTGGAGCACGCGTGGATGCTGTCGGCCTCGGATGGGCGGTGGGAGAGCCTGGAGGGGCTGCTGAGCTGCGAGCCGGCGCTGTTCTGCAAGCGGGACTTCATCACCGGCTTCACGGCGCTGCACTGGGCCGCCAAGCACGGGCGGCAGGAGCTGCTGGCCACCCTGGTCAACTTCGCCCAGCGGCACCAGCTGCCCGTGGACATCAACGCCCGCACCAGCGGTGGGCACACGGCGCTCCACATCGCCGCCATGCATGGCCACACCGAGGTGGTGAAGCTCCTGGTGGGCGCCTACGACGCCGACGTGGACATCCGTGACTACAGCGGGCGCAAGGCCGCCCAGTACCTGCAGCAGGGCACCTCGGGGGACATGCGGAACCTCGTGGGGGCCCTGGACGAGGAGGAGGAGGAGGAGGAAGGGGCCGCCGGCAACGGGAGTGGGCGTTGGAGGCTCTCCAAGGTGTTGCCCTCCAACCTCATGAGCTACCGGCTCTCCCACCACCACCATCACAGCGCTGGGGAGGAAGCCGAGGGCACCGACGGGGCAGCGGTGCCTGGCAAGGGTAAGGAGATGACCAGGAAAGCCTCTGGCAGCGGGCGGATGAAGCCTCGGCTTAATAAGATCCGCTTCAGGACTCAGATCATCCACAACACGCCCTCCTTTCGCGGTGACACCGAGGAGGAAGAGCACGAGGAGAAATCCCTCAAAGCATCGTTCAAGCTCAGGCCGAAGTCCAACGTCTTTGGATAGGGCCAGGGAGCAGGAGGTCGGGGAGGTGGGCGCACGGACCAGAGCGCCCCAGGGTGTAGTGTGGAAGGTGAGGCAGCTGCAAGCGGGTGCTCATCTGGACTCGTGCTCCGGGGAGGTGGGTCCCGAGTATCTTGCTTTAACCCTCAGTGCAGTGGGCTCTGGTAGCTGGCAGCTGCCTCGACTGGGCCCTTGTTGCAGAAACGAGGGGCAGTTGGGTGCGTTGAGAAATGCTGGGGTGTTTAAAAGCTGTGCTCCTTTCACTCTGAAGGCAGACCTCTGGATCGGAAACCCGTGTTCGTAAATCTCCTAGGATTAGCGAGTTGAGTGCGGGAAAGAAAAATGCAAATGCTCTACTCTTATATTATCAGCTGGTACTATAAACTACTTACAACTTGCTATGTAAGAACACCACCTCAGTAATACGCAAGTATATTTTAAGTTTCTTTTTAACAGCAATATCACCTGGCACAGCGCAGAGTTGGGTACCCAAAGTGAGGCCCTAGATAAGTTTCCTGTCAGAATCCAAGTTTCAGTCCAGCAAAGACCTGAGCCTGTGTTGACTTTATGCGTTGAAAATTGCCTGATTTGACATTGTGAACATTAAAGGAAAAAAAACATTGCACTGGAAGCAATGAATAAAGTTAACCATGGGCTGAAGTCTCTGCTGTCTGAGGTACTACTGAACTTGCTTATCACTGTTGTAATACTGATACGAGATAACATGAGTGAAGAGTCTTTTATATATTTGGTATTTTATGTTTTGTCTTAGGCAAAGCAGTTTTGTTTTAATCACTGTGAATTCTCAAGTGCCAGACCTAGCGCATTTCCGTTTATTCCGTCTGGTCAAGTCGTGTTAATGTTGTTTGTGTAACTCACTGCATTTAAAATCAGAAAATTGTGTTGTATGTGTTACATGTGAAGGTCGTTCTCTTTTAGAAAAGAGCACAGACACCATTGCATGCAATCTTCATGAAACTCTGATATGGTCCTGTAATGTAATAGGTACAGGTCTGTGTTTGCTAGAAACTTGGGTGCCAGTCACTTCAACTTACTTTGTGCAGGGAGCACAAGGTGAATAACCAGGACTCCGAAGCTCTATCCCTATTTATAATACTCAGTAAAAGCAGTATAATGCCATATTCAGGTTAAGTGGTGGCAATGGTGTTTGAGTTCTTTTAAACTTGTATTTCTAGGGAAGTAATAACCAAGGCTTTGAACCTCCTGTCTGTCCGCTAAAATTTTCCAAAACCTGGAATTTTGTTTCTCTGCTTTAAAGGCAGCAATTCCAGTGAAATCTAGGAGGCTTTCCTTAAGAATGAGGTACTGAGCTGACCCTGGATCCTGAATGCTGCTCCAGGTTAGAAGTTCGTCTGTGCTTAGACGTTAAGGTACTACCAATTTCAATGCAACATTTGTCAAAGCATGTTTCAGGTTGGCTTCCTCAGAATTTTGTGCATGTCTGTCAGGTAACTAATGGAAAGTAGGTAGACTTTGACTTGTTAAAATCCAAATTTGAAACACTGAGTGCATGCTACAAGCTCTAGAACACTTCACAGGGAAACTGCTGCTGGGAGTTGTGCACTTTCAAGGTAGCAGCTGTCTGTAGCTGTTGCTGGTGGCTTACATTTCTTTTAGTGACAGAGGAAGGGAGTGGTAGCAATTCATCGGTTTCAGACTTCCCATGCAGATAGATTACCAATATCTGTACTTTGTGTCAAAACCCAATAAATGACGGTATTTGCGTAGGCATGCAAGCAACACTTAACTATTTCTGGGAAAAGTTACATGAAAAAAAATTGAATCTGTGTAGGTGCTGGTCATTACTTTCATGCAAAAAGACGAAATTATACAGAGGTTCAGCTTTAGATTATAATTTATAGCTATAACATAGATTTCATGTGCCTTCATTTTGGGTTGGTTGCTACAAATGTGATGGATGTAGTCAGTTTTGCAAAGCACTTTGTCTTTACATCTGTGGAACAGGACCAAAAATTTTCCCTCTGCCCTTTCTGTTTAAGCTGTAAACTCATACAACAGTTGGGTGTCTGAAAGGGAAAAAAAAAATCATACGCATGATTCTGCAGACCTAATTCTTTTGTAACAGAGAAGATAATTAAATGCTTAAGTCTTAAACTTCCTTCACTAGGAAAGATAAATAGCTTTTTAGGCTTCTGCAAAAAGGTTTTCGATTGGACACGAGCCCTCTTCAACATGGCACTTCTGAATTGAGCACGTTCCATTCAACTCCCTACTTCCAAATCTTACTGAAGTAACTTTCTGCTTTGAGAGCTTATAATTCTTTCATATGAACTGTGGGTAAAGTATTTATCTCTTCACATGCAAACAGCAAAGAATTGCACAGAATTACTGAGTCTTAGATAGCTGTTGGAGTTTGGGGAAATGATTTGCGGGCTTCGATGCCTTGGGATTTGGAATATAACACACTTTGGATTTTAAAAGACTAACTGGAACATAGTTTTAACGTGCTTAATACACTAGAACTTGGTAATTACTAAGGGAACTTGGAAAATGGTAAAAAGATGCATCGTTATTGTTTGAAGTATCAAAGTGAAACTGTTGGTCCACTTATGTGGTTTAATTCTCAACTAATGAGACTTCCTCATAATGGTCCAAAGGTCTTTGTAAGGTGGGGTGCAATGACACCAAGTCCAAACCCTAAAAAAGAAGTGGTACTGTTGGTATTGGAGATCTGTTGACAAATGGCTGGATAACCACTAGTGTCTGTTTGCGCTATGGGACTAAAGCACTTTGATTTCACATTCTGACTTGTCACATTCCACACAGTTACTTTTTATAACATGAGCTAAAACTTAAGTTTTGTTTGGAGATAGGAAAGGCTTGATGCCCTGTTTAAGAATATTGACAGTCTAAAGGTACTCTTGAGTCAAATATTTTTGGATACACTGCCTAGAAAGATGTGAATTTGAAATAAAGTCGTATGGTACAGAAAACTGGAGCACTTACTGGTGTCTTTTTAATAGTACACTTGAAGTTCCTGAATGTGTTTGTTCACCTTCTGTGATAGTATGTAAGGCAGCAAGACTGTAATGTAAACGTTTGATATCTTTTATTGTATCTTATGCTTGAAATATTTTAGAGGCCTGGAAGCCTGTCAGTTTTTATTAATACAGCTTTTTATGGGTGTCTTTCTCAATGGTTATGAGTTAAGAATCTGTAAACTTTAGTTTTACTGAAATAAAAAGAGCCCATGAATTGTTCATGCTTGAACCTACTTTTGTATGCTACATACTTAGGTGCTGCTTGCGTACTGGCTGGTAAAACCATGCATTGTTCTGGATTTTCTTTACCATGAAGATGTCTGATATTGTCTCACACTAGAGAAGAATAAGACAGGGAAAAATACAGCAGAGTTGTTTGAAAGGCAGTAACATTTTTCCTTAGCAGTTACTCTCCAATAGCTCATGTCAAAGTAAATGAAGACACAACAAGTTTTTTGCAGAGAAGTATATCTAAATAAGGGCCTGGGAGAGTGGTGTTGCTTGACTTAAAATAGCACCCTGACCTTATTTCTGTGTGACTAAAAATCTCTGAGAAGATTTAATACTAGTTTTTGCCACTCTGTAAAGGTCAATACCTAATTAAAAAAGATTTAGGATAAAGACTTTTTGTAATGTCTTAACTACAACCAGCAGCTTCTCTAAAGGGAAATTTCACTTCATTACCATGCAAGACTGTCAGATTTTGGTATACCTAAATATCCTTTGAACTTGCTGCCTTACTAAAACATATGTTAAAACGAGTGGACCTCACGCTGCCGGTAACTCCTTTGAGAGCCATCCAAATTTGTGGTTAGCCTGAAAAAGAGCTCGGCTGTTGTTGTGCTGGTTGATGAGGATGCAATCAGCTCCCACCAGGCAACCCCAGGTCAGTGGTTTGGGGACACAAGTGAGAGGACGATGGAGGAGAAGTGTTCTTGGGAGCTCAGGAGAACGGGGGCATGCGGGAAGCAGCTGAGGTTATGGAGGCAGAGCGAGGACGTGAGATTTGCTGATCATGCAATGGCTTGACTAGTTGGTTAGAAAAGTGACTGAACATACATCCCTTCTGCTAGAGTAACGCTGGGAGAGACGACTTGCTCAGAGCTCAAATGTAAATTAATGTCTGATGTTAAGTATTTTTGTTGGTCTTCTTACCAACAGGTCCTTAACTGAGTGTTGAGGGTGGGGATGGGGTAAGAAGTCATAGATTAATATTAGGGTTTGGGACAGCTGCTAGCTGCTCAGTTTGGGTTAAATTATGAACAACTGGGGGGGGGAAATGGAACATGATTTTGAATTTTCAGTGTTGTTATAGTGAAACATCTTGTCTTCTCATTTTGCAGCTGTTCCAGAACATACCTTGTATCATTTTTCAGTTTAGCCAAAAATCAGTACTGATGTGTCCTAATTATGCACATTACTGGAAAAACTGAACCACGCTACCAGGTTTTGTTTGTTTTTAATACGACTGTTACCTATTTTAACATACCTTTACTTCACTAAAACATATTTTGCCAACCTGTGGTAGGAATGTCAAGAGGCAACAGCTCTAGTCAACAGAGCTGTGTCCCTGCATGTATCCACATCAATGCCGGTAAATCATTGAAGTTGTTGCTGCTAGTCTAAAGCAGACAGCCTACAATATGCACACTTACCAATTCTTGTCCATGAAAAGTGAGTTTGGAAACTTAAATGCATCTAACCACCAGAATAATTCAGTTTGCTGGGTTGTATCTAGAGCTAGCCCTACCTGTGGCTGAAACAGTGGGGACTTCCTCAGTAATTTTCCCCCGAAGCTAGAGGCTTTTCACTTTTGCCAGGTGTTTCTTGAAGCTCTACTGGTTATTTCACTGTGCAGTTCCCCGGAGTGCCTGAGAAACTGGTGGTAGAGTGGGCATGAGTAGTGGATACCTCTTTCTGAAGCTGGAGGGGTAGGTGGGTATTCAGGGGTGGGTTTTTTTGTTTTGTTTTGTTTTTTTCTTTGTTGCTTATAGGGAAGAAATAAATGATGTCTGCAGTATCTGTTGGGGCACAGAGATCCCTTGAGATGGTTCATATTAAGGAGGTGTTGTCCCTGTTATTACCTGGATTGCAGAAAGACAAAATGAATTCTGTAGGCTATAAAGATGTCTTCTGTTCACTGAACATAAACTTGTTTGAAATAATAAAGCCTCAAAATACCAGAAAACACGTTTGTAGCACTTGAATAAATAACAGCATTTATATTTGCTATTTCTTTTCCTTTTTGCCAATCACATACCATCTTACCATAGGTACATCGTATGGAAGTAACTCTGTGTTAACTTGGGAGTGTATAATTAAAGGATGCAGCTCGGTCCTGCTGGTTCAACTGCCTCCTACAACAGGACTGTTAGCTACCTTTCTTGCACTTGTCTTCTGCCTCTTGTAGCTTCCCTTTCTGTCACAGATGGGCTGCAGGTGTCATAGCTGCCATAGTCTGCAGCTGCACGGCGCAGGTTGTAGCAGCAGCGAATTTCAAGCCTTTTGAAGCTGCTAGAAGTACTTCCTTTGATGGGGATGGAAGCAGAGATGCTACATCATGTCGTCTGCCTGTGACACTTACACAGGTATTACACCTGTATGGGGACAAATGGCATGAACCGAACTGTGGATGGAATTGGAGTGCTTAGGAGGCTTTTATATTTGAGTGGTGCTAAGCACCTTGTACAGCACGCATTGATAGTTTGAGTATGCTGTTATTCTTTAGCCACTGATAGAAATCAGTTGTTGAACAGCTGCTGAACAGCTGTTGAACAGCTACTAGGGGAAACTACTCCAGAGGGGATGCTGCAAAATTATCATATCTGTTCTTTATATATATTATTTGTCAAGGATGTTTTTTCATTGCATGGGAGTTAGTTGCATGGTGGTTACTAGCTTGCAGTAGTATATCCCAAGAGGAGCATCTTTTAAGGGCTCTGGCAGCTGTCTGGGTGATAGGATGTATTAGGCTTTTCTTTTTTAACCTGGAGTTTTCTCACCTTCTAAAGTTTGCTTCATGTCCCTGCAGCCATCTCACAGGATTTCCACTGGCAATACAATTAGCCATGCTAAAACGAGTATCTTTTATGATAGGTCCTAAATGGGAGTTCTACTTAGCCTGTGTGCCTACCCTATCCTCCTGTGCAGATGAGTCCTTTTTGATAGCTGTCTAGATGAATCCAAATTTTGGAAAGCTTTGTCTCAGCTCCTGTTAAAAATAGAAGACTGCAACTTTAAAGATGACTAATCATTTTGAAAGTTCACTTCCCTACACACCCTTCAAACTGAATGCCTGAGGTAAAGAAGAAGAAAATAAAGCAATGTGTTTCATACATGCCAGCACACACAGTGACTAAGCAGTACAGGGCAACGGCTTCTTTTTTAATCCCTGAATGATTTTAGTGTTCCCCATTCCACAACAGTATTCTTCAGGAGTCCTTTTCCTGTGCCTGCTTTAAATGCCACTGACCTTAAAGGAAGCACCCATGACTTTCGTGGGTCAGTAATGATGAATTACCTACACAGAAAATATTGCTGCTATGTTTCTAAAGTATATCACCTTACTGGCTGAAACAAGTAACAGGAGAACTTTGGAGATGGGATTTGATTTTTTTTATAGTCCACCCCCCCCAACCCCAAGTGGTCTTTTTAGAAAGGAATTTTTACCATAAGCTATGGAGTTGTTGATGTCAGCATGACCTTTTTATGGTCCTTTATGGCCTTGTGAACATTTCACCTACTCTCTTGATTTGATGGTGAGTGGAAAGGCAAGGAACTGACACTGAGGGAGTGGAATTTGCATGACTGGGAGCACAGGAAATATATTAGGCTGTCAAAACTGTTGATAACATTGCTATTACTGGTTGTAGGGTGGTATTGCGAAATCACAATTGGTATCTCATAATATCAGGTGCTGTCCCAACACAAGAAACAATGCAGCTTTTGACTCATTGTCCCTAGAATCTCTCTAGCCTACTATAAGAGTGGCAGCCAGGCAGGGATCAAATATGCAAAATTGATCAAATATCTATATATACACACAAAAAAGAAAAGCCATACCACTTTTGGCTAGATGTTTTGCAGCTTTTCGCCTCACACTTCACTATGACTCTCCTGGGAGCCAGCCAGTCAACTCATTTACAAATCTTTTAGCACATTTGGAATTCATGAAATTTCAAATAGCATGAAGGGGATATCATTAGCCTAAATCTTCAAACTAACATTCTTAAAACCTAATTTAAACAACACAATTGAATTCGGGCTAAACTGGTTTAATATTCCAAGGAAGGAACTTAAGCCCAGCTTGGTCACTGAATATATGTGAAAATCGACAGTGCATTTTCAGCATATGACTGCAAGGCTGGTGACAAGTCCTTCACTGACAACTTGCATTTAGATCCCAGCCTTGGCACTTAGCTACCCCAATGGCGAGTGCTATGAAAAATCTCCTTTGTGTGTTCCTACACTAATGTTTACAAAAAATTGCAGGAAAAAAAAAATGAAAGAAAAAAAGTGTTAAACTTGACATCATGTTTCTTCTAGGAAGGATGAGGAAAAGAAAGGAGATGCTGTTTGAAATTGCTCCCATTTCCAAAATATAAAAAATAGGAACAGGGGATCATACTGCACATCAAGACAAAGGACACAGTCCCCACTTTTCCCTTGTACAATGAACTTCTAAAGGCACACCCTGAATGTTCCACATTAACGTTATTGTTATCATTAATAGTGCGTATGTTCATATCTGATGGGGCTTTTATAACAACACATCGCAATTGTCTGGGTCACCCGTCTCAGTTTTACTTCTGCGTGGAAAGACTTACCTATCCTTTTAATTTTAGTTTTTCTGTTGGTACTGCACCTCATGGCCAGCATGGAACTAGTACTGGCATTAAAAGCACTTCAAAGTTACAGTGAAGAAAAAGGTACTGATAACTTTGGGAAAAGGGCAGGGAAATACCTGTTTCAGACTAGTTAGGAGGTCTCAGGAAGCATAGAAAAGTTTCCACCTAATGGGCTACCTGTATGAACAGAAATGAGGACACTGAGATCAGCTTGTTATTTTACACCCTCCTAGTATTTTTGATTTCATGAAGATTCCATAGTTGCTGTGAGATCATCTCAATAATCCTTTGGCATGCCAGAAGTAAAAAGGAAGAGATGCTGAGATGGAGCAGCACTGTGGTAAGAAAGGAGCAGGCATCTGTGTTCTGTCACCAACACTGCCACTGCAACTGCTGCAGGACAGAAAGAAGCTTTTGGCCCAGTCTGATGATAGCTTGTTATGTTTTTCCTCATCTATTTTCTATGTGTTCTCATAGACCAGTAGTCATGGCCACAGGGTAGGAATGTTGGATGTCTTGATTTTTGTATTGCTTACCTTTACTTCTATTGAAATTTTAGTCCAATTTTGTAGCATGATTTTAACTACATACCAGCTAAGGATCTCACTAACCTTGCTGCTTCTTGATTTGGGGAATACAAGAAGAAAAGTGGCAACTGTTGTCATAGGATCCTCAGGTTCCTATGTTTCATCATAACAGCAGTATTACCCTACTGATACACAGCATCTCCAGATTCTCCACAGGCACTACTAAACTGCTTCCAATTCACACATAAGAATGCGAAATACTGCTGTAAAATATACCCCACTGAATATTACAAGCCTGAGGAAATGAGAGGCACACAAATGTTGTGCGAGTTGCCCAAGTTAACACAGGAAGGCTGTGAATAATTAGGAAACGTAACTTGTACTGTACCTAAAAAAGAACTAAGCTGTTCAACCAAATTCTCATTAAATATTCAATCCTACAACCTTAAAATGGAATTCATGTGGGATTCAAAACTTGCTAATTTTAGAGTTTTTGACTAACGTCTTTAAATAGTCACGGTTTCTTCACTCCCATGAATAACTTTGCATTTGCTACAGTTGTCTCCTTTTTTTCCCCCCTCTACCCTGTGGCTTACAATGACAATGTGGCAATTCATGAATGGGTGGGTGAAATTAAATGTCACTGTTCATCCTAGCCAGTATTGATGTAAAAGGTCTATTTGTGTTTGCTGGCTAAATCCTGCATCTAACAGAAGGGATTTATTAGTTCTGTTGTTAGAATAATTGTTTCTTTAATGACACAGTGATGATATAACTGATTGTGCACAGAAGCAGAAAAGACAGATGATGGAATTACAGTGCAAATTACAAATTGCAGTTTCACAGGGAGATAATAGTAAATTTTAGTGGTTTTTTTTTCTGAAAATTGCCCTGTATTACTCTAATTTATGTACTTTGCTTCTACTTCGTATCCAGAGCTATGATTAACTAGAACTTCCTTATGATTAACCTTAGCCACACTTTCTTCATGTCAAGTGCAGGAATACATTTGCTGCTGGCATGCATTTGCTAACTCATATTTTATTAGCAGCAGCATTACCATCTTGATTGGGCAGGATCTACACAACTAATACAGTCATCAAGAAGCTAAATGCCTGTATCAGTTCCTCTATTTAATCTTTTATAGTCAAAGGAGGGAATAGGGACTTTTAAGGATAAGTTATTTTAACCCAACATAAATTTTAAGGTAATTACTCAGTAGAGCACCAGAGTTCTCCATCATTTGCACACCACAAACTACATCACAGCAAATTATGGCATCGCAGATCAGTTCCTAGTTCACAGATTAAAGAATAACTTCAGGAAAGTACTCAGCACTCAATCCAACTTTTATTTCTCGCATTATGTTCTAATAGCTGCAAATTGAGCCAGACATAACTTCAGAAGTGCCATATGAATTCATGAGCACTGTGCCCCTGTATTAGCAACCAGCTGCCTCTCCATGGCCTGCCACAGAACACTCCATGCCTCAAGGCTTAAGAGCTGCTATCAAAGAATTGAAAGTACCTTACTTGATTTGGAAGCACTAAAATACTCAAGAAGAAAGTTTGATGTTTCAGGATCCTAGCCATCAGCAAAGCTCCAGAAATAGAAAACAGCACCTGCGGGTGGTTTTATGTGAAAATTTTGACTGACACTGCGGTTTGATGCACCTGTGCAGGCCCACCTGGGCTTCCACAGGGAACACACTGATTGCCCTTGACCCATCCCCATCCTACTCCCAAATGTGTGCACCCACAGCCTCTCACACAGGACCAACCAGTTGTGATGGGTGAGGCTCTTTAGCCTGCCAGCCCCACTCAAAACTAAGCTTCCACTGCATTTGAAATGAATTCAGGTCAGAGCAGGGACTTGGATGCTTGGGCAGTTTAGCTCCAGCTCAGGGCCGAGAGCAGCCAGGCAGGGATGTTATGAAAGCACCTTTTGACTTGGACAGTGGGAAATAAAGAGATACCAAAAGCCACAAAGGGACGTGGTTCTTACTTGTTCTCTCAAAAATGTATTGTGAAGACCACACGTTAAGGTACGGAGTCTTTTATTTTGGGGGGAATAGGGCGATGGATTCTGTATGGCTAGACAGAAGTAATTCTCTGTTTCTATTTCTGCAGTCATTCTCATCGGATTTTTTTTCAAATCTATTCGTCTTTCCTCTTCTCCTAGGAACTCTACAGATTTGGTTCTTCACCTCATTTTGTGGTGTAATCTGTCAGGCACCCTATACAAACAGGCATGTGTGTTCACAATGGGGAACTTCCAGGGGCAGGGGAATTCATTCTTTGCAGTATGTTTCCTGCTGATACTTCCAGCCCAGGAGGATGGCCACCTGCAGCATTCCTTAAAAACTACAGAGCAGTCATCAGTGGGAAAGGATAAAGAGAAAGCAACATCGACCGAAAACCAGAAAAGATGACTAAGCAGAAATCTGACTCCTCCACAGTTTTTAGTCCAAGTGTTACATCAGGCTCCAGTTCTCCCAGGCACCGATTGTCAAAGAATGGGAACCTGAAGCTTGGAATCCGTTGAGCTACCCTCTGCGCATGCAAGATTTAAAAGAAACAATGGTCAGAAAGAAAGCAATGAAAATTTGAGTTGAACTAACCACGTCCTCCTTACCAAGTGTTTGTGGTTTTGACAGGAAAAAAAAATGAAACCAGAAGTGGTCAGAAGTCTAAGAGAGCAATAGAAGAACTAAGTAAAGGTATTCAAAAAGCTCCCTTTTAAATTGTTTGGAAAGACTCTTGCACAACTGGCGCCTGCTTTACCAGAATATGAATAATAACAATGATCTTCAGCCAGAGCTCCTTATCTTGCCAAGGTTTCCACATTGTTGTAGCCCCTAAATGCTGGTTTGAATTAAAAAACTTGGTTTCTATTTTTAAAAAATCACCATGGAAAGCACTCCATTCTTGAGCAATTTTGTATGTGTAACAGTTTGTCTGTATTTCTTTTCTTTCATTCTTTTCTAATTAATTTGGTATTTAAAAACAATCAGAGCTGGAACTAGTCCTGCTCAAGAAGACTGTCATCTGCAATTAAATAGTTTATATTAAAATTTTCCAAGGCAAACATGGGGATTTCCTCATACTATTTAATAGAAGTTATGCAGCTAAATCTCCTTTACTGTTCTAGAAGTCCCAAATTAGCCCCTTCTACAGAATCTAGATTTCCTATATACATTTGCAGTTTTAAGCCGTTCTCTTTGCAAGCCTTGCTTAGACTCCAGAAAGTCCCTTCCCATGCAAATACCTCAGAGCTTCAGTTACCCCGCGGTTCAGCAGCAGCACAAAAGGCAGGAACTGCAACTGGCATTTGTAGTGCTCCAAGATACAGGCCGTGCACTGGTACCTACTCAAAAAGAGCAACATTTCTGCAGAAAAAAATTGCACTATGTACCGACATGGTTGCCTCTGGATGAGATTTTCAACTACCTTCATATTATTTCTCTATCTTTTTGACCTTCTGTGGAAGGGACAAACCCATGTGTATTTGGCGCTGGTTTGGTGACATGGTGAGAAACAGTGACACTGTAGATTCACAGGAACTGGGAGGGGAGAAAAAGACAAACCAGCTGTGAGTAATTCTCAGTCCAAAGGTGTAGCTTTTTCTAACGCTGTTTACAGTATGCCTGCCAACTGCTCAACACCTACACATCTAACTTTAAGGGGTACATACTCTGTGCCCCCCAGCAAATTGTTTTTCCCTCTAAACTCAGAAGCTCTACATGGAGAAAAAGATGATGCAGCATTGGGAATCCTGAAGAAAAAGTATGGACCCTTATAACGAGGGAACAGACTCCTTCGAGTTGCACGATTAAAGTACCCCAGGTCCCACCTGCAGCTGTATGTCAACCTACGTGAGCCTGGCCACTGGGTGAGGAGGTGCCAGTCCTCCACCAGCCCTCACGCCAACCAGGTGGAAGCCCTCCAGCTCTCCTGAGCACTGGCTCCGGTGCTCGTCAGGTGGAATGAAGAGCCAGCTGAAGTTGCTGTGCTGACCAAAGTGTAACCCTGCCAAAAAAAAGGTGAGCAGCTTCTTCCATGTGAGAACTGGCTCACCGGTTCTAGTCCGAGAGACAGAGATGGCTGAAGAGCAGAGGCAGAGCTACGTGGCTGCAAGCAGGGCTGGTGTGATAAGGTTGGACTGATGGAGAAGAGCTGGACTGGCCCTTCTGGCAGTGGCAAACCACTGATAATCCTCAGATGTACCATATAGCTGTGCAAAACCCTGTATTTGCAACTGCTCTTGGTACATCCTAAGCACCAGGTAATACAGTTCAGTTTAAACCTCTTTTACCGTCATTCACAGCTAAAGGCAGTTATCTTCTTTGTGGCTTCCAGTGTTTCCTTAATGCCAGAATTCACACAGGCATATTTTGCAAGTACAATTTCTGTGCCTACAATTTGCATCTTACTCCTGCTAATGCATTTCCCGTTTAGCCCAGCCTTTTCTGCCTGTGAGGACTTCTCCCTTGTGCTGCCCAGCTCAAGTGAAGCATTGCCTCTCCTGAGGCCAGCAAGTGTTTCCAGTGCAGTAATCAGCAAACAGCAACTCACGGAAGAGTGACCTGAAGAAAACACGGTTTTGTTTCTGAACGTGGAAATGGAGGGGTTGGTCCCTTAAGTGTGCTCAGAGAGCAATAAGCACAAGGAGGCCCGCCAAATCAGAACAAAATGGAATGAAGACATTCTAACCACTTAAATATGCTTACTTTTAAATGACAATGGACCCTTGCTAGCCAGAACCTGCTGTACCAGCAGACCAGTTTTGCTGAATACTAGCCTCCTACTGCTTGGTGTGATTGTCACCAGAAGGATTCCTGTGCTTAATATCTGTGCTTTAAAGTTATTGTTTCTTTGTTTTTTCTTATGCCAAAATATTTTTTTCTTTTTTTCTTTCTTTCTTTTTTTTTTTTTTTTAATCTACAGAGTACATATTATATCTGGAGAGCAAGTAAACACCACATGGCAGTCATATGCCCTTCCAAATAACGACACACTGCCAAAACACTGAGATTGGAAAGTTTCTACTGAATTATCTATAGAGCTGAGGCTTTATTCTTACTGGTTCACTTATACCACACACACCTTTATGGTCACACCTTCCATCATACTAGTATAAGGGTGCCTCTACAAAGGGATTCTTCTTTCCAGAAATAACTACTTCTACATTAAGATGGCTAACCCACTACAAGGCAGTAGAGTTCATGTGCGGATAAAGTTTTAGAGCTGAGATATCCTGCCCTTAAGAGTAGAAATCTCTCCCGTATTTTTGGCAGAAACTTCTTGTCCCTCCCCTGTATTGGCAGAAGCAAATAGGGGTTTGATAGTGGCCTTGCAAAGCCAGTAAATACAACTTTCAGGAAGATCGATTACCTACAAAGCAGAAGAAGTCTGAAGCATGGATTGAAAATCAAACACAAAATGCTCCTGAAATTTGGGATGAAGCTGAAGGGTGAGCACCAGAGCTGCACCTGGGGTGCAATAGCAATGCGGTGACACGTTGTCCTACCAGAATCGTCTAGAGCACTGACTCGAGACCCTCAGTCCCTCTGTCCCTCTGCTACTGGTGCTGCACGTGCTGGCCCAGAGGGATGCAGTGCACAGGAGGGGGGGCCTGCTCTCTGGAGTTTGCCCTGAATCAAGGCTGCGTCTCAGGTGACACTGGCAAACACAAAGGGGATCTCGAAAAAAGCATGCTCTAATGGCTATTCCTTAAATCCGTAGATAGGGGAGCGCTAAATGGGATATACTGTCAGTAAGAATTTCTCCTGACTTCAACATCCATATGGAGGTCTCTCTCTCAGCAGACTAAAATCATTTCAGAACAAAAGGTTTTGATTTTCTTCCACTGGCTCAAGACGCCTCCATCTGTGCACGGTGCAGGCTGGGAGCCCCAGGCAGATTCATTTGCTCAGAGTCCTGCCAGCAAGGCAGGGCTGGGGCCCCTCGGGACCTTCACCGGAGGAGGTGGCCAGAAGGACCTGCAAGTGCTGTCCCCTGATGGCTCTTTGCATCCTCCTCCTGCTCTCTCTCCTCTTGTGCCTACCTGGAAAGCAACTTACATGTACAGATGAGGGAATTATTTCTTGGAGATGCTTCTTTTACCAGTACAAGAAGCTTCAGTAATGCCACAACATTTTGTGAACTGAGGCTGGGTTTTAATTGTTTGGTCAGAAAAAAACTATAATGCTTTTTGAAGAAAATTACTTGTATCAGTCCTGCTTTTTTTGCAAAATGAAATGTTTTTCTTTTCAGCTTTCCGTTTTGATGTTTCCTTGAAGTTTACTTTCTAGTAACTTAAATGGGAATAAAAATGCTCAAATTAAAAAAAAAATGCATTTTAGTTCAAACCAAGTATTCCATTTATCCTCAAATTACTTTTCTCAAACCTTTTGATTTCACCAGCCTTTTTTAAAAAGTTTCTGTTTCAAAGCAATTCAAAATCATTTTTTTCATTCAGCTTTTTCTGAACTATCTATAATCCAAGATATACATTATCTTTGCTATCCTACTTCCAGGTAACTTGAATAACCAACATCTGCTTTCAAAGAAAACTTTTCATTACTGCTAATTTAATACAGAGATTCTTAACTTCCTGATAAAAGAAATGGAAATATTAGTGATCTTTCATCTCAGTCATGAGCTGAATGCCAGCAGGCAGAAGATACTGCTTATGATGAGTTGTAAAGAAAGGGTGGTTCTAGCATGTTTCATAAAGCTGAGCCAGAAAATAAAAGGACATGATTGGAGATGAAGCATCTTTAGAAATGCATTCATTTCAGAGCTGGCTTCAAAGCATTTTCACAGTCAGTTAAGGAGTAGTGAGAATTTGTTGTCCAGAAATCCTTAGGAGCCATATTTCAGACATTCAAAGTCATGGCATTCTGTGTGGATTCAGTGTTTTGCTTATTTAAATCTTTCAGTGCACTCAGTTGTTGTCACTGTGCAAATCTGACTCTCTAGGGCAAACCCCTGTAGCTGCTCAAAAAAATCTGGTCATCAGGGACAACACCGCTATCTTCCTCACTTGCGTCCCTTCTCTTCTCACATTTGTCCCTATAGACTCCACCTCTAGAACACTACCCCAGGAGCTGGCTCCATTCTCTGCTGTTTATTTTGTGCAGAGGATCACATGGGACATAAACTTTGGACATCAGTGTGTATGCTGTAGGGACTGGGGCTCTGTACATAGGAGGACTGGGCCAGCACTCTTATTCTGGAGTAGAGCACACTTTCAAAAAAAAAAAAAAAGATGATGGGAAAGGTAATGGTAAAAAAATCACTTTTCCAATACCCTGTACACATGAATATCTAATGTGAAGGAGTAAAAGGGATTGTTATCTGAAAGAATTGTACATCTGGAAGTGATTTTGAAAGCCAGCACATATGCCACAGGCTTAAAAAGAAGCTAAACAAAGTAGACAGATGGTCAGTCACCAAATTAGATGCAATCAGAATATGGAAAGATAATTTATCACATTCCCTCTTCCCGGCTTTTTGTGTAGATACTGGACTTGGCAAGCTGTCAATCTCTCCTGAGGAGTGCTTACAGTAGAGCTGGGAGCTCTGAATGCTGCCAGACCCAGCAGAATTTGCACTTTTCCACAGGCCCAGTCCCTCAGACAGTTTTTCTGAGGTGCTGAGTGCTCTGGCCCCGCTTGGTCATTTGCAGTCCCCTCCCTATGCCCATGGTTTCACAATGCAGTAAATACGGCATTAGGGCTTGTAGGTCAAACACATCGCAGCTACACAATGCAAAGTGCTGATTTAGGCTTTGCTACTCAGTCAAGTTCTCACAGCTAATTTGTTGTATTGGCAGTTTTTTTTATATGAGATCCAGCATCATCTGCTTGTGCCACTCTAGCTTTATGCTCCTTCGGCTGTCATCCCTTGCAGCCAGCCTAGAAGCAACATGAATCTCGTGCCACATGCTCCTCCTCATCCAGTGGGACTGGGATCATGTGCCCTGGGATGATCCGCATGACCCCTGGCCTGGGATCTGGTGTGTGCAAAGCCAGATTATGGCACCACGTTTTCCCCTGCACGTGTACATGTTAAGATTGAGTGCCTCTGAGTAACAAATGTGCTGTTCTGATTTGTCATTTGACTTCCCCAGAAGGTTTTGGAGCAGACCAGTTAATCCCAGCAGCACAGAGGAGGGAAAGTAGTACCTGAAGCAGGATTTGAAAGCCTCCCTCTGCAATTCCCCTCTCCTTTTCCTCATTTTCATTTCTCTCTGCTGTCCTAGATGACCACCTAACGTCACCCAAGCCAGAGGCTTAGCAAAGCCCACCTGCAGTGGCTCCTGGGGCTGAGGTCTGCTATGGTGCCAGGGCCTGGCAGCTGTAAGTGAGCCGCGAGCAGTAAGGGTGCAGTTGGAGAAGACAACTTACCTGCTCCGGCAGCTCACTGTTTCCGAAGGAGAGACCTGCCCCTTCCTTTCCCAACCCCTGCTCTTAAGGTCTCATCCTTGCCAGCTATCTGTCCCTCCAGCAAACAGATCCAGCTCCCTGCCACAGACCCAGCAAGGATTTACTTCTCTGTGGAGCTGGTGCTCTGCTATCTTAATGAAGGTGGATCAGAGGAACACCAGAGTCAGGCCAAGCAAATAGGCAATAGCAAAGGGAAAGAAGCGGGCAGGCGCTTTTGACAGCAACACTCCCCTAAACAGCTTGAGCGTGTGCTGTCTAACCACACCTTTCACCATGCCTCCACCACCCACATCAGCTATTAAGATCACTGCGTAAGAAATAGCAGAGACTTTCCCAATATTATGAGAGTCTGAGAAACCTTAAGGCAGCGCTTAACGCCGGACCTGTAAAAGGTGAAACACAGGTTTGTGATCATTTGTCTGTGCTTGTCCCTCTCCTGCGACCCATGCCACTAATGGAGGAACCACGTTAATGTGTAACTAGCATGTTTTTGCACAGGGCACGACAGAAAGTTTCAACGCAGTGTAGCTGCTGAAGACACTGCTTCCCCCTGCCAGCGTGTCCCTCAGACACGAGCCCAACACCGTCCTTGCTGCTGTGTTTAACTCGGGTCAGAAGCAGTCTGTCTCAAAGGGAAAGATCTTGTCCTGCTATGTTTTGACACTTCACTACTTCGTTTCCTTCTGGGTGACATTTAAGCTGGCAGAGGTTTCTTCATTTCCACGGCAAGACAAGGGCCCATGCTGTAGATCTACAGCCACATGCTACGAGACAGCATCTTGGGAGATTATTTGTGGCCCTTCCATTTCCACAAATTCTCCACAGATGAGCTGGAGAATTTGGCAGCAACTTTCCCCCAGACTTTCCTCTGAGGGTTAGCTACTATTTTGCTCCCATTTTAGTGATCTTTTGGCAGATCCCTGTCTTTTCTCCTGCAAAACTGCCCTGAGAGGCTCAGGTGTTTTCCTCTTTGGTTACAGCAGTGCCAACCCCCTACAGTGTCTGGTGCCAGGTGAACATACGCCTTACAGCCACGAAATGACAAGAGCAATGAGCACAGATGTCAAAAAGACAAAGTACTCCTCCGTGAGCTGATTTTAGAGGGTGCCTGCCCCAGTGCACAGTTACCTCCACCAAAACAGACTATGACCCTTGCAACCAGACAGGTCTTTGGGCTCCCTGTGGCTTCCTCCATCTACCAGGGATGATGAGTAGATGCCCCTGGTAGAAGGCAGGAGCTATAGGGAGGCCAAAGACACTCTCCCATTCTGCTATATACCATTCCAGACATCTTCAGAAAACCTTGTTAATAGTTGGAGACTCTAGATGTCACATGCAGTTTTTCATTTCTATTGCGATATGAGTCTCAGAAGATAACCATCGACAGGACATGTGGTGCTGCAGGACACAACTTGTCAATAGAGCCTACCTGCTCCTGCCAAGCCTCCTGCCATGGGCCAGGGACCTTCACTAACACACCTTCTCTTAGGTCACATAAAAAGGTGGCTCCTAGCTCAGAAATTTGTTTTTTGAAGCTATCAAAACAGCTATAGGAAAGCTTATCAAAACTGCTTCCTACTTGGAACACGAGACACAGTTCAATTTACTTGAGTATTGTCCTCCCCAAGATACTGAACGCTCTGTGAAACTTCCTCCAGATAAAAATAGATTGAAAAGATAGGAAATGCTTGTAGCGGTCCTAGTCATCAGGACGAAAGCCAGGAGAAACAGATTGTCCCCTGTCTACTATTAACATAATTAAGGAGAAGTTTGACTCCAATCAGCTTGGGTTCCAGTTATCCCCCAGCGTGGCAGACTTCATAGCTAGATTTCCTTTTCTTCAGGGATCTCGTTGCAGATTGGCTGGGACATTTCAGTCCTGTGCCAAGAACACAACTACTGGCACCAGCACTTCTGTTAGTGTAGCAACCATAGGTTTACGGATCTTAACAGTGCTATGTAATCAGTTTGAGTAGTAAAGACCTAAGTCTTAGAGCTAGGCTTGATACCACTGCCACATTTTCTTGTCCTGCTAGCAAGCTTTAATGATGCGTTGGTCTCATCTTTAGCTTTTCCCCCGTCCTATACTGACTGCAAAATTCAATGATAAAAGTCAGATATTTAGTTGCCCTATCTAAGCACTTGATATCAGCAATCTTGCCAAATCAATCTCTCTTTTTTTTTTTTTTTTGGTCAAACCAGGAGAAGTGAAAAAAGGGAAAAGTAACAGCTGGCAACAGGTACCAAATACCTCTGCTAAATCCCCTCAGATTTGCACAAGAGGATTATTGTATTCTGAGCTGCATAAAGAACATCACTGCATGAGCATATACCAGTCCCCACAGGCCTGCTTGCCACTCTTTTACTCATCCACTCCCAGCACTTTATGTAGACAGGTTCTAGTGCTCGTGAAAGCCAAGTGTTGGCCAATTCAGTGTTTGCAAAATATGTTGGCTTCGTCACAAGAAGGGCATTTGGGAAGGGCTACCAACAGATTTGCCAGCTTTATGTCAACACAGGAGGGCCACAGAACAGGCCTTTCCTACATATCTTGCACAGGCAAGTGCACACAGCAAACATGACAGGAAAGATTGATCGCCCCTTAAACAATTCCCCTCGCTGAAGCGTTACAGCCAGTACATGGAGCAGCATCAAGGGGCCTCCCCACCTGAGCTTCACATTCACTAAGACTTTAACTTATGCCTGGGGCTGGCCCTTTACACCCACAGCAAGAGTGAGATGGGGAAAACATCACAGAAAGTTGCAGACTTCTTAAAGCAAGAGGCTCAAAGTCTGCTGCACGGGGGCACCTGTTAAATAGCCAAACACAACACAGCCAGAAGAAAATGCAGCTCCTAATAGTGCTTGTCCCACGTAGGTAAGGCCTCCGGATTTGGTCCGGCTTCAGCTGCCATCTGCCACTTTTCCTCCTCGACCCTCTTCCCTATTTCGAGCCACCCGAGCAGGCAGCGTCTGGGCCAGCAGAGCTGGGCAGGGGGAAGGACGTGGCGTGGCTCCCCACGAGGAGCTGAGTGAGGCCTTTCCACTGCCCAGAGGGGGGCTGAGTCACCATCTGCCCCAGGGGGAACGAAAGGGAGTTAGGACTGAAACAGCTACCGAAGGATGGAGCTCAATGTGCGACTGGGGCACCTTTCGCCTATTTGGCTGGCTGGCTCCTTGTGAGGAGTCCGTGGCACAAACCCAGAGCTGACTCAGAGCTGCTCCGAGGATGCCTGGGAGCTTGTTAGCTGGCGAAAAGAAAAGAGCGGTTGGAAAATGGGAGGTTTGCAGGTAGGTTGCTGGCCTCCAAAACAGGTATGGGAACCACTCACCTTGCTGTCAAGTGGGGGGGTGAGAAAGTGCTTACCTTCATCCCTCCCTTTTGGCACACAGCAAAGTGAAAAGCCATCCAATGACTTGCAGAAGTTTTAGTAAAAAAATTGTAAAAGCTTGCTGCTTTCTACTGAGGAGACTGTCTTCTGGGTCTCTGGCTGCCTGACTCCAAGGAAAAGGTGTGTGGTTAGTGCTGACACTGATTGCTCAGCTGTTTACTGCAGAGAGGAGGCGGCTGCCATCCCACAAAGGGAAAGCTGAAATCTTAATGCTGTCAATAATAAATTAGAGGAAGGAATTATTTTACCACACAAGATGAGTGGTAAAATGGGAAGGAAATTACCAACTTCACTCTGAAGCTGAATCCCAGCTTTATTGCTAAAACTAAGCAGAGAGGCATGCAGGCATTTCTAGCCAATGACTGAGTCACTTCAGAAGTTACAGTTTTGCCGGTACATGCCCATAGCAAACAGCCAAGATCTGATGGTGACTACCAGCCCATGTATCAAATGGTAGAGGACTTAATCCAGTTGTGTCATACTGAGAGTGCTAGCTAATTAAAAATGGAAACTTACCCCCAGATCTGTGGTGATAACATCAGACAAGGATATTGTTGGCATTAGATTGCTTCTCTCTCAGCATCCCATCCCTTCCAGATGGGAATTATTTGTACTTGGATATGTGCTAAGTCTTTAATTAGTGTGCTCAGAGATTTATAGATGAAAAGATCTACACAAGGCAAAAATAGTAACAATTATTATTCCTATGGTGATCTTTTCCATTACTAACTGTTTAAAAATACGTATAATATGCTAAGTGTGGGGCCTTATTACTTCCTTTGTTTAACTCTTTATTATTTTTGTCTTTGCAGTATATATCTTTTTATTTCTATTGCTTTAGCTCCTTGACCACCTCATCATGAACTAGACCCTATTGGGCTAAGTGATACACAGAAAAGGAGGAGATAGGCTCTGCCCCAGTCCTTTACAGTTCGATGGCAGTACAAAAGACAAGAAAGAGTGATCAAAGGCTGAGACAAAGCTAGCCAGTGCAATTGGCAGTAGTGTCATTAGCCTACTGTGACTGCTGCTGGGTGTCTGCTAGGTGGCATGGCAGAGGGATTTTAAGGAAGGGCTGTCAGGAGGATCAGGAGGGAGCTTTGATGATGCCTGTGGGGAATGGCTTTCTAAGGGGAAAAGTCTCAGTCCTTCTCTTCAAAGTGCTTCATGGCCCAGCCCAGGGCCTCACAATACAGAAGAGACACACGCAGCTTACAAAATGCTCTTTAGTTGCCCTTCACACAGAAAAAAATCGCAGAAACTGAGAGGTATCTTGAAAAGCCTTTTGTCTCCACTGTTCCTCAACCTTTTTTTGTCAAAGGATCACAGAAGCTTGTTTGTACAGCAGTTCCATAGAATTTACATTTACAACCACAAAGAAAGGGCCAAAGACAGAAGGTGTGTCTCTTATTGTTACTTTTTTGTTATTGTCGTTGTTTGTTCATATATGCAAGTAGCTGCATTGTACAGTTTTTAAGAATATCGCTGTGCAGTCGTTTCCTGGATCACCTTCTCATGCTTCAAGGAGCAGATCACAGATTGGGGAGCACTGATGTTACCTATCCCCATGCCTGGAAGCAGGGTCATCTGCACTTAAGATAGTTTTAGATGTTACCCAGCTAAGGGCCTGCTACCACCTACAGTGCCGGTGCAAGAAGATGACAAGGAGTGGGAAGACGATGAGCTCAGACTAGCTCTGCTCAGTCAAACTACAGCTGATGGCTAACCACCTCCACAAGCAAGTGGCATGGCAACAGGCCAAGATGGAACTATTTGCAGAAGAGACAGGCTTTTCACATGGTAAATTGTTCATGCTCTGATCTTTCAAACCAATTCCCTCTCATGGTAGTTTTCTGTTCTGTGTAATTGTGCAGCAGGGAACTACATCTCAGGTTGTTTGTTGCTTTTTATTAGAAAGAATGGGATTCAGGTTACAAAAGTCAGGAGGTACTATATTCAAACTAAGTCACAACCAGTGCAAAAAGGAAATGTAATGAGACATGTTAGAGACTTTGTGTGTTTTCTTAGACGATTGAAGCATTTTTGGCCATATTTTCTGTGAGAAGAATATGGTGAGTTATTGCCACCTCTTCATTTCAAGAATTTTTACATTACATATGTCCTAAATTGTACACACTAATTCCTTCTAAAGAACATTATATTCTCTCCATAATACATCCTGTGACTCAGACATAGAAAATCTGTCGCTAAAGCCTGTTGTCTATATTACCTGCCAGTATACTGGAAATGAGTAACACTGAGAAGTAGAACAAATGTCCTTAAAGGGGAAGAAAATCCCTCCTTTCTTAAGAATGGAAAGCTTGATAATGAGCAAACGTTGTTTAACAGGCTTTGCTTATTCATAAGAAAAGACAAAAAGGACATCCAAGGAGAGTTGCAACCAGTACTAAGGACTCCAGCTTCTTGAAAGACAGACTGGCATGCCTGGCTGCTTAGGCACGAGCCAAAGGCTTGTGAAGTGGATCTAATGTCAGGAACTCACACAACATTTCAAAGCTGCAATGCCACTCATGCATTGGTATTACTAAACAGACACAAAGAGAAAATATTATCTTTCCCTTTTTAAGACATTTGTACTTTTTAGAGATTCCAGCACTGACAAAGGCAAAAATCCACCATTTTCAGTGACAGGTGAAGACTTCTGAAGAGAAATAAGAGATCTCTTTGCTTTTGCTGGAGAGCACAGCTAATGATTATCTAAGGGTGCACCTTCCTTGTAGGCGCGTATAGCTATGGTGCCATTACCAAGGACATTTTATTCTTTAGCTTTTAATTGATTTTAAATAACTGTGTTTTAGTGTGACACCATCCTGGCAAACAGCAATTAGGCCAAGTGCCTCTTCTGTCTGCCTGTCCCACCCTGCACAGTCCACTCTGTGCCTTAGAGTCTCTCTTGCATGTCTCTCGTCAGCTTGGCACCTCTGAGTTTCTCTTCCTTGCCTGTGTCCTCAGCAGTCTATACAGATGGAGTAAATGATGTGAGAAAACAGGACGCGTAGCGCTGTCATTACTGGTGGAAGAAGCACTCAGGAGTTTTTTGGTGAGACAAGAATTTTAACCAAACCCTACATTATACACATGGTTAATACCAAAGGACTTAGAATAACAAACTAAACATTTTGTTCACTTGGGTGCAACACGTCATCTTCAGGCACGTTTCTGGAGCAGATTGGGCTGCAGTGCCAATGCATGAGGGAAGACACCTCTTGGAGGGAAAGGGAGCCTTTCAACAAAGTGAATTTCAACAAAGACAAAGGAGGATTGAGAATTCAAATGCACAGCTAATCAGCCTGCTCGGCAGTAGGTAAAGAGGCTGGGGGACGAGGAGCTTGGCAGGAGCCTGGGCTAACCAATACTGAAGATCAAAGCGTAGTGTTTCCTTCTATGCAGGTCAGCATAAGGCCTTGCCATCTGGCCCTCAAATACTGACAAACAGATGGGTCGTGTTTTAACATGGACTTAACTGGAATGCCGCTGCTACGGCTGAACCATAAAAATTATATTTCTTGCTGGAAGGAATGTTAACCCTCACTGGATGAGCAAAACATGCTTTTTTCTTCCCGAGGGAAACTCCCAGCACTTTTCCACACATCAGGTCTAATCCGCAAGGTCTGCATTCCTCCTGGGAGAGGAGTTGTCAAATACGTGACACATTTGAGAAGTACTTCACCTCTTCAGGGAATGTGCTAGCAAAGAAAGACAGGCCCATTGAAGCCACCTAGAAGAGGTTATTCTCTGGAAGAAAAGCTAATGACGTATTACAGTGGCAAGGAACAGTGTTGAAGATGTGATATAAAATATGGTGCATCCTACAAAAGTAACCTGAGTCCCTGAAATAACTCAAAGCACCTAGCTCTACTGTCAGTAAATCATGTACCCATCACATTTGTTAACAGGCAGATGACAGACCCTAAAACTACACACATAGTCTTGCATCAATCATGATGCGATAAGCGTGGACAGGTTACATGTGGGTGACAGAGAATGATGCTGGGGCTGGGAGAAAATCAAACAAAAATGCAGAGATACTTCACAACATGAATCTCCTCTTACGCCTCCAGAGGAACACAAGAATCCCTGTATTTTCTGAGACATTTTAAAAGATGTCGCTAACTTCTGCCTCTCTTCTATTTCTTTACTTTAACAGAGATATGACATAATAGGGATAATGCATCTCCAGTAATAAATCAGTTCCGAACTTCCCCTTGGAAGCAGCAAAGCTGTGCATTTTTCCAGATTTATTTCTGAATGTAGAGGGGTGGGTGCATCTTGCTCAAGTACAGTTTTATAGGAGCTCGATGATCTGATCCAAAAACGGTTGCTTAGGCTTCCTGTTTGGAGGTGGGTGTCTGAAACAAGACAGATGACACGTCTTCTGGAGATGCCTACATACGGCTGCTGTTCCTTGGCTGTGGGGGGAGCCCAGGCCCCGGGGTGGGATGGTGCAGCCAGCACACAGATGGACGTGGTCAGAAGGGGGATCCCACACAGGGCAGCTGATCTCTGTGGGGTTTGTGGTGCTTGGAGCAGGGCACCATGCCCCAGCTTCTCCTTTTTAGGCTAATAGCCCTGTGGCTGCCAGGCAGTCATCAAGAGCTCTCCGTCTCCAGGCACAAGATTTAGTGGGAACTGGGTATTACTGCTGCAGAC
The DNA here is from genome assembly GCA_013399115.1 of Anseranas semipalmata. Lineage (NCBI taxonomy): Eukaryota > Metazoa > Chordata > Aves > Anseriformes > Anseranatidae > Anseranas > Anseranas semipalmata. The sequence goes on from VXAA01006387.1 coordinate 769,282, forward strand.
AGGCTGGTGTCCAGCTAATCCCCATGTGAGGAGCTGCCACTGAGTTCGAGAAATACACATTTCATCACACACGCTTCAAGCAGCTGACCCGAGTGCCAACATCTCCAATGTGGGAGGTAAGCGGAGGGCAGACTTCTCGGAGCAGCACTGGGCAAACCTTCAGCTGTGAAAAAAAGATGGGAGAGACACCATAGAAGAAAGACTTGTGTGGGAATGGTGCTCGCCTTCACATCTCTGCCCTCAGACGAGGCTTTTCTGCTGCCCCGGTGCCAGTCGATGAGGAATGAATCACCACAGCAGCATGATGAAGCAACAAACTGTGAACAGGTTTCCTTGTGTTATCTAATGGTGATACACTGAGGATGTGGTTAATCAGAGAATCATCCTCACCCTGGCAGACTTTCTCAAATGCTTTGCTGACTGATAGGGTGAAGCTGATGACCTGAGGGCCAGAAAAGAATTTAACGCATGCACTCCCCTGCAGGTCACCTGTTATGCAGCAATAGCTACAAATATGTAAAAAATGTAAAACATGCAAAAGATAAAAATAAAAAATCCCCCCCTCCCCTTTTCTTTCTTTTCCTTTGTGAAGGTTTGGAGACTGCTGTTAACTCCTCTGAGACCATAAGAAGCCGCAGATAGTCATGTCAAAGAGCTGTGGATGGGGGGTGAAAGCAATCTGCTGCCAAGGATGGCAGCAAACCCACATGCCATCTGAGTGCAAGCCATTTCTGTAAACATATGCAGCCACACAGGCTTGAGTCTTAGCTGTGAACAATACCCTTGTTTTTTGACTCTGGAGGAGTATTTTCTTGCTGTTCATCTTTACAGGAAAGGAATTTTTGTGTTTCTTTGCTTTTCCTTTTCCAATGCATTTGGGGCTTTAAATCACAAATATATGTTTTATGAAGGAAAAAAGGAACACGGTTTAAAGAAACATAACTAAACCTGATTATTATAGACATGGTTGATAGCTCTGGCCAGAAAAGTACCTTGGTTTCAATTGTTTGTAACTTTAAACAGATGGTCCAAAATTTTCCATTCTCTGACTTCAGTTTGATTTAAGCAGGGGCTTCAGAGGGAGGTGAGCTCCTGTCTTTTCATGTCAGCTGTGGGTCAGGCACTACAAAATAACACCAAGGGACACAGTGTTGTTTTTTGCCTTAGAAAATATGTAAAGGTTGCAAAGTCACCATCCTCGGGAGGAAGGAATGACAGTTTGGCAGGAAATGTGCTTTTGCCTGTTTCCAGGTTACAAATGCCTGAAAAAATATGTGTTGCATGTGTTCAGTAAAGACCTGCTAGGGTCTTTTATCTTTATTTTCTGGAAACAAGGTCTAGCTTAGAGCTGAGTAGGCCCTCCTCTATAAATGCAGTTCCTTCGCTCTCTTGGTCATCCTGGCTACAGGTGAGGAACCGAGACCAGGAAGTCTTTCTCTCCTGTATTTTGAGTCCCAGAAAGAAGCTGAGTAAAAACCTTTCCCACAAGGCTTACCTTGGGTTACCTGGTTTTGATTAGAGAAAGTGTCAAATAATGCCAACTGCTCCATAAGCTGGGTCCTCAACATCTCAAGTTGGCCATCCGAAATAGTTAACCCACACAGCATGGACACTTCTGACATGGGTCTCAGTTCCTATGTGTAGTCTGGAGATGACGCCAACCTCATGGTTCGCATAAGGGTTGTGAAGTCTTTGAAACCCTCATGGAAGTTTGTGGAGCCTTCAGACAGTTGTAGATAAAAGTCATGTGGAAAGTCTTCTGAGAAAATAATTGCTTCCTCAAAACAAGACTTGTGGGATGTTCAACAAATAGGGCTTGAGAACCTGTAAGGAAAAAAAAATTGCCTCTCTGACAGTGAGTGCTATCCATGCAGGGACTGCCTGCTACCCATCTGCATTAAAATGACAAGGAGTCCTTCAGAAAAGAAAAAAAAAANGCTCTGGTTATATTTTCCTCCTCCACCAAATTACCATGGTCAGAAGTTTGAACCCCAGCATGCTACCCTGCACAGACTGGTAGGTTTCCCACTCAGAAAGAAAAAAAAATCCAAGGGAACTCAGATGTGTTTTGGCCCAGTATCCACAATATTTGACTGGAAAACCTTCCAAAGGGCCAAAATACCATTGGCTTTAGTAGTTTGGGGTTATGGTCTTAGGGAGTGTCAACTTCATTTACAAAGGTGCTCTGGTGTGATCCCTTGACTGTTTTTGTCCTGAGCCTTCTCTGCAGCCGGAGCAGACATAATTATCCTATTTGTGACCCTTGGGAGGGCTGCTTAAAAGAGAACCGGGCACCTTGCACAGAGGAAACTCATCATCTGGCATATCCCTGTCAAACAGCAGTGGTGGATCCCCACTGATTCTAACTGCTGCCAGTGCAGCAGGTAAGGAGCCTAAATTTATGAATGAAGAGATACAAGCACTTGTCCCGACACAGAAAACCATTAAAGCAACAGCACTAGCTCTTCAGTGATAATTGTGTTGCATGCACAAAAAAGTTATGGCTGGGATGGAACATAAAGAACAATCTAAAATCTACCAGGCAGCTGCATCGTAAGAGAAAGTTATCTCCATAATAAATACTGCCTCACTGTATTCTAATGACATGTAATGAATTTTTTGTTTAGACATAGCTGTGCCTCATCTTTTTTAATATCAAGTCAACAAGAAAGCTTTCTGTTTCATTAATGAACTTGAATTCCAGCAAGTTTGTTGTGTGAGTAAATACACAAGAAGAAGAGGGCAGGATCCACAAAAATACACCCACACACCATTCACTTGGCCAGGGGAGTGAGTGTCTAGTCCCCTGGATAAGTTGGCATTTTGCCTTAGCATCCTGCCCACATATGTGCTGGCGTGCTTGGCGGGGGGAAGTATGGAGCCTTCTCAGGAACATGGGCTGGATCTGGAGCTCAGGAAAATCAACAACACTTTACCACTATTTCCAACAGTGCCTGTGCAGAGAGAAATACCAGAAAATGGCCTCATTCGTCTCCAAGAGCTGCAGCTTCTTAAATCTCCAAAGTAGCGATGGGCTGTCTGCTTTCCTTTTGTAAACTGTTATGAAAACCGAAGCATCTTTAACATGTCCTTGTTTTTTACAATCTGCCAATGGTGTTTGTGGCAGCGGACTGGAATGATTGCAGTGGTGTGCAGAGGAACCAGCTCCCTGGCTGACAGCCAGCCAGCCTGCGTCCTCTCCAGTAACTGGATTGTAAGCATCAGGGAAATTACGTACTTCCGAAGAGCTGCTGAGGTCAACTGCTGAAATCTGTTGTTTGATGGGTTTTTAAATATTTCCCTCCAGGCCACGGACAATAGTTGACAAGATAGATTGAAGCATTTTTTAAGAACAGGACGCACTGCATGTTAAGGTGGTAGATGCCCAGAAAGAAAGCCAAAGAAAGAAAGAAGGGGCATTTTCCCAATTTCTTTTGATGCATAGGCAATATCCCTCTGGAACAGCTGCTCCTTCCAGATCTCATCCCCAAACCTATGAAATATCATGATCACTGCTGATTGCATGGGATTCCCAACACTGACAGGGAAAATGACACCAAAAAGTTTTTTGGAAGTCAGAGGCAGAGAAGTAATTCAAATGCAAGCAGTGTCTCCTTAGCTAATCCTACTCAAAAATTGTTTCTGACTATGAGATAAAAATGCATGTTAAGTCCTCTCCTGTTTAGAAGAAAGTCATTTCAGAAGCTGTTATTGTATAGACTGCATCCAAACAGCATTTAAAATATGGCAGAAACTTTGTTATGTATCTGTTTGCTTCATTTACCATCAAAGTGAAAAGATGTTCAAGCATCACAGAGCAGCCGGTGTTGCTTCTAGTCACAGGGAGAAGTTTTCTCATCTCCAGGAACCTGAAGTTCTCGTTCCTCTTTTCTTGAGCGAGATTATCTGTGGACAAACAAGGGCCTGGAGATTCACTGTTAAAGTCAGATGGCAGCTTGGCTCCTGTCTTCACTGAAAGTCACATCAAACCTTGATGCCTCGCTTTCCTTGCTGATAACATATTAGGGTGGTAGGATGAAAATCACGTGGGTTCATTGATTATCAGCCAAGAAAAAGTGTTTGTGATCGGTTAGTTTGAGCTCCTTCAAAACACATTTTGAAGTATTCTCTGCATTCTCTGCATTCCCTGAAAGATTTTTAATTTGAGCCAAAGTTGCTCCTTCAAACAAGATTTCATGCAGAGTCTGTTGGCTTAATGCTGTGTATGTTTGGAAAGAGGTGGGGGGTTTAACCATAACAGCTTGCTATGAGATAAAAAAAAAGAAACAGGTTGAAGGAAGACTTGGTTTTAAATATGTTAGTGGCAATAAAAACATTCACATTTGTTCCAGTAAATTTAGCATCCAAAATGAAGCTTTAATGCTACCTCTATTTTTTTGTTGTTGTTTGTTCATGTTGAACTTGCATATTTTGAATGAAAAACATGGAGAAAATACTTTGTGAAATCAACTTTCAATGTTAATATGCTTTAATTGTTAACAGTGACCTATCCCATCCCGTCCCATCCTATCCTATCCCATCCTATTCTATCCTATCCTACCCTATCCTATCCCATCCTATCCTATCCTACCATAGGTGTGTTTTTACCATGCTCATCAGAGAGGAATGTGAATGGCTTCTAACCATGCATTAAATGATGCCTCTAGCAGCTGTCATACCTGGTTTGCTTTCCTCCCTTATCATCTCCCCAGGGCAAGATGGGTATCTGAAATGTTTTAGGAGAGGTGTTTTTCTAGATGTACATGCTGTTTATATTAGATTAGACAGATTGAAGAAGTACACTTGATACGCACAGTGAATGACAACATGCTTGTGTAATCCCAAATGTCATCTTAGTTGTTTGCTGTATTTATTTCAACATTTGTTTTTCACTTTTGTGGCTTTAACCCCCCTGTCCCTAACACAAGCTGCTTCATACTTATTTTCCAGAGTCCTCTAAGAACTATTTTTGCAATGATACATTAAAGAATTGTTTGCCCTCCACAATGCATTCCTGTCCCAGTCACAAGTCAGTGTCCCCCTCATGACTTTTTGTTGAAAGTTACTTTTTAATACAGGTTATTTCTCTGACCTGGCTTATACTACCACTATGCAAACAGTTGCATCAGCACAACCAAGAGGGAAAGGGTGAGCAGCTGGGCTGGGGGATGAAGTGGGAAATTCTTCAGCTGTTTTCATTGCCAAAGCTAACACATTGTGTACCTACACCATCCTCACATGGTCACCAGGCTCTAAAAAAAAAATAACAAAAAAGGAACAACCAAACAAAACCCCCATGACACAGCAGCCACATCATATGCCCTCAAGCACGTGGGAGAGGACAGCTGCCCTGAGTCTGGTCCTGTGATGAGGTTTCTGCACGGTGAGCCTTTTGCATGAGCTTCTATGACAGAAGCGGCTGCACTGGGATGTGTGACCAAGGGCGTGTTTCCTGCACCGAGTTATTTGGTGTGAGGTTACAGGAAAGAGAGATGTTCCCTGCATTGCATTGTTCCCTATAACCAGCTGTAGGATCAGTGCCCAGGCCCACAATTGCTGAATGACATGAGGTCCAATTTCTTGTCCCATGCGCTCTTCCTAAAATCTGGGACAAAGACTGTTGGAAAAACTGTCCTGGGATCACCAGTACATTGGTGGAAATTGTGGGACTGCCTCAGTCGGACCAGGACAGCTGGTCTGTGCACTCCAGTGCGGCTATGCCAGCGTGGACCGCTTGCTGCACTGGATTTAGTCAGATGAGCTGTGCTGACATAAGCCCTTCAGTACCCAAGCTTGGGGGCTGCACTGCTTCCGCTTAAATTTGTCTGATTGCACTGGTGCAAAAACTACAGACGAGCCTTAACGGCCTCAAAGCCCAGTGAATCATTTTTGACTCAGGGCCACAGTAAGAAAAGGCAAGACTGCGCTTGTTTAGTCAGCAGATGAAAGTTGTCATACGAGAAATACCATTATGGCAACGCTAGCAGTGTACGGAACTTGTAATAATTAGTTACCCTACCAGCATATAAATAAAAGGACAAACTGCTGACAAAAAGCCTTCATGTATTTGTTGTAAATAAAAGTAAAGATGATGGCTGTTTTCAAAACCAGGAGGAAGAATGTCTCTTTTTGTCTGACCTCTGACACATCCCTTGGGATGGACATTTTTTGTCCTCAGGAGGATTATGATAAAATTCCCATGGTGGTTCACTAGGGCTCTTTTATCAAAATTTAGCCAAACATCTGCAGGATATCAGGCTCCAATGTATACAGATTAAATCAGTTCTGGAAAAAGTATCAGTGCTCTCCTGCAAAGCATTAAAAAGGAGGCATTCTTTATGAGCTTGGCAAAAGAGCATGAAGCATTGAATAAACTCTTGTAATTTAGGGGAGTCTGTGTGATATTTTTATTTAAAAAATTAAAAAAACTTTTTTTTTGATCTGAAGAACAGCAAACTCCCGGCAAGCGGCACAAGGAGAGCCCTAGCCCCTGTTGACAGTGGGCATTTGGCACCCAGTGGGCACGGAGGGCACCTGGCCACACGCCGCGGTGTGGCCGCGGTGCTGCGGGTGGGAGGTAGCTCACAGCCCCGTCCATGGTGGCTTGCAGCCGGCCCCAAAGCACTGCTCCATGCACCAGTGCTGTCCTGCAGACCTTGAGCTCTTCTCTCCCGTCTAGGAACTTCATCGGAGCTTGTAGCCAAAGGACACCAGAGAGGCTGTGTTTCTCCCTTGTTGTTGCTGCACAAATATTGCCTTACCCAAATATTGCCTTGCGCTCCTGCCAAAACAAGAAAATCTGATGGCACATGGGAGCTACAACATCACGACCTTCCACGTACCACTCTTTTAGCAAACTTTGCTGCCTGGGGAAGTTCTCAGATGGGATGGGCCCTTCGCCATAAGTGGTGCCCAGCACATTGCATCGGCAAGCTCTGATGTGCATGGATAATCCATGACAGCCTGAAGGCTGCAATCAGAGAGACTCAGGCTGTCAGCAAACTTGCGTAAGATTTTCCAAATGCCACACCCCAGAAAGACCATCAGCCATGTCTCGGCAAGATGTTTTCTACTCAGCCACAGTCTTCAAAAGTAGAGTCCCTGCATTCCCAAAGGTACACAGTGGTGTATACAACCATAAGCACAAATTGCATGTTTACTTTTTTAACCTCTTTTAAAAACAGATTCTCCAGAATTGCTTTCAATGAAACTATGTGTTTGAAGAGTTAGAGCACCACGTGGTTAATGCAGATGGTATGAATATCGTTTTGTGAAGATCCTGTACTTTTTAGGAGTTTGTCATTAGCTGATCTGGCTGTAAAGAGCTAAATGGTAGTGGAGTTATAGGAGGGAATGGGAAAGGCAGTGATGGCAAGGCAAGGCGGAGCTCAGCTAGTACTGTGAGTCCATTGCGAAACCGCAGGGGAGCTGCTAGCTGGTGACTGCGCCGGTGAACGCCCGGCTGGTGAGAACCCAGACCTGGAGCCCAGACACAAGAGGCTACGAAAACCTGAAAGATGTTGGGCTGCCAACAAAGCAACACCCATAATAAAGGGTGACTCTCTGAAGTCAAGAATGAGGGCAACTGGACCAGAAGTATCTTGCCAAAACTTAATAGAAGAGAGTAAGTTTAATGGGGAAATGCGTGCATGGGCTTCACTCCATCCATCCCCTCTTCTGCACTCCACGTGCCTTGAATAAACAGTGCTCCGTTTTGATGCATCTGTGCTTGGATCACTGCGGCTGGGATTCATTCCTCTTCCTTTCAGCCACTTACACATTTGGGTCGGGTCTTGGCCAGACCGAGCCCTCCCCTGGCGGTAACCACTGCTCTCCACCCACTGATGGAGGGACCTGGGCAGGCTCCGGCCAGACAGATAAAGCTGAAAGAGACGCAATCTGCTCCCAGCATCCAGCAGAGGACCCAAGGACAGAGGCTCCCAGGTGCCCAGAACAGCCAGGACTGTTGGATTAACACCCCTGGCAGAAAAGGGCTCAAAACACACAGATTACCCAGTGGGGCCCACGAAGGGAAGCATCTGTCAAGAGCTGTAGTGCCCTTGTACCTTCTCCCAGGGCCTTGGCTGGTTTTAAGAGAAATAAGTGCAAGTTTGGAGACACACATTAGACCATAAGGCAGTGAATATGGTGGTTTTTTTCCCTACTAGAGTATTCTTCCGTGGTTTTGCATGCAGAAATAAGTGTTACCTGAGACCTGTGTAAGTTTGGTTCTGCCTGCAGTGAAGCTGTTGTTAAACACACGCTCGTCATCATTGTTTAAAAGACTATGCCACCGTAATTAAATGTGTAAAATGATTCATGCTTAGATTTGTTTTTTAAGAAAGCACAACAGTTTCCAAGCACAGATTAGAGAGACAGATGCATTTAAAATAAAAATATAGTGCAATGTGAGGTGGGGAGAGTGTACAGTAGAATAATAATAATAAATATATATATGTAAAGAAATGCAAGATTTATGATTCTTAAGAAATTCTCAGTGTTCTTTCTTGACAAAATCCACCCAATCAGCTTGCTCACTTGCGATGCTTCCTTCCTCCGGGCCCGGCTGAGCAGCACTCAGAAGGGGACCGGTGTGCACGCACGGCAGCGCGAAGAAGAGACGTTGTTTTGAGCTTCTCCTCCACCAGAGAGCCACATTCCCGAGAACCGGTTCATCGCGAGGACCCGCTGGTGTGCCAGCCTGATCGCCCCAGCCCGCATCTCTCTCGCCTTCCTTTCAGGCCTGGGAGGCCACCGGTGACTCAGGGCAGGGCAGGGACAACAGAGTCAACCTGAACTGATTGTGCCAGGAATCCCAGTGAAAACAATCTGGAAATATAAGGACTGATGAACTCAGCATGCCTGCTGGGCTTTGAACTTGTTATGCGTCACCTGTGATGGCAAAAATAACAACTCTAAGTGTAAACTGCTGAAGTGCGGCAACAGTGACATTTCAGAACAGCCAAATACAGCAATAAACGCGTCTGGAGACCAGCGATTTGACCCGGTGCTCCACCCAAGAAATGGGAACAGCTCTGTTTGCAGTCATGATTATTCTTAGCTAAGTTGCCATGGAACAAAGCCTGGCTAATCCTAATGGACTGATTCAGGAACAATCTCTAATCTTATTGCCTAATTCTTTATCACTCCCATTAGGGTGGTGTTTATCCAAGCTGTAAGAGCAGCGAGGTTTTCAAGGAGCTGTCATTGCTCTATGTTGACTGGTGGCAGCACAGTCCTCTAACTAAGAAGAATAAAGGATGTTGTTTCTCTTTGAAATAGGGCTAAGATTTTTTCCTTCCAGAAGTAAATTAAATCTCCCTTGGGTTTTCCTTGAATTCATAGGATTCAGTACACATGAATTCATATGTGCCTCTGAGCCTGGAAATTGCGAACATTCAGTCCATGATACCTTCTCATTTGCCAGCTAAATGAATGTTTCAGAGAACGTGCGTGCAATAAGACAGATGGGCTTTTGAAAGAACTTACTGGTTTTTGTTTTCCTGCCACCAGCTTCACAGCCACCTTGCATCTATCACTAGTCTGACCTCATTCATTTTCCAATAGCAATACATAACATTAACTTCAAATACTTCACCACCCTCCTGGAAATGAGGCAAGCGTTAGTATTCGTGCTAGCATCCCCTGGTGAGGGCAGGAAGTCCAGCAGTACAGAAGGAGCCTTAGATAAAGGGCCCCACGCTGCAAACAAATTCAGGGGGTAAAAGGTTGTGCTATGTCCTCCAGGTTGTGTCTTACAAGTGTACTGGGAGGCTCTCAAGGTCCTTCTATCACGCATGTCATGACATAGCTCTTAAGAGCAAGGTGCGTGCACAGACGTGTGTGGGTGCGTAATCACCGCGGGGAGAGGTGGACTCTGCAGGTGTTATGAGGATTATTGTGGCAGGAATTAACTCATGGTCAGGTAGTGGAAAGGAGATGCTGGGAATAAGAATGTTGTTCCTGTTTGCAATTTGCTCCTTACGGAAACACATACACAAAGACCTCCTTGAATAAATCTCTGGAAAAAATCATGCAAGCTCCCTGCACAGAGCTAAGCTCGCCATGATTAAAGCCACAGTGATATTTCCTTTAAAAGAAATAGCAACATAAGGTCACTGCACTGATCTGTTGTCTGCTAGAGATTATGGGGAACAAAGTCATTCAATTTTAACCCTCCCCACTGGAATAAATTTCAGAAGGATGTTAAAAACAGCACTGACAATAGAGGTATTTAAAGAGAAAGAGTGTTTTGATGAGACAGATGGTAACTGTAATTAACTTCAGCATTTTCTCCCATAAACCACATAGTTTAAACTCAATTAGCAGGCTTTTTTTTTTTTTTTCTTTTTTTATTAAATAAACCCACTCGCACCTAATCAGCAGCCAGTCCATATCCAGACAGCACAGCACGGGATGCTGCCAGACAGCAGCCCCCAGCAGCTCGGGCACCCGCTGCCTGTTTGCCAGTGGGCAAACCCCTGGGGCAGGCGCCGGGGCTCCTGTTCCTGCGTGGGAGCAAGGAGGACAGAAATTTTGCCTCGAGCGTGACGGTGCACGTTGTCTTTCCTGCCTGCTCGGTCCTTGAGCCGCGGTGTGGAGGAGATGCCCGAATCTGGGTGATGCCTGCAGCATCCCAAGGGCTACACAGGCGCACGGAGGTGTCCCCTCGCCCTGTCGTGCTCCGAAGGGGAGATGGCGACCCTGGGGAGCCCAGGGAATCGTGCTGGAGCGGCCTACGCCTGCTTGTTTGTGCTACGTTTAGAGAACGGCTCGTGCAGCTGTGGCATGGCAACGTCAACTATCCCAGGCAAGCCAGCGGCAGGGATTTGATTTCTGTGTTATTTATCAGCAAAACTGGAATCTTCTCTTCAGCTGTTTGGACATACTGACATAACGCAGAGTGGATAAATCATTCCAGTTCTGCCGCAAATGCAGAGGTATGCAAACCCTTCCTTGCTGCTTTGAGGCTGCAGAGAGGGCTACTCCAGCGGTCCCGCCTAAGATCATTTGTCACGCACATTTTGTCGGCTTGTCTTGCAGCAGGAGATCGTTACTCAGAAGTAGCATTTGCTTCCAAGTGATGCGATCTTCATCTGTATCTTGTTGTTTTCAATGTAAAAAAAAAAAAAAAAAAAATGTTTTTAATATAAAAACAAGTCTCCTTCCTTGGAGATCTTCAAAAACTGCCTGGACATGGTCCTGGGCAGACAGCTCTAATCTAGACGGCCCTGCTTGAGCAGGGGGTTGGACCAGATGGCCTCCAGAGGTCCCTGCCAACCTCAGCCATCCTGTGGCTCTGTGAATTGAAACAGCCCTACAGCTTCACTTGGGCTCCTTTAATGGGAAGTTTAAAGGGATTTCTTATTGACAGCTTCGGAAAATCTAATTATTTAAGTCTTCTGACTTCTCCCTCCTGACTGTTTTTGCAATACCTTAGTGTGGAATAATTCCTAGAGAAGTCTGAAAGCAAAGGAATTAAGGATTTTTCCTTTTATTTTATTTTATTTTATTTTGCCATAAATAAGCAGGAAGGTTTTGGATTCCCGCGGCCAAGGCAGTATATTTGGGCTTCCCCCTGCTTTCAACTACATTACAGCTGTGTCAAGGCCAAGCTGATCATTTGGCTTGTCCAGTTTCATCAGTGTCTGAAGCAATGAGTGCAATGAGAAAATGAGTGCAATGGAGCAGGCGCAGACCCCAGCTAGTCAATGTAAAATGAAGTTTCGGGGGTTGTTTGTATTTTGTAGCTGTAAATTGCTTTTGTCTCAGGAAGTTGAATAGTACACAGCCTCATCCTGGCATAATCCCTGAGGATTTCAAGGGTCCCCTGCCCAGCAGGCTGGCATCTGGTAGCTTCCACTGCCCTCAGTGCTGCTGCTGGGTTGCTTTTCGGAGATTACATAAATCTTTTAAATACCATTGTAAATAACGTGTGCTGTGGGAACGGGATAGCTGCACAGCAGAGAGGGGTGTCAAAGAAAATAAACAAGAGCTTTAAAGCTGAGGACTCTGGGTACAGTGGTGAGGAAATCAGTGTCAGTAGGGCCAAAACTAATTCACCACAACACGGAGAAAAGCCCAGAGCCCATTTCTGAACCTATTGTTGATGTATTATTATTCCATATGTGTATTTAATAGGTTTAAAAACTATGCCCTGAAGCTGATCTACTGATAAATTGCTCTGTAGCTCCCTCTAATGGATATTTTGGCCAGAGACGAGTTCAGGGTAGCAGCAACTGAGATAAAACAGCACTTGCTCTAGCACAGCATCAGATCTTTGCGGCAGGATCGCGGCCACGTGCGCCAAAACACAACGCTGTTATCATTCCCCATCCATCCGTTGCTGTACTTTTATCTCAGCTGCTGTCGCAGCTCTTCTTAGAAGGGGTGGACAGAGTAGCCAGAGCTGAACCAAGAGGCAAAGGGCCCCAGCAGCGGGGTGGAAGAGGTGGGGATGCCGGGGCAGCTGCCGAAGGCCAGGTGGCACCCAGGGATGCTGCGGGGTCAGTCGGTGTAGGATCATTTTAAATGCTGTTGCATCCACACAATTCAAATTAAACAATTATAAAAGTCTGCGAATTACAGTTCAAAGGAGAGCCAGAACTCCTCCTGCTCGGGTTAAAATGTACACCAAAGCCAGCAATATGTGCGTGTGGATTTTCACACGAATCTCTCCCAGCTTGTCGCACTTGTGCAGTTGCAGCCACCACCACAGAGGGTAGCACAGACAAACTGGGCTAGAGTTTGTTTGGACTCCAGTTCTGAAAATGATGTTAGCTCTGAGCTCTGCAGGAAGTCAGATATGAGAGAAAGCTTTAACAAAACAATCCCTTATGTCTAACAAGTGATACTAGTAAAAGCCACGTTTCGTTTGCACGCACATGACAATTTCTGTCCGATGCATTTCTGCCTCAGATGCTCATGGACACCAGGAACTTTTAGTCTGTGTAAGGCTTTATTTGTGTCAACCCCAACCTGCAGATAGCCACCTTTTATTTTTTTTTAGAAGAAGAAGGTAACATTCCATATTGTCTATTATTTCTAATACTGACCTTAAAACCAAGATGCTCTTTTGGAAGAGGAGGAGGAAGAACAGTAGACAGCACACTATGGTATATTGCTGAACAGTCTGGAAACAAGAGGAAAACTGCATTTGACAGAGTACTCGTGTTGGATTTAACCCCTACAGAAAAAACGAATTTATGCAGTGAAAGATTTGAATTGTAAGTAATAGCATTGACCATTTGAGTGGGTGTTGATGTGCCTTGCGGTGATGTGGAAAGCATTTCATTTAACAGGGAGGCCCATCGCTCAGCTGGGACAGTCCCAGGCTGCTCGGTGGCACAGACTGGGAAGGCACCTGAGGTGACACATGGTGATGGATTCACTCAGGCAGGAATACTTTGGTCCACATAGGCTATACACAGGGATGTGCACGCTCCTATGCTAAGAAGTGTGTAACTACCTCCTACCATTCAGCCCTACCTGACTTCTTCTGCCCCTTGAGGCTGTTGACACCCTACCTGCACCACAGTGGGATGCTTCACTTAACCACAAACCCAGACACTTTTAAATGACACTTGCCTTTAATAAATGGATTTACAGCACAGACTTTGTTTCAGATGAGTTTCCACTTTGGAAATCACACAAATGAGCTGTTCAACAATGAGAAGTTAGGGAATGGTGCACTGAGGAATGGAGCCAGGCAGCTGCGAGCAGTAGCCCCTTAAGCCAAACCTACAGCAGAGAGGCCATGTCCTTATCGCTTTGGTGCACATATGCTCTTCATGTAAAACCTTCTGTCCCATTTTTGAGGCTGCACTGCCGATAGGTGTGTTAATGACTCGCTGAGACATCATTTCAGCTACAGAGCTGATTTCCTCCAACCTCTTCATTCAGTCATTACCAGCGTGCTTGTTCTCCATAACAAAATCACGCAGGATGCCACCAGGCTAGCTTAGGTCTGCAGCAACAGCATTGCTGAGCATTTAATGTTATGCATTTGGTAACTCTGCAGAAGGAGGAAGAACTGATGAGCTTTAAGCTTTCTTCTATGTACATCCCCTTACATTTCTTTAATTTTCCAAAAGAATCTGTCTTCAGATTTGGCATGTATTAACGCTTAGAGGATGCCAGTGACAAATGAAGTATCCATCTCCAACTAGCACGTGCTTTTATAATTTTTATCAGAATGATAAAAATTAACTGTTTGTCAGGACCAGGGAAATTCTGGGTCATCCTTCTGACCTTTCTTGAAGATGTGTACAACATTTGCTTTTCTCTAGCCAATGGGGACCTCCCCAAAACTCCACGAGCTTTTAAAGACGATATAAAATAGGCTTGCGATGACATCATCCAATTCTCACAGCACCCTTGGATGCTGCCAGTAGTGTCTCATAGACTTGTATGAGGTGAGTTCTCTCAAGTAAGTCCTGGTTCAACCCTCGGTGCTGGTAGTTACTCTGGTCCTTCAATGCTTTCACTAATCACCGAGGCCTGAGGGACCTTGTTGGTGAAGACTAAGGCACAGGCAGCACTGCGTACCTCAGTCTTCTGTGTGTCTCAGGTCATGAATTCACCCACACCACCCAGTAACAATCCCACATTTTCCTTGTTCAGACCATTGTAGACCATTGTAGACCATTGTTGGCAGGTTGTCCTTAAAGACTTGTCAGCTTTCCTTTACCCTTCAGAGTTGCCTCCCATGTGATCCCACCTAACAATTCCCCGAATAGTTCAAACCCAGTCTCTTGAAATCTACAGTCTGTTCTCTGTCTGCTACTTGCCCCCTCAGCATGCTGAACCCCACTACTTCATGGTCACTACAGCCAAGTCTACCATTGATTATCAAATCTCCAACCAGTTCTTCTGTGTTCGTGAACAGTAGACCTAGCTGTGCATCAACCTGGTGGCCCATCCAGCACCTGTATCAGGAAGCTGGCCCTGACACCCACCAGAAACCTCATGGACTGGCCAACCTCATGCTTGCTGCCAAGCATTCGTGCATATGCATACACTTGATGTAGGCCTCCTTTCACTGTGTTATTCTTCCTGAGGAGTCTCCTGATCCCATGACACCCACTTCCCTTATTTTCCACTCCTTTCCAATGTTTTGTTGACCTAAATGCAGGTTGCAATCTCCCATCCCCACAGTTTTTAGATTAAAACTCTCCTCACCAGGTTTGCCAGCCTGCTGGCAAATTCACTGCTCTCACCCTACAGTGTCAAGTGGATCCCCTCCCTCCCCAATAGCCCTCAATCCTCACACAGGGTCCCCAAGTCACAAAAAACAAATTCCTCTCTCATCTCTCCTGAGTCCTTGATCCTCACACAGGGTCCCAAGTCAAATCCAGCTGTAAAAGTCAAATCCTTGTCTACCTCACCAGCTTCACAATTTGCTGTTGACTCACGTGGTCTGTCCATTCCTCTGCAAGACTTTGCCCTTCACTGGAAGGACCAAGACCATGACCTGGGTGCCCCATTTCCATTATCTGTTATTTTTTGAAAAATACTTTGTTTTGTTGTCAGCCTAGTTCCTAATCTTTGTGGTTTTACAGAAGAAGAGGTTTGTAGGTCTGTGCTTAAGGAGTTTCCACTTGTTATCGGAACACTTTTGTGTCTGTGAATATTTGACTATTCCTGCCTAAAAGTACATAGCATGCATGCTGTAGCTGATAAACTCTTAGTCTTCCATAAAGTCAAGATGACAGGTTCCTATGACAGATATTTTTATTTTTAATACAAGCTTTTCATTTTCCCCATTAGGTTTAAATGGTTTATTTTTCTTTTTATTTTTAAAAGGCAGGAGGCTTCATTTAGGATTGGAAATGACTTACAATGACTTGCTTTTCCTCAATATGAAGTTCTACAACTGTGCATGGAGGAAAGTAAGCAATAAAGTTCAATGCTGAGTGTACAAAAAGAACAACTATTTTTAAGTTCTCTTTTGCACCCCTGGAGGAAGCCATTGGGAATCAATGTCTGCTTTTCCACTGAGTTTCACTTAAACTCTAGAATTTGAGGTTTGGGGTTTCAGAGTGTTGTGTACTTTGAAAAGTCAATACTAGCATAAGCATCTGAGACAGGTGATCAGACAGTTTCTGATATTGATACAAATCTCAGTTGCAGCCAAGGATTGTCTAGGTGCTTTGGAGCTACTGCACAGCTTCAGCAGAACAGCAAGTCTCGGCCAGTAAGCAAGCCAAGGCTCCAGACTCAGCTAACGAAACTCTAAGCACACATACATAATTTATCCATTTTGTCTGGGGTTATCATTTTTGGTTTGGGCACTCTTTCACAAGGCATAAAAAGAATCTTGCCTGGAGCATTCAGTGAGATATTGACTAAGAAGGCTGAGGCACTGAAAGAAAAGACCAGCCCAACAGGCAACAGACAGGTAAGGGCAGACATGCTAGAATAATACAATCAAGTTGTCAGGACACCCCTGAAACAGCAAACTGGTCTGAGTCGCCACAAGGCTGTATGGCTGCAAAGTGGAGAGAGGAAAGGTGGTGAGTACATACTGCAAGGGCAAGGGAGAGACCAGGACTACCCTTTCCAGAGAAATCCTACAGGTATATTGCCCTGAGCTGATCATGAAATGATGCTTTTATGAAGCGGAGATTGCAACACTTCTCTGGTGGTTAAAAAAAAAACAAAAGAGAGAGAGAGAGAGGGAGACAGAGAGAGAGAGAGAGAAAATAGACCCGATATTGTGATTGTACAGCAAAAATTACTTTGATTTGGCTTCTACTAAAGGAACTAAAAATAAACACTTCTTTTAGAGGCCCCTTCTCAGAACAGGGCATTATGAAGTACACACATTTCTTATTTTAAAACATTAGTACTGAATCCTAAATGGTCTCCAGTTTTTGCAAAACAAGTTTTTTTTCACAATAAATTTGCTCATTAATACAAAAATAACCAGTACCATTAACATTATATAAATGTTCACGTTCCAGTGGTTGCATTCCGGATGATATCTCTGATCTAAAGCTTAAACAAGATGCTGATATATCAAGACAGATATTTAGATACTCTTGGGTATGCTGAAGGACGTTAAAATGTTTGTTGCTAAAAATAACAATTCTTGCAAGAAACTCTTCCCAAACATCGAAGGAAAGAAGCTGTAACAGAAATGACCTTTGCTGAAAAATACCTGAGTTTTCTACAGGGGACTACTTTTGATTTGACCGATTGAAGGCTTGTGAAAATGCACTTTTAAAACGTGACTGGACACTCAGTGAAATTAGTAACCCTTTTTTGTGATAGGAATGAAGGTAACTTTTTATTGCACATATGGCCACAGCTAATTTAGCTGGAAAAAAAATAAATAAATAAATAGAAAACTAACAACAATATCCTGTGAAATTTCTTTATTCTTACTTTCCATTTTGTACCTTCCATCAAGTGTTCTGCACGAAGAGGACTCAAATCTGTTTTCTTACAAGCATACAAAAAAGAGATTCCCCTCCAAGGACTGGGATTGCATAAAAGGAACCTCTGTTTTCACTGACATCTTGCTTAAAAATACATAAAAAAAAGATTTTCTCAATCATACATAAAATCTATAAAAATATTAAAAAAAAAAATCAGAGAATCTTAAAGTTGGTTGCTATGAGTGTTATATCCAAGTATATATTGAGTATATACTCCAAAGTCAGGAAAGGATTGTACTATGCTGACTCTCATTAACATGCGTTATTTGTTATTGCAAGAAAAAACTACTTTCTAATACTTGGGAACCAGAGGAAACTACTCTTCACAGACTTCTGTGCTGTCATGAATAAATTACTTTGTTTTGTTTGTTGACTTTCAGTTAACTTGACTCTTTCTACACTGAAATGCAGCCTACAGGACATACAAAGCAGTAAGCCACAGAATGCATTCAGATTACTTATATACAAATAGTATGCAGTTAAGTCACTCTCAAGTCTTAGAAGTTTTACAAAATAACATTGAAAACTTACAGGTATCTTATAGATAATTTTTCAGTGTTCATTATGCGTAGGATGCTTATGTTTGTGATGTTTAGAGAGAACTGATCAATGTCCATGTGGCAACCCATGCTGTCTGTGCTATTGGTTAAAAAGCAAATTTTTGTCTTCTCATTTGACCAAGTAATCTCTTAGGAACTGGTTTGTTTGTTTGTTTGTTTCATACTTGTTAAACTAAGTAATGTAAACTTACAGGAAAGAAAACACAACGTATTATGCATGCGCTGTGAAATGTTCATATATATTGCTTATTTTAAAAGTATATAATCGTGGTTTTGAAGACAAACCATACACAGAAAGGTCAGAAGTCAGATGCAGCCCTACACATCCATCAACGTGCTTCTCAGTTTCACATAAATCTTGCATTCTCAAAATTTTAATTTGATTTATCTAGCTCTGATATTTTCTTAATTGACCTTTCTCATTCCCCACTCAAAGCAACAAAAACTTTCTTGTATGCCTATACTTCAGAAACACAATTATTTGACCACGACTTACTTACATGGAAGTCTCTTCAGAATAGGTCATAACAGCAGCATGGTAGCAAACAGTTCAACTTCTTCCCCTTTCTTCTCCTTTTAAAAATACATAAATAGAAGCTCAGCAATGGTTGTGGTAACTCCAGCACACTCATGTCAGTAAGATACGTGAGCTGTTCTACATCATAAAATAGTCAGGATATGATAAAAAAAAAAAAAACAAGCCTCCAAAGTACAAAATTATGAGTCCAGAGGCAAACCTTCAGTAATTACATTTTCTACAAGATTTCTTGCTTCTAAAATTTCACGAGATTAAACAAGAATTATATTAATATACAAATAGAAGGAACTTTAAATATATACAATCTGCTATATTCAATCCCAAAAATATTACTATGCATGAGAAAAAAAACTATATTTAAAAAAAATCCATGAAAATTCCAAGCTTAATTTTATTCATCTGTTACTTAAATGAGACCCCTTTCCAGCCCCACTCCAACATGAGCTCTACATTTTCTCTACACACTAGGATTCTGTTTCCAAACAGGCTTCTCATTTTTTTTTTCTACCAAGGTAATCACTTCATAGTTGTATGCATCACCTGTGAACTACTGCAGACCCTGTATAGGCTGTGATACCGTATTTGGAAATTTTGTTGTCTGCTGCATTTCTCAGCACAGGCTACAAGTAGCCTTTTGGTGATGGGGGAACACCAGAGAGATGTCTTCAAATATCTAAGGTATGTAATTACATTTTTGTCAGGCAGGAGCAGCCCACAGAGTTCAGAGAGGGAAGGAATCGCAGTGTCTGTAATACTTGTAACTGTAAATAAACTTTTGGGGGGGTTGCCCATTACTATCTCCTGACCTGATCGAGTTTCTACACCAAACTCGATCTCCAAAGGAAAACTGAAGTTAGAACGACACAGTACTGAGCCCAAAGGCTCCCTCTGATAAAGAACAAGAAGAAGACGGTCGTGCACATCACCGAGGGCTTTGATAAAATGCCCCAGTGATTCAACCGTGTCCAATTTCTTGAAACTGCAGACCTCCATATTTGCTTTGTACTCTAACATATGAAACAAAATTAGAAACGTGTTCAGCTTTATCTCAGTATCCAAGGACTGAAGTACAGCAATAGGCATATTTCAAACGAATTCTTTCATTGGTAAATCCTGGAAGTGCTTCACTTGTATTTCTATCCTAAGTGGGGGAAAAAAAAAAAAAAAGAATGATCACTGTTTATACTCAGAGTATTCACGCTTCTCTTCAGCTACTCAAGTCTAGGCATAGCCTGGGGAAAATGAAACTTTCCTTATACTACCTCCACTTATAATCCATGCGCCGGCTGAATTATAAAGTACTTATATTTTTTAACAGTTAATATGCAAATAGCACAAAAACAAGCGTGCTAAATAACAGCATACACATTCCAGTTTTCCCTCATTTACATCTGATGTGTTTTTCTGAAGCAGACCGGACATTTAGACAAACCTTGCTGTCATAGACTGATGACTGGAAAGTTGAAGTATTCGGAGCAGAACTCCAGGGTAATTTTGCATCTTCTGTTGCCAAAGGTATTTAAAAGACAATATGTTGAACATGAAAGGTTTTGCTTTTGATTTGGAGGAAAAGAAAAATGGCCAATGCCAGGTTTGTTTGTTTTTTATTATTAAAAGATTAAAGCATAACATTTCACCAGATACAAGAAATTTATTTTTCCTGACATTACAAACATCTGAATTATCAAGAGAAAATGTTGAGCTATACATAGTCTGACGTTAATCCATCAATTTAATGTCTATTAGTACATGCTTAAAACATTGCCAAAATACAGAATCACAAAATAGGTACCTTGATGCTTCTAAATCTGAGACAAGAAAGACAGAGAATTGAGTGCAAGAAATTTCCCACAAATGACTATACACTCAATTACAACCTCAGAGCAGAATCATTCCAGAACGGTTGGTAGTTTCTCATGCCTGGCTCATTCACATTTAATTTGGTAAGAACTTTCATTTTAAGAATTTGATAAAAACATTTTAAAAAATAAGACATTTAACAAATGTGAAAAAACAAGTTCATTCTTCACAGGAATATATGGGTTGCTTGCCACTCCAGTCCTTAATTGCCTATGTGTTTTACAAATCTTTACAAAACTAATTTGTATCCATTTTGGTTTCAAAAACATAGTACATCCAAAAAATAAAATACGACTCTACTGATGGGTAATAAAAAGACGTGAACATGTATTAAAATGACTTTTGAAAGTAAATCATTTCAGTAAAACAGCTATAAGACAAGTTAAACATAGTACAATAAACCATGCATCTTCTGACTTGTCAGATCAGCTAAACTACTTGGTTAACATACAGTAACACTTCTGAACACTTTTGCAAATTCAGCTTTTCTAGCACAAGGAAAAAAACAAGTTAAATTTGTTCTTCAAGTGGTTCAAGGCTGTCCAAATGTTTTTTAGGTGTATCATCACTATGACGGCTTTGGCAATGGGTTAAATGTTTCTTAAAGCCTCGGGGAAAATTCGATTCAAAATTACAACGTGGACACTTCAACAAACTTTGACCATGAGCAGCAACGTGGTTTTTAAGAAGAGACTCCAAGAGAAAAGCCTTGCCACATATTTTACATTTGTATGGGCTTTGAACATTATGCTTGTTGACTAAATGATGCAAGACAGCACCTTTTTTCATTGCACGACAGCAACAAATTTTGCAGTAATACTTTCCCTTGCCACGCTTCATGTATTTTGCTATTTCTTCCTCAGAAATGAAAGCCTCTTTCTCTTCAGTAAACTGCAGCACGCACTGTGGCTGAATGGGAGTAGTTGCGTCTATTTTGCTCTCTTTGCTGTAATCAGATGACTCCATATCATACTGCTCTTGGTCACTGTTGGATTCTTGCTCCTTCATCTCCATCGAGTCCATCTCTGTTTTTCCACACTCGCTGCTATTTAGTTCAGAATCCGAGTTCTCCTGGTTTTCCTTCTTGGGCTTCTTTTTTGGGCATGAGTATAACATGTCTTCTGGTGATTCTTTGGCTAATATGGATTGTTCATCCTGTGAAAATAAGTCATCCAGTGGTTTCTGATCATCTAAACTGTGAGAAAGAAAGTCACTCTCACCAGACTCGCTAGGTGTCTGGGGCTCAGAGGAAAAACCTGCAACAGACTTATGAGACTCAGAAAACAGGATGTTTTTCTGGATTTCAGAAGGTACAGTAGTTTCGGTATGTCTCTGGACATCAGAGGACAAACCAGCAGTAGGTTTCTGCATCTCAGAAAATACAGCTTGCTTTTGAGTATCAGGGGATACGGCAGATTTTTGGGAGTCGGTAAAAAGAGCTTGTTTGGGGGTTTCTGGAGAAACAGAAAGAGCCTGTTTCTGGGTCTCAGCAAAGAGGCCGTGTTTCTGGATTTCAGGAGAAGTTGATTTCTGAGACTCTGGAAAGCAAGTATGCTCCTGAACTTCAGGGGAAACGGGAGCAAGTTTCTGGGCTTCAGAAAATAAGGCATGCTTCTGGACCTCAGGAGAAACAAGAGCTGACTTCTGGGCTTCAGAACATAAGGCATGTTTTTGGCCTTCAGTAGAAGCAACAGACGTAGACACCTGATTCTGGGGCTCAGAAAAGACAGCACGTTTCTGGACATCAGTAGAAACAGCAGGATTAGATTTACGTGACTCTGGGAACAGAGCTCTTTTCCGAGGTTCAGGGAAATGGGCCCGTTTCTGAACCTCAGAGGAAGCAGCAGAGGTGGACTTCTGAGATTCAGAAAAAAACATAGATTTCCGGGACTCAGAGAGTTTCCAAGAGTCAGGAGACACCGAAGCAGCGGGCTTACGGACCTCAGGAAAGAAAGAAGGCTTCCAAGAGTCAGAGGAAACAGCATGACTAGACTTTCGTAGCTCAGGAGAAACAGAGGGAGAATGCTTCCATGTGTCAGGGGACAGAACAGGTTTCCAGCCTTCAGGGTAAACAGATGAGATGGGTTTCCATGGCTCAGAAGAAACAAGAGTAGACTTCTGGGATTCAGAAAAGGACGTAGATTTCCACGAGTCAGAAACAAACCTCCTAGGCTCTGGCGATGCAACAGGGCCAGACCTTCGGGACTCGGGGGCAGACCTCCGGGACTCCATGGACATGGCGGGCTTTGAAGCCCAGGGAGAAACAGCGGAAGATTTCTGCACCTCATGAGGTGCAGATCGCCAGGGTTCAGGGGAAACAGTAGGACCAGGTCTCCATGACTCCGGTGAAACTGCAGGAGCAGGCCTCCGGGTTTCAGGAGAGGAAGCCGAAGCAGGCCTACGTGTTTGAGAAGGATGCCTCCGGGGCTCTGGAGACACAGCCGAGGCATACCTTCGTGGTTCAGGGGATACAGCTGGAGTAGGTTTCTTTGGCTCTGGTGACACACCTGGGGAGTACCTGCGGGGCTCTGGAGACACGGCTGGAGAATGGCGACGGGGCTCCGGTGATACAGCGGGGGAATGGCGGCGGGGCTCTGGTGACATTGCCGGGGAATGGCGGCGGGGCTCTGGTGACACTGCTGGGGAATGGCGGCGGGGCTCTGGTGACACTGCCGGGGCCGGCTTCTGCGGGTCTGGGGACACAGCAGAGGCTGGCTTTTGTGGGTCTGGGGACACAGCAGGGGATGGCTTCTGGGTGTCTGGGGACACACCAGGGGATGGCTTCTCTGAGTCAGGGGACACAGCTGAGGCTAACTTCTCTGGATCTGGAGATGCAGCCTGCGCTGACTTTTCTGGGTCTGGGGACGTGGCCTGGGCTGACTTCTCTGGCTCTGAGGAAGTAGCCTGAGCTGACTTCTGGGACTCCGGGGACACCGACGATTTCTGAAGCTTGGGGGAAACAACAGGTTCAGATTTGGAGAGTTCAGGAGAAAGGGCAGGTTTGCGTGACTCGGGGGAAAGGGTAGGTTTCTGTGGCTCCGATGTGCCACTCTTTTTGGAGGAATCTGAATCTCCTTCTACCTGTTCTTTGCGCTCCTCGTTCCATTTCTCAGGTGCTGCATGTTGTGCTGTGATGTGGTAATATACGTTGCAATACATCTTGCTGGTGAAGAAACATTTGTGGCAGTGAAACAGTTTTGCACTTTTTTGATAAAATATAAGTTTACCCAAACCAGCAGCATCCATTTCATCACAGTACTCTGGGTGTATGGTGCCCATATGAATTTGTATGTTTTCATAGTCCGTTCCTCTGAAGCTGCAGTGATCACACTCTAATCGCTCTGTGGTTTTACGCAGTATCTGCAACATGTCCATTTTGCTACGGTCAGTAATACGTTTTCACAGCACTTCACCTTTTAAAGGGCAAGCTTCAGAGATCCTGCAATAAAGGGAAGAAACCTGTACAGTTAGCTCTCAATGTTAATTTCAGCTCTTTGTCATTCTTAAATAACTGCATGTGCTTTTTTCCCCCCCTCCATTTTAGAAAGCATAACTTTTGCAGGAGTACTAACAGCTCCATAAAGAAATCCAAATATAGGCTTCTCTACCTTTTCCAAGTCATCTTACATCAGTAGAACTCGAAAAACAAAGCTTGTCTTTAACAGCAGGCCTTCCTATCAATGTAAAAAATCTGCAAGTAAACCATAAGAAAAGAACACGGGTAACAAAGAGCTAGGTCTACCTTCCGTTTGAAAAATGTGACTTGCCTTCTCAGTTGTCCTTTCTTCCCAGACTTGAAGTGTTTTTGTTTACATTACACGTGTGAAACTGAAATCAGAAAGTACACTGAAACAGTGCCTCTGAAATAAAACCATTTCAAAACTGCATCTTCACCACAAAATTTCAGAACAACTCAGATGTTTTTGATAAAGCAAAAAAAAGTTTCAAGGAGAAAACAGCAGTGTAAATCACAGGCTCTTCTTTCCTCCATTAAACCCTATTTTCATTTCACTAATTACATGAAAAATAAAAGCTGCTGCTCACAAAAACTTTATACACTATGAGAACATTTTTTTCCATTCCATTATTTCACCTTGTTGCGCTAAGAACACCAAAAATACCGTTTCAAAAAAAAAATAGCAGTGACTTTGTTCTAGTTTGTGTAGCTGACAGCCCTCCGTATGCAAAACATTTTGTTTGTTTTGGGGTGGGATGGAAATTTCTCAAAATTATTGTTTTATAAGACCTCAAAAAAAAAACCACCAACAAATGCAGCATCTGAAATGCAAATCATTTTTAATGATTTGGCTAGATTCCATTATCTACAGCAAAAAGTTACCCAGATTAGCTACCACAATAAACAGAAAACAAAGTCTAACCATATTCTCTTAGTCATTTTCACCTAAACGTGGGAGTTATCGCTATGCTGAAAAGGAATATTTGGACATTTCTCAGTATTCATGTGAATTGAACAGTTTTTTTTTCTTGTAGGTTCAAATTAAACATGTATTACATGCTAACATACCAACCTAATTTGGGGGTTTTATAATACACGCCGTTTCAAAACACAAAGTTTTTGTGTCAATTTAACATTATTTTTCCTGCCTAAGTATACATTTAGTCTAATAACTAATCTAAAAATATGCATCTAATGCAAGTTTTCTTAATTTATTCCCAAAGTATTTTTAACCCTGGTTTCTTATGGAAACAAGACTTACGCAAACACACTGCCCTTCAGTGAATGCCAACCAAATTGGATAAAGCAATACCGTCTCAGGTTGAAAACTATCATGAAAATCAGCAACGGAGTAGAAAGCTAAAGAAATGTCTCCACTGAGGTAAAGGATGGAGATTTCACTTAACAGTTATGGCTCTGTTTAGCCTGTAACCGGTACATAAATGGTCAGTACGCAAACAGTCTTAAAACCAGCAGAACAAGCAGTGCCTGACTCAGGTTATAATTAGAGAAAAAGGGAAGGAATTAAAAATACTACAGAGGTGAGCTGGTTTGGGGCAGGGGCAGAATGAAAGCAGACAAGCAGTACTGCTAAAGGAGGACGTGGACACAGCAAAAAATAGGAACAGGGAATTGGCTGAGGAGCAGAGGGCACAAATCCACAAGAAATAAAGGTTCGCTAGTTCAGTTGCTCAAGGAACAACTTCTTTGCACGCACTGTAGATAAGCACTTTACATTAAATCACAGGAATAGGCAGCTTTTCAAAGAAATGAGAGCGTATTCCAACCAGGAAGCATGGCGGGTCCATGGGTAGAGCCTGAAGAGGAATCCTGCTTTACATATATGAGAAAAATGAACAGCATCTGACTGCATGCCATCTACACATGAGAAGTAATTGCACTGCTCTACAGTTACTGAACTGGAAGGGCCTTTGGGGTATAAATTGCTGTTTTCCAGCACTACTGACAGCCATACAAAAGACTTTTAGTTGCCAAAAACACCAAAATGTAGTCTACAACACATTCGGTGTCGATCACAACACACTTCACAACATCCGGTGACAAACTTTGTATCACAGTAAAGGATCTAAACAAACCAGGAAGACAGTAGTGCTCAATGGCCTATCTCTCTGCAATAGCAAACAACTTGATGAAAAAACCCGGAGCAATAAACATATAGCTCTGACCACTGCCCTCCTCTATACTCAGATTTGTCACCTGGACAACTGCTCGATGCACATTTCTCCTTGCCTTCAGCTCCTGCGCCAGAACGTGCCTCAGATGCTGCCTTGCCTAGTTGGGTAGAAGTCTGAAGAAGAGCACGTCACTCTTTTCCAAACAGTCCCGAGCCAGCCAGGCCAGAAACCATATGCTCCATAACCAGGTTCCCATGGCTTAGGACCTGCGTGAACTGTGATGTAACGTGTGCTCAGCAGCACCTTTTGGGCACCACTAAACGAGATGGACCATGCTCCTTCCGCATAAACACTTTATTGCAGGCAGAGGGACCTAGCACCACGCTGCTCCAACTCATAGCCATAAAATGGGGAAGGTGAGTTATTGGTGCTGGGGAACCAGCGGGGTGCCTCATGTGCACTGCAAAGAACTCAACCAAATACTAAATCCAAACACAGTTTTGGCCATCTGGAAGCCCTTCCTGAGGAAAAGTATGAATTCTAGGATGAAGATCAAGTTGTCATGAGACAACAGAAGTGAGATGGCCACTAGAGTATCTTTCAAACCTGCCGAAGACTCCTAGGACAGACAAACAAGCTGCCGCCTGCCCAAGTACAAATAACTGCTGTGCAGTTTCTGCACAGCACTGGTGTTTCTCCTGAATGCTCTGCCAGGTCCTACCTGTTTTATAAACAGGATGCCTCAGCATTGCCCCTGTTAAAACTCACAGCTGCAGGCCATGCCATGCCCCTGTGACGATAGCTGAGGCTGTGCTTCATGCCGCTTTAAGGCCACGCAGCGCACTGGATCTGCCTTAATCGCTATTTCTGCATCCCCTCCTTCCTTCCTTACTTTGCATGGCTGCCACACCAAGAAACGAATACAGATGCAGCTGAACAGAACTAATTACCTATTCTAAGAGTACATTACAACTGAAGAAGAAGCATGCCCAGTGTTTATGCCTCTCTTGTGTCCCCATCCTGCCTCCACTTCAAGACAAAGTATTGATTGCATAGGAAACCTCCGCTAAGACTCGGGTTTGTAATACCAAACTTTAGTGAAAGGCAACCAAGACTTCTTCAGACTTTTCCTGAGACACGAAGATTTCCATTGAACCTGAACAGCTGCGTGCTTCTGCCTACAAGCTCACTATATCCAAGCACAGTAACAGCACCAGCACTGACCGGGCTCCTAGCTTGACAGGTTGTTGCTGACCTGCAGCGACATACCTCAGCGTCCACGACTCGGGTTAAACTCTGATGAAGGGACTCGGAGATCTCGGCAGTGGGACCACCAGTCTTTGCTGCTGCTCCATCAGACATCTCTCCTCATCCCCTTCTTTCACACGTGTCTAGAGCCTACATTCAAAGGTTCCTACCACCAGCCACAAGCTCTCTCCTCTCCCTACAGAGAGGTCAAAGATCCTTACTAATTCCTGTCCCCTGCACTGCAGTTCTGGCCCCAGTCTCCTCTGCCACAGGAAGAAAAACAACAACAAACCAGCAGGGGAAAAGGATTGGTAAAGAGGGCCCATATACTTCTGAGAAAACAACAATAATCACTACTCTTCTTGCTTGGTTCTCAACATGAGAGACCAAGGCCATGACTTGGTGGAAAGAAAAAGTACCCAAGAAGTCAGAGGCAACGAGAGAACTGTGAATTCTGAGTGTGTATGTTACAGGGCAACCACCGAGGGCAGCCGAAGAGCATCAGCACCTCTGCTGTGCTCGTGCGAGACTGAGCGACAGGAATGGCCCAAGCTAATGCACAGAGCAGACAGACCTCCTCCTTTCTTCCCAGGCAGTACTTATGGCCACTTCAGTCAGTTCCTGGATTCAGCATCCTATCATCCATGAGGATCCCACTAGGGAATTAGCCATACTTCCCTACGCCTCTCAAAAACCTCCCAGTGGTATAAAAGAAATCTGCAGGAGATGCTGTGCATCAGCAAGAATCCACCCAGTGGGTGGCACAACACGATGACTCTGGCAGCTAACAAAATGTCTCCGCTTCTCAACCCTATTCCAATTCCATAGCTACACATCTACTAATCATTTCAGATTATTGTTATTTTAATAAACATTTTACACTCCGTATTGCAACATTTAATATATCCTTGCATTTCTCCTGTGCAGAGGATAAGCTGTGATTGTCATGAGGCAGTGCCAGAGGGAAGCAACAAAGGGCTCAGTGCTAAAGATCTACATTGCCTGTGAGCACAGAAAATTACAGGTTGTTTTTACTATGACATGTAGAATTTTAGAATACTGCAACAAGTAGTCTTTCGCATCATTCTTCCAAATCAGACCATCCCGGTTCTCACTGACAGATGGAGCTACACCTCTTTTCCTCTTGATAAAGAATCAACCCTAGTGAGACACAAGCAGAGAATGAGGACATGCAACACACATCAGTGACGCCAGTGCAGCTAGGAGAGCCCTCAGAAAGAAAGTCCTGTATTTTATATGATTCCCTATATTTACATTGGATTCTCCACATCCAACACGACTTACAAATGGTGCTGCCATCTGCACAACCTTCAAATGACAGGCAACACACCAGCAGGAAGAAGAGGTTTCCAGCAAACTCCTACTTAAGTGCACAACACCATTCTAGCAGTTGTTACGTTCATCAGGCAAAGGATGAAGTAGGCCCATGCTCCTAGGAATGCTCACCTTCCTGTGACAATCCTCCCACCTTTACAGAGAGCCACTCATCACAATTCTACTCTGACAGCACAGTCACTGCACCAAAAAGATGGCTGGTCACTTCCATCAGCCTTGAAAGTTTTGCACAGGCAAAGAGTTCGGCCTCATCCTCTGTCAATGAAGACGGCTGATTGTAAAGCTTGTTCCCAGCGCAGGACAGCTGGATACAGCTGCATCATCGCCTCTACCAGCAGGAGCAGATCCAGGCTATCGCTGTGTTGAAGCGAAAGGGAAAGCGACATGTTCCTGCAGTGCCATGTAGTCGGCAGTCTGGTGGCAACATGAAGCTTCTCTTGAAGCTACATCCCTGTGGTGCAGCTGACAAAAGAAACAGAAGCTTAGCTCCCAAAGGCAGCTGCACATAAACACCCCCACGGTGCGGCCGAGCAGGCACTCCGCAATGCGTGCAGCCGGTGAGAGGGTCAGCTCCGACGCCCTGGGAACAAGAGAGGCAGCACCACGCTCTTGCTAACCCGCAGGGTCCCCAGGAATCTGCGTGCTCACAACTGACCTGCCAGCCACCGGCTGACCCACACGTGCAAAGCTCCACCAGCAACAATGGCTGGACCCGGTCTGTAAAACCACGCACCGAAAAAAGGTACAAACACCCTGACCTAAGCAGCCACTGACACTGAGAGACGTGCTGGGAGAACGTCAGACACCCGATCCGGGCGGGAAGCTGTTGTACGATGCAGTCCGTTTCCATATGATGCAGTGTTTCCAGGAAAGGTTCGAGTCGGAGGAAGCTGAAGAGTGACATCAATACCTGGTGTACATGAAGATGACTTCAGAAACGTGAAGGATGAAGTACTTCAGCTATCTTGCAGGATTTCCATCTTTGCTAAGACAATAACAAGTCTACTGAGCAACATTACCTCTTAATACAAGACCGAGCAGCAGCCTCAGATACAAAGTATCTGCCATACCTACATCAAGATTTGGGGTAGGAAGCTTTAATTCCCTGTACTTCCGATAAGGCTGTCTAACTCCAAGTTCACAATGGCACATGGACAGCTTCCAAAAATGGCCCCAGAAACCGTATTTCTGCAGTGCTGAGCTAACAAAGTGCCACCGGACCAACGGGCGCACACAACCTGGTCACGGCCCGCCAATTCACGCTGCACCAGTACCCTTCTCCCGGTGACCCCAGGCTAGGAATTCCGTCTACGTTATCCTGCAAGCAAATTCGGTTCGAGGCCAGCCTGCGGAAGAGAAGAATGAAATCCGCAGCGCCCACCTTCCTAACTTGTAACGAGCTCGGGGCACGGCAAGTTACTCCTACCGGTGCTGGATTACCCTCCTTTGCCCGCCCCCCGCACGGCACCAAGCCCCGGACGCCGGCGCGCACCGGCTCCCGGCCCTCCCCGGGGCTGCGGGACGCGAGGGCCGGCAGCGCGGAGGGCTCCCCCG
>VXAA01006387.1:799744-838049 GCA_013399115.1 Anseranas semipalmata
GGCCCAACAGCGGCCGCCGTACCGCTCCCCCGGGCCCGCCCGCCGCCCAACCGGAAGCGCCGGCGCTGAGCGAAGCCCCGCCCACGCCCACGCCCCTCCCTCCACTCCCCCGTGACGGACAGGGCCTGGTCACGTGGCGCTGCCGTGGGCGGAGGGGAGGCGGCTCGCGCTGCGGCCGTTAGGGCGGTTGTGGCGGTTGGCGCCTGGGGGCTTCCCGCCTTGCCGCCGCTGAGGGCGGGTCGGGCAGGGCCGCGCGTTAGCTGGCGCTTCGTGCTTTCGGCCCAGCCGCACGGCCCCGGGGCTCTACCGAGCGTGCCGCGGATGGGCTCCGTGCACGTCCCGGAGCTGAAGGGAGCGCTGCCCCCAGCGCCCCGGGGTACCCGAGGCGAAGTGAGGGTGGCAGAGGGCCTGCTGCGCCTGGAGCGGGCCCTGGGGGACGGAGTGTGAGGGGACTGAGGTACCTGGTGCCTCATAGCGCCTTTATAAAGGCTTCAAAACATGGCTGTGATGATCTGGGGCTCTTGCTTACACAGGCTTAACGTCAGGTTAAACTAATTTACAGTTCACAGCAGAAAAGGCTTTTTTTCAGAAAAGGGCTTTTTTTTTTTTTTCTTTTTCCTGAATTAACTTGCTTATATGAGTTTACTTTAAAATACTAGCATGTCTTAGGGGCTTTCTCTGGTCCAACATCTTCCAAGAGGTCCCTTCCTGGATTATATTAAATTATAAATCTAAATTATATTAAATTCTGAATCTCTTCCTGGATTCTAAATGATTGCTTTTCATCAGTCCCTGTTAGACATTTTCAGCAACACCTGGAAGGATCATGTTTAATTCAGAAAAGCCGTGGATCCTTTGTCAGTACAGTACACTTTTTCAAACCATCAGGTAAATGCTGTCCATCACCAGTGCTGCACCGTGCTGAACTATGCTGGCTCAGTTCGTTGCTCTTGTTCGTTTTCTGCTGTCCTCAGTACAATGCTAGGAAAGGTCCTTCTATATCAAACTTTGATTTGTCATGGGGTTGCTAAAGCAGCGCTGGATGAAGCTCGATATTTGGCCAAGACAAGACCATTTTCTTCTTTACATTATTTGTGTAGTTGCGTTTAGCTCTGCGTGTTCCAAGACCTCCGCATTATTTATTTTGGCTGACATTTTAATACAAAATATTTAGTTCGGGCAACCACAAATAAAACTCTTACTGGATGGAACATGTAATGTTCTGCTGATGCCAACATCTGTACATAAGCTTCTGCATGAGTAACATATATGGATACTTTAAGCAGCATTCAATATGTCAACTAGTAAGTGTGTACATATTTATGTAAAATGACACAAATTTATTTTTGATATAAAGATTCAGAAAAAAAAAGTTAAAAAAAAATATATAAACTAATAGAAAATTATTTTCCGAAATCATCAGTAGCAGAAAGTCTGCCAGAGAGTATGGCCAATAAATAATTTAGAGGGAAGCAGAGAAAGTAAGGCCTGGGAATTTTTTATTTTTATTTTTATCTTTATTCTTACTAGGAGCTTAAGGCAGCCTTTTCAAAGGGCCTCTTTTGAAAGACTGAAATGGCTGAAACATAAACTGGGTAGTATGATCTTTCACTTAAAACTGAATCTGGAATCAAGAAAATGCCAGGGTGATAGTCTGACACCAGTTCTTAAAAATAATTTCCCCGGGATCTGAGAGTTTTCAGGCAAGTAGATCTGATGTGGACATCTACCAGGCAGATTTATATTAAACAAAACAAAACAAACAAACAAAAACACTGTAAAAGAATAAAAATAAGAATAAAAATGTGTGCTACCAGGAAGGGGTCAATGTACCTTTTGTAAGAAGAAGATCAGTAGACATCTTTTAGGGACACAGAAAGCAAGTGGACAGGAGGGATTCAGTTCGTCCACTTAGATTTACAACTGAGAGTCAACAAGGTGTCTCACCAGAGGCTTGTAAAGAAGCTAAATCAGCATGAGATAATACAGAAGGTCTCACAAAGGTACCAAAAATGGGTTAAAGAGGAGTAAAAGGCCAGTTTTCTGAGATGGAAGGGGATCTGCACTACAGCATACTCCTAACTGATTGGGAACAGGGGATGAGTAATGAGGTGACAAAGTCTTTTGATGAAGTTATATTATTCAGGGCAGTAGGAATGAAAGCTGTGGTATGCCAGCACAATACTGAATGATAAAATCCCAGAAGTCCAAATGCAGGTAGGAATAAAACATACAGTCCTAACTTTTACATTGTGTTATAACCAGCTTTGATGTGTTGACCTTATTTAAGAAAAAAAAAAAAAAAAAGGATTTTGGTAGGAAATAAGGATGTGAGGACATTTTAGGGAAAGAGTACAGAACAAAATGGAGGATGGAATTATGTCTCTTGTATATCTTGGTAAGACCATGCAAGTAACATCCTATGCAGCTCCAGTTTCCCATCTGATTTAACGCCAGTCTGGCAAGAAAGGGTAAAGAGAAGGGCAACAAGGATGATCAGCGCACTGAGCAGTGTCTGTATAATAATATATAATTCAGGAATAATTCAGTGGGCTTGAACTCCTCTGCTGGGAAGGGAGTTGACTGCAACATGGGGCAACCAGCGTGGGAGACCATGATAACTACTTCCACTGAGAGAACAAGGGCCATGAAACGAAACTGGCAGGAGACAAGTTTCGTGTAAAGGGTGGCTCCTTATGCACTGTGTTAGAAAACCATGGGACCTTTTGCCCGGGGATACTTCAGTTGGTGAAGTTTCTTTGGATACAAGAAGTGATTATGTCAATTCATGCAAGAAGACGTATCAAGGGCTGTTAAACAGAAATATGCTGCCTTTTTTCAGTAAGTCTCTGAAACAGAAATTGCTGTAGTCGGGGAGGACAACCTGCATGCTCACCCTGCTCAGCACTAGGCTGTCTGATGCCTCTCATCAGAGGGGAGATCAGATGCCCCTTCCATCTGACCCTAGATAGCCGTTTTCTGCCCTCACTTGCTAAAGCACTAGTGATCACCATTCTCTAGTGCTTGTTTATCAAGAACAAATTCACACCAGTCTGGCACGAAATTTATGTGGCTCACCCTACGTACGATGAGGAAGGGAAGTAGTCTGAAAATAGTCTGTCAGCTGTCTGCAGGATTTGGCTCGCTAGAGAGGGAGGAAAGGGGAACCTAAGTCTTCACTTGCCCATATTATGTTCTCCAGCAAGGAGTAAGCAAGTGGGACAATCTGTTAGGAAGTGAGGGGTCTTTATATACCACTGCATGGTGGAGGCACTGATGTTTTTCAGCTGGTGGGGATCCCCAAAGAAAATCTGAAGCATTTTATTTTAGAAAATGCTGTCTATACCTCTGTGTTTGTATGCACGCATGCACACGTGGAAATGCATAATGCAGCGGAGGTCTAAAAGGACAAGGTGCCACATGCCCGTCTCCACGGGCCTGGGGCTGGCTGGTGAGAGCAACAGCACAGGTGCAGAAATACATTAAAAGTGTGTAATGTCTTTAAAGAGTAAATAAATAAAAAAAAAAAGTTATAGGTGAAAAATACCTATTTTCTGTTCAACTTCTTAATTCCTTTGATAGGTGGTCCATGAAATTCAGTGCACAGCAGTACCTCTCAGCTCTGTTGCAGGCTGATTTCTGTTTTAAAGATCTTCAGCATTCTCCTCAGCATTGTGCCTGCTGAACTCAAACCACCAAAACCAGGTGCTGGCTGCTACTGTTCCTCATGTTCAGAATGTGTCTTTCTGTTGTAGGAAGAGAGTGGTAGGGTAGTGAATGCTTGGTGGAGCTGAGATCTGCACAGAACTAGCTTTGGCCTTGGAAATGAGCACCGTGGGACTCATAGTTTCATACTGATCTCTTGAAAACATATTTAAATAATGTTTTCTAATGGTAAAACTCAGAGAAGTCATTTGTCACATGGAGCTTCTTACTATGCCTTCAGTCAAGAAAATACTGTGAAAATACTTTCAGCCATCCCCGTGAACATTTGGCTCAGAGTAGCTTTCCATAATTAACAAACATAATTTGAATAATTGTATTTTTTCCACACTTTTGGCTACATTACAGAAAACTTAGAAAAATAAGCTACCAAAAAAAAAAAAAAAAAGAAAGAAAGAAAGAAAAGAAAAAGAAAAATTTGAATGTGTAAAAGCTCCTGTGAATTTGGAAATACCTGTTTAACACTTCTCGCAGGTATCGTCTGCCATGTGTTTTTTTTTGGAGCAAGCTTTTTTTTTTTTTTTTTTGCCTCATCAATTTCCAGTGTATGTTCCCAGCAGCAATCCACCTGTGGAAGAGGGATCTCTGGTGGCATGCAGCCGATATAAAGAGCAGACCTCCCACTTGGACTATGAGAAAGGATGCCCTGCCAGGACTGGAAGGTCAGCAGGAAGCAGTACCACGGCTGGGAGCTCAGTTGTCCTCAAGCATCAGGGTTTCACACCCGGGCAGTAAATGTTGAGTGAAGAGGGCTCAGCCAGCCTTCTCTGCCTGCTGCCCTCTGGATGGCATGGGTGGCAGTCCGGTCCTGTTAGCCCAACCATGGCTGCAGGATAACTGCAAAGCCAGCTTGGGAATCTCTAAGCTACGCAGAGGTCATCATGGCTTCGACAGTCGGTCCTTCCTGCTGAGCCGGCTGGCACGGGTATGTGGGCAGTGTCGCTGCTACGAGGCTGTGGGGAGTATGCTGGCCTGAAGCACTGTGTCCAAAGAAACACTCTTGGCAGACAGGTTTAGTTGTGCTGTTACGGGTTAGGAGGAACATGGTGTCCCTCCTGCAGGAGACCCTTTCCACTGTCAGTCTCCTCCCTGAGCAAAGACTTCCACCACTTCACCATCGCCAGTGCAGAGGTGAGGAGGCAGGCTAAGTCGGGATGCAGGTGTGCTCTCAAGCATTCACCGATTCTGATGCCAACAAGTAAAAAAAGTTTATTGCAGTTTATGCTTCTGGAAATGAAAATCTCTGTTGATGCTAAAACTGCCCAACACCCTGGCAAGCTGTCAAACAGCTCTGACTTTATAGTAATGGCAAAAGGTATTTTGAAAAGTGACATAATTTAAATCCTGTAATTATATTGAGTGCTCTTTCCTGCCTGCTGAGCAAGATTCTGATGGTGTTTCTCCAGAGAAAGCACAAATTTACATTTCTTTTTCAAGCATGAAGTTCTATGATACTTCCATTCTTCTGGTGTTTGAAAGTTCTTCGTGGTTTTTGTTTGAACCAAAGTGCATTGCAGAACAAAGCACATACAAAAAATCTCAATAGCACAAAGTTAAACACCCGTAATCAAGAAATGAAATAGCTGCAAGTTCGGTGACAGCAGTAATTTGCTTTCTTTTCTAGGTCTTCTGGCACAAGGTTATTTTTAAAAGCAACTCAGATACAGGAGTTCAATTTCTCTCCTTAAAAGGAGCTAAATCATTTTTGAGAAGGGAATTTATCCACCTTAAAATATCATTCCATGTTTTCAACATGTTTGATACAGTAGTTCTCAACGTTTGCTAACCGAGGATCCCAGGCTTACAATGTGTGGAAAACCAGAAATCCCTCAGAATGGCTTTTGCTTTCACTTTCAAATAGAAACTGCTATAAACCTCAGCGTCACAGAAATATTAGCCAAAGCCTCTAGCATTTTCAGAAAAGCTGGTATTTGTCTCCCTGATGAGCTGTCATGTCAGGTGGCATTTAGCACGGATCTGTCGCACCTCTGCCCTTTAGTTCAAACAGCCCACCCTACTTGTTCCCTGGTTTCAACCATCTCCCTCTGATGTGTGCTTGGGGAGCATGATCTTGTTTAGTCTTCCCTCCTTCTTTATCGTGATCTGCTACCTTCTTCCGGCTTGAAAGCATCTTTCTTGCACTTGGATAAGCAGCTTTCTGGGTGTCCCAGGGGAGGTCTCAGGAGAGAGTGCTGTTAAGCTGTAGGCTTCCCCTGGGGCTCTGGGACATGCCTGGCCTGTCACACTCTAGGACAGTGACCAACAATTACAGAACCACGTCCTAGTGTGCATTATGTGGTTGGTTTTTTTTTTTTTTCCACAACTGATTTAAAAAACAGCTGGTCATTTCCATCTGAGTCTTCATTTAAGAACACTCTTGCTGGTATTTGCATTTTGCACTATTGCATTTTATCCTGTTTTTATTACTCCCCAAAACACTAGCTGACTCCTGCCTCATTCATGAAAATATTGTGTGAAGTCAACCCAAAGCCAGCTAATAACCTGGCTCCACTGTGGTTCTCATTTCATCCCGAGGTTTTGTCTTCCTCTGGTTTGCCAGTTCTTTCACCTACTTCACAGTTCTTGTATTAATTTCCAGCTTCTATAGTTCATCTAATAATTTCCATTTAGCATGGAATCGAATACTTAATTAAATTCCAAATAAATTAGGTGGACCTCGTTTATTACATTTGTTCTTGGCCAAACTAAGTTAACTTATGTTCTTTTTTCTTGCTGCTGATTTCTGCAGGTGATCTAGAGTACTTGAAGGATTTCCTTGCAACCTGATCAAGAGAAGGTTTTGCCAGAGGAGGTGAAGAAACTGCATAAAGAATTTTTGCAGGATGAGCAGTTACAGAGCAAGTATAGCACTAGCAAACACAGAATAAGTAATGTGTTACAGGTCAACTCAGCCCTAGCGAGTAAAACCTATTTTGTATTCTATGGTTAAACTTTTTTATTTTAACTTGTTAAGATTTTTTTTTCTCTACATCTACGAATTTCATTTGATTTAAGAAATCATGTTAAACCCTCATGAGTATCCCCCCTTTCAGTTAATATTATTACATATATTTTGCGTATACTTTGCAATTCCAGATTATCTTTTTTTGCATAAGTAAAATGTAAAAAGTTTTCATATTCACCTGTGAATTTTCTCTCTTGATGAAAATGTCAACAGTTTGAAGGCATGGAGTATAATCATACAAGACAGCTATTTTATTTCATTTCATTCTTTTTGGCCTGTAAATTACTTTCTGTTAGGCCTCTAAATTACTTTCTGGAATTGCCTTTTTGTTCTCATTACACGGCAACAACTGTAATGAATAGAGCAGTAAACCTGTAGCTATGGAGAAATCACAGGTCATAGAACGTGTGTCTTAAATACCCAGTAAATATGTTTGTACCCTATATGATATATTTCAAAGTGCTTTTTTCTTAGGTATTTGATCTTTAAATAAGGAATGTAAAAGTTTTCAATACACAATCATCTTTAATGTTTGTATTGCAGATAGCGTTATAAATTAAGGAAACATCTGTGAAACTGCTTCCATCTTTCATTTGACATTCCCAAGCTAATCACATTTAATATTCCCTTTTTAATTATTTTGGAATTTGCTTTCTGTTGAGGCCTTAATTTCGTTCTTACGGATTTTCCTGACGTGTAACTTTTCAGGGGAGGGGCGGGAGGACACCCAGCCCCGAGCTGAACACAGCTGCTGTCAGCAGAGCGAGGTGTCTGCCCTGGGTACCGGCTGCTGGAGCAGCAAGGGGCCGACTGCTCTGCAAGGGATGGGGAGCCAGGAGCCAGGGTGGCAGCAGGGTGGGCAGGGACAGCGGGTCTGCAGCAGGTTCCAGGCCAAACCAGGAAATCAAGCTAGCGTGTCAAAACTGACTGTGAGCACGGCCAGCCAAACCGCCTGAAGCAGGGCGGGAAGGGGCCGCAGAACCTTTTGGTGCACTTGGGGCCCTGACAGATCCTCCTTCCCTCCATGACAAGGCATTTATCATGTCCAGTAGAATGCTAAAAGGGCAAGGAAAACACATTGGAGGCTGTGTAAATCAAAGCCTGATCCTGTATAGACTCCAGAGGCAGAACTGGGCTCTGGGATCACCCAGGGGAAGGAGAGCTTTGGCACGCTGTGCGCCTGCAACCCATGGATGTGCAGCACCCAGCGCATCCTTGCTTCTCTCTTCTGTTCTCTTCTGCTCCATGAACGAGAAGTACTTTGAACAGCAGTTCCCTCCTTTTCCTTCACACTGCTGAAAAATAACTGTGGTGGTTGCCAACCCTCTTTCCTACGTGAAGGCTGTTGTAGGTGTATATACCTGATCAATGTGTATGGGAGCTGGCACCCAGCAGGACCAGTCTGAGGGTTGCTCTCCATCCAGCATCTGTGTCCACGCTTCATACAAGTTTTCAACCACAATCATCCCCAGCCTCTCTGCAATTCCATGTCCAGCCAGCATCTGCCATCAGCTCATGCTTCCTCTGTCTCATCAACATGTACAGAAATGGCCCAATCTCTTGTCTCTTCTGCAGTCCATCTCCCCTCTTTCCTCCTAACACTGATGTATTCGCATATTCCTAACCCAACTTTATTGCATTCATGATCGTGTTTATAAATAATCAGATTATGTGAAGATTATTTTCTATTTATTCTTCTCTGTCTTGTTCTTTTCTTGTACCACAGAGACGGTGAGGAATTTCTTTGGCAATGGCATGCTGGAGTACACCGTTAATTTATGTCAGAAGAATTAGGATTTCCTAGTCCAAATACCCTAGAACGTGGTTGTTCACATATTTCTAGATGCTAATAACTTTCGACAGCTGTCAAAAACAAGCAAAAAGCTGCAGCAGGTAATGTCATGAGTACTGCTCAGATTTCGGTGCTCATATTCAAGTTCACTGTTAAGAAACGATGTGAGGTGGAACTTCACATCAGTCTCATTTAGTAGAACTGTCACTATTTCTGTGGTAGCCAGAGATGGAAAGCAGTACAAAACAGAGACCTGGATATAGATCAGCAATCACAGACTAAGTCCCTCATGCTGTGGATAATCTGAACCTTGTGTTTCGCCAGCTGAATCTTTCTAATGTTACTTTTCTCTGCATGTTCACAAGACCTGGCAACTGAGATCCTGGTTAAAAAAAAAAAAATCGTACAGATTTTATTCAAAAATTCATGTTTGGCTTCAGAATATATAAATATTTATAAAGAAGAAACAAAAAAAGAGCTTCTCACTTCTGCATCTTTTTGTATCTTCTGCCTTCACACACTGGGAGGCAGTTATGGCCCCTGCCTGGACCATAAGTCAATACACCATTTTCATAGCAGCATTTAAAACCCCTCTCAAGTTAGTCCTTGCCCTTTCAGAGAGCATTTCGTTTTTCTAATCAAAGCTGCTCCCTGGAAGCATGCTGGAATTAGGCAAAGAACACTGCCTTGACAATTGCAATCTGATGTCTTCTACGCGTGTGTCGGTTTTAATCAAAAGACTACAATGTTTATATATGTAACAGCAGTGACCTTCTGATAATATTTACATAGTTGTAAATGAGATATGCAAATGGCACACGTTCAGTTAGATCAGGATGTGGCCTAACGTAGTGTAAGTCATAAATATAGCTGGAAAAAAAAAAATATATATATATATTAGTTATGCATCAGTGAGGGGGTTTGCGAGTTAAACTGTTAAAAGATAAACAAGCTCTTGGCAAGAAGATGATATTTGCAGTCTTCAAGAAGCTAATGAACTTCAATCAAAACCCCAAGTGGATGCAGAGAAGACAGAGTGCATTCTTTTAAGTCACATGGAAATTATCAGATAAGGCTCAAAAGGTTTCCCGTTTGTTTCACATATTCTTTCTTTCAAAGGAAACAGAGTTACAAATAAATAATGATCACTCAAGAATTTTAAGTTTCTCCTCTCATCATTTAAGACTCAAACCACCAACCTGCGAGTGACATTCCCAGCTCATTTTTAACATTCTGTATTACACCAGGTTGGGGTAGAGGGGGTGCTAAATGAGTTTTGTTGTTGTTGTTTGGTATTCTATATAAATTTGTGCATAGTGAGTGGTTTTTGTCATGTTAACAATGCACACCTTTGCTTGGGCCATTCAGGAGTAATGCTGCAAATTAAAAAGCCAGCCTGTTTGTAGCGCGAAGAGGAATGTTGCCTTAAAGCACCTAGTGTGGTAAGCCACAGACCTGCAAAGGCTCTGGAACAACTTACAGCCATTTGTTTCTAAATAAAAATAAGCAGCAGAATGTGTTTAAAAATTGAATGTGAAGTTGTCAGAATGATGTTTTGGAATCGAATCAGCTTCTCTTTAAAACTGCTGCAGGCGTGAATGCAGATTTTTTACTGAATATTTACATTCCACATCAGTTTCACTTAACACCATAGTTCATGGCAGAACGGAGCCTAACTCCAGTTTGACAGATAAGGTGATTTCCATATTGCAAGATGTCGATGACCTCGGAACTCAATAAGAAACAGGACAACAGAAATTCAGTGAGACAATCAAGCTGGTGAAGATTTTTATTAAATAGAGAACATTATACTTTAAAAGCAAGAAAGCAGATGGCACCAAAGTCAGCTGTGATGTAACTAGACACAGTTCCCGTTTCTCAGGGAAGCTGGATCTACTTTCAGCAAAGCTGAATTTGCAAAACAAAGTCGCTATTGTGGAAATAAAGCTCTCACGCCACACCGACTCTGCACAAAGCCAGGCTGCAAGCCTGCATTTATTTTGTGTCGTCAGGAGGAGCACAGGAAAATGAGCAAGCGCTGAGCAGGTGGCAGCTCCTCCCGCCTGGCCTCCCCAGTGAATACGAATGTTCTGGATACGCTGTCCATGTGGATATGTAAATCAAAGGCCAGCCTCCCTGCACCTGCCTTTTCAAGCTATATTCACAAGAAAGCAAAAAATAATTCAATAAAACAGGATACAGGTATCCTAGTTAGTGAGAGAATGACAGCTTTGCTTGAAAGACGTGGATGTTTAAACCCTGACAGTTTTTACTGAGTCAGGATTTGAAATCCAATCTTTTCTAACTAAAAGAGATGGCAAATAAGAAGCCCCGAATGCAAAATCACTGCTAAATAAACTTTATTTAGTTAATCACCTATAATGCTACCGAGAGATACTTACTTGAGGCACAAGCGGGAAAGTGAGAGTAGCCTGAAAGCCACTGTTGGCCAAAAATACTAAGTTCAAGTTTGTGAGGATGTGCAAAACCTCTTCTTCTCTTGGTCTTATGGGTTCCTCTCACAAGTGAGATCCCTCCTCGAGCCTGCAGGGCTCTGCCCGCTTCCCCTGCATATCCCAATGGGCTGGAAATGGTTGCTTTCACGCTGACCTTGATCTGGTGAAGATTTCAGCCCAGTCTGGCTGGAGAACTTTCCTGGTTAAGCCTCCTTCTTCTCAGACCATGCCAGGCTCTTTCACTCAACCAGGAAGCCAAACCAAAATTCCTTCTCTGCAGTCAGGATAAACTTGGTAAACAAGATAAACTTTAGACGGAGATAAAACCAAATGATTCTCAACAGCTGTTTTACTTAAGCTTTGAAATAATTTGAGTTAGCACCTGACTTATGTAGTTTGATATTAAAATTCTTCTCACTGTATCTTTATCTACTTCTGGAGAATACCAAGTAGCATAGCATCCTACTTTTTTTTTTTTTAAGAATACTAGACAAAAAAATTGCAGAAGATCACTTCTCAAAATCATAGTCAAAATCTTGTTGTTTTTATTCTATTTAATGCTTAATGTCTGGGAAAATACAATAAATAATTTTTCACTTTAGAACAACTAGATGTTATGCTTAGTAACAAAATATTCAAAGAGGATGTAAAAACAAATTAATATCTCACTATTTAACTTAATTGACAAAGCAGGTCTCAGTTTCAGACAACTGAGAAATTTTCAGCCTTAAGAGACAAATGAACATGTTTTGCCCTTCCATAAACATGCGGCTATCACTGAAACCAATGGAAGCACTGCGTGTATATATACACACATACATATGTGCCTGGATCAGAGGGCAGAATTTGACCTAGATCTTACAAAATGGTAGTCTGCAGTTGTCACTTGTGTGTTTATTAATAAACAGAACTTCAGAACTTTCATGTATCCTACATTTTCCAAATCCTGCAACCGCAACTTATATGAAACATTAGCATATAAAAAGTCATCACTGTACAACCACTTTTTTTTAAAAGTCAGTGTCAAAAACATAAAAAACAGCTAATTTAATAAAACCAGACATTGTTTAAGTGCTGAGGTTTGTGTTAGCTTTTTTCTGCTTTAAGCACAAGATCTATTAAAACATAAAAGGCAGAAGTGGCTCAGAAAATGACAAATGCTCTAAC
Source organism: Anseranas semipalmata (assembly GCA_013399115.1). Classification (NCBI taxonomy): domain Eukaryota; kingdom Metazoa; phylum Chordata; class Aves; order Anseriformes; family Anseranatidae; genus Anseranas; species Anseranas semipalmata. The sequence continues at coordinate 811,848 of VXAA01006387.1, forward strand.
AATGTACTTGTAGCTTTAATAACACTTATCTGATGCTATAGTTAATTGAAAAACAATGTAAACACAATGAGGTACAGATACCAACAGACATTCCTCACGGCTGTGCAAAGTGTGGGCCTCATCCCGCAAACCCTACTGGCTCCAGAGCTTGCCCCAGGCCATCGCACTGAGTCCGACTGCGGTTCCCTGCAGCAGCAGCCGCCGCTGCCATCTGCAGGAGGGGGTCCCGTGACCGCCATGTCATGCACCGAACACATCTGAAGTGCCTCAGATTTCAAAGTGACACAAATCCACGTTTCATTTCTTTAGGTTTGAAAAGATGAGATAGCTTCTGAAAAGTTTTATATAAATACTCCTTTAAAACTCTTAGAGGTTTTATATTTCAAGGTAAATCTAATGTAACATCAAACTGCTTTTAAATTAGGCAAACAGTGTTTGCTCTGCTTTTTGTAAAAAAGCAACTATATTCCTTTGCTGTAAGACACTTTATACGTCTCCAGTCACTCCTTTATTTCACAGGAAGTAAGAGAGAGCTATGACAACTTTGTTGGTGTTGGAGATCTGAAACAGCCCTATGGATTCTTTGTGGCGACATTAAATCTTAAGTTCATCCTTTTTCACAAGTCATTCCCCCAGTTTGTTTTATTCTGCTTCCTCACTCTTCTCAGAACCACCTCCAGCTGAATTATCTGCCTCATACTTTTTGTCAAGTGCATCTTCAAAAGATTTCCCACTGCAGTCATAGGTTTTACTTGCAGATCCCGTATGTGTTCGAATGCGAGCTCCCGGCTGGTATAGCTGCATGGCTGGACGATCCTGGAAGGAAGTAGATACGGTTAACTCTCTGAGAAACCTGTGTGGGATACATACGTGGGATTTTAAAGTGATTAATGTTTGTGAAGAAAGTAGATTTTGTGTTAAGTTACTTTATATATCATAGGAGTTGGGAAAAAATGAAGTGTAATAAAAATCAACTCAGTATTTAGTATCTGTCTTGCTTACAACACTATTCTTGGAAGCCAAGCATTTTGAATAAATGAAGAAAGCTGTAAAAATTAAAGATCTTGTGATACAGTTGATGTAAACAAGGAGAAATACTGCAGACAATTATCAAACACAGTGTTATACTGAACACCCAGGAAATACGTTGCTACCTTCATCAACATCAACTAGGAAGAACAACAGCCTGCACACTTGCAACTCTGCAGATGAGTGACAAATATTAAGCACAGGCATAATAAAAGTAAGACAAACCAGAAAACAGGTTAGCAGAAAACAGCTAGAAAATTATCCTCTACTGAACTTTACTAATTGACGTGTTCAGTGCTACTTCAAGTTACGAATCATTACCGCAATTTAAACATGGAATGCACATTTCAATTATAAATTACAAAATAAATTTGCACAGTTATTGCTCCACTCCATCTCAATATGCCTCCCATATTGAGTACAAGAGCAGGGGAATTCACCCACTGATAATAAACAAAGTAAGTACGATTTTAAAACACGCAGGCTTTGTGAGCGACTCAGTCACACACATGCTGATTTGATCACTGTAAAATGGAAGAAGACAGTTCACACGGAAAGGATACCTTGAACTTGCAAATGTTCCACAGCTCTTGGGAGCACTTTTTGTTCTTGAAATTTCAATAAGATGTACTATTGAAACTCTGCTTAAGAAGTCTTTTCCTAGGAACAATGTTTTACTCTCACAAATACCAGTTGTTAATGTTACAGGGCAACCCATTCACCAAAAACTGAGCTTTTTGATCAAATTCTCGTGTTAAGTTTAGCAAACAAAATTAAACAGCCTATTTAAGACACTTGCATAGTGCTGAAATTGTTCTACATCAAACTACATTAATTTCCATCTCTTTTTGTAACTTGAAGTCATTCTGGTCTTTATTCTTTCCTTTTTTTTTTTTCTTATTCCCAACATGTATTTTCCCTTTTTGCTTTACCTTTGCGCATCTTTTTTGGTCCACTTTATTCTCCATCTCTTTAGACCAGATATCAAGATTCATGATTGGGCCATACAACTAAATCATTCTAGTTAATGCTTTGTAGTGTCATAGGAAATGCGTAAAATGCATCTTTCTACATCACAAATAGCCCATCAATGCTAGCTGCATAAACCATCCTCTGACAAGCAGTGCCCACTGAAAAGTTTATGATAAACAATTTTTTACATCACAGCCTCTGTACCTTGTCGTTTGCATAAAATCTAGCATAATTGTTACTTGCACTGGAAATTTCCCATTTTCTCATTCTTACAAACTCCAGAAAGAACCTTGGTCTCTGCATAAAAACTTGTGCTGACTATGTTAATTTTGCAGGTAAGTTGGAAAACTCAGCCTCCAACTCTTACCTTTGTGATAAATAATCTAAGGAAAAAAAGTCAAAAAAACTGCAAAAAAACTTTACCAATATTGCTTATTTTGGCTAGGGAACAAACCTAGAACTTGAAGTGTGGATTGATCCAGAGAATCAGCAAGCTACCAGAAGTGCGATGAGAAGAAATAAAATAGAGGAATATCCTTAAGGCTTGACAAAAGGCCCCCAGGACCCACCATCTAGTTCCAAGGCTGCAGATATTTCACCAGACTTCAAGTGCAGCGTGGCAAACGTGAGGAAAACTGCTTTCCCCATATTCCTGTTTCTGAACTAGCCAGTTTTCTGATTGCTCTAAGCCTGAGCTGTTGGTGTACGCAGAAAGTGGCTGTCGTGCACATGCAGATAAATCTCATACACGCTGCCCAGCTGAGCTTTGCAGAAGCAAAAAGCTGGGCACCCCAGGCTTCCTGTGCACGCACAAAGTGACCTACAGGGCATGCACAGCAAGTCCACCTGCACTGGCTCTACGTACACTCCATATGCACTCCCTCCACACACAACCAGTTTGCTCTTTGTCAGCTCAAGCCTCCACCACAGATCGGGAATTTGGTCTGAAAGAAGAGTTTCACACACTGAATAAATTTCTACACAAAACAGATTTTCAGTCATCTTTCACGGAAAATCTAGGATCAGAACGGAGAGAGAATGAGGTTGACAAGGATAACCACCTCCTGAAAAGACTTTGGCACATCCATGAAATCAGAGAGTCTGAGAAAAATTATGCCCGTGTTTCTGGGAGGCAGGAAGGGACAGCTCTCCTACACACCCTAGTATGGGCCCCACTTGCACCACTTTTGCACCTGTTCTTTCCCTGACATTGACCGTGAGTATAATTTGTTATAAGCAAACAACAGCCCTTTCTAACTGGCAGGTATACAATACTGAAGAATTCACACATTCACACCTTCTAAATACAATGGTTTCTGAGTTAGCTATTTATTAAAGTCCGTACAGTTCCTCTGTTAAGTATGTCCTGGCCAATCCATAATATAATTCCTTTATGGGCTGGGTAATGGAAACGTATTTTTAAAAGACTAGCATGCCACAGTTCTTGAATTTCATTGCAGACCAGAAGTATAACAATTTTTAATACACTCATAAAATACAAGGCTTCCAAGAACAGCATTCTAAAATGCTAGGGTTGAAAGGAAGACAGAAAGTATGCTATATATTGCACATACAAATGAGCAGAGACCTGTGACCTTAACTTATTTTAACCGCTGTTGTCCTCTGACAGCAATAAAAAGAAGTCAGGGTTTTACTGAAAATGAAATAAAGAACTCCTTTTTTCAAAAAAGCATCTTTATGCTGAGTTTGCAAAAGTAAAACCTGGGATCTTGAAGCATATTTAACTAATGAAAGATTATCCTAAATGAATAAAAGAACCTTATTTCTTATGCGCTCCTTTTTGGATGCCATGTCATCACACTTGTCCTCTTTACCCAGTTTGTCTACTGCCTCCACAGTGAAGCTGTAGTTGTGGTTCCCTTTCTTTCCTCTGTCTTGGTTGTATCCTTTCCCCCATTTCAGCTCTTCTTCATTCCTTCTCACAAACTTGTCAAACTCATAGTGAGCTCTATGCTTTCTGCCATCATCCAATCGATACCTTTGTCTTTCAGGTTCTTTTTCTCGAAATCTTCTCTCCAAATCTCTTTGTTCTTTGTCACTATCATTTTGTGACCTATGAATATGTGTAAAAAGAAAGAAAATCCAAGCAATTAACGATAACAAAAAGCTGTTGAAGGACACAGTACAAAGCTTTCCTTTGACTTCAACATTCTTTAGATGAGTTGTATGGTAAGGCCGTTATTTTCTTAATAAAAAGGGGTTATGTGCAATTTTGCTGAATGTCTCATTCATGTACGTCCAGTTCTTGACTATGCATTCAGTTCAAAATGTTAAAGATTAAGCTTTGCAAGCAAAATCTGGCTTTTGTGTAACTGCTGTGGGAGGCCTCTTCTTCAGCCTTTATCCCTCTTTGCAATTCCCTAAATAGTTCCCCAATGGTCCTCACATAATCATATGCTGCATGATCAGGTCTTGTGGCCTGCTCTTGAGAAGACTCATGTATACGAGTACTACTTTGAAAGGGAACATTAAGGGCCTGAAGGAAATGTGCAGGTATCATGTAAACATTTGTAAAGTTTTATGACTCTATTCAACAAAACCATTCACTGATGTTGCAACTTGTGGAAGGTGTTTGTGAAAATGAATACCTGTTTTCCAGGCTTTTGTTTACTGTGTCTCCAAATGACTTAGCCTACCTTTACAGATTTTATTTAGGTCAAAGACCATTACTTTATTGCAACATAATACTTAATTATGATATGCTGTAATGGGTTTATATTACAAAGACTGTTAGTTTGCAACATTTTGCTGCCTGTCTGATACAATCCACAGCTCTCTTATTCACTTCATTGTTCCTATTCAGCAAGCAGGTGCTTCTCTCATAAAGCAAAACTGCAAATAATGAAGAAAGATTACAGAACAGATTAATTTTTAAAAGCAGCAAATACAGGTGGTTTCTTTTTATATATTACATACATATGAATACTTAAAACTTAAAGAGCAAAGTTGTTTTTGACAGTCTGCTGACATTCTGGGAATCGGCAGACAGAATTAGAGAGGCTGGAGATTTTCCAGTGATGTACTGATCAAGCAGTGATACGTGTTTCTCATTCAGATTGGTTTAATATGAATAAACGTGTATCTGTCTACGCCACTTTTTCCTTTCAGATAACTTAACTGCAAAAATTGTCATAAGCCTGGGGACTGATGGGGCTGCCAAGACAGGGGCCCCATCTCAGGAAGAGCTGGAGGTCCACAATGAAACCTGAATGACAGGGAACTTGTTCTGCATTTCGCAAGACTGGGCCTGTGCGAGCACAGCACACTGCCCAAGTGGAAGCAAAGTCCCAGCTGTCAGACACCTGAATCACTCACCACGACAGAGACACTGCACCTGTGGAATAGGTACATATACAGAAAACACTCTGTTAGCTCTCAAGGGGTATGTGGCTGTAAGTTGCTTTGTTTCACAATTAAACGCTGTTCTAGATGCTACCTCCAAGTCCTAGCAAGGCTCTGGACCTTCCCAAAAGGCGGGAAGACACATCCAGACTCATTGCCGTAGCACTGCCTGGTACCTCTCTATCTCCCCCCTGCCTGTGACTGTGGGTGATGAAGGAACGCACGTGCCTGGCGGTCGGCACGTGAGAGGGATACAAACCCCAGCTCCAGTCTGCTTGAAGTAGGTTTCTAAAATCCAGCCATGGGGAACAGGCAGGCAAGAGTGGGAATGGTGGGATAAGCAGGAACTTAATTACAGAGTAAAAATAGAAAAGAAAGTTACCGAGCCAGGGAAAGAGAAAGCAGAAAACGCTATAGTTTCCAATCCGTATGTGACCACACACACTCAGGCACTTACTGAGGTTTTCATTTGTGGCAGAAAGCTATTGCTACCAAGCTTTAAAACATGGTTTCAAACAGGCAGCTCAGTGCCCTGCATGCAGAGTTGGAAGTTACAGTTTACTTCTGATTTTTGAGTCAGTGACAAAGTAGTAACAACTTTAATTCCCGATCCAGCTGAAATAGATCATAGCTTGCTATCTAATCACCCCCATCAATAATCATGATGAAATGAACACTTGGAAAGACAAGGTAACACTTCCTGTACCTGTGCAGCCAAAATGATTCTGCTTTACACCTGGAAAATCTACATTAATGCCTCATTAAACTTAAAGGATCAATATTAAAGATGTTATATGGCAGCAAAAAAGGCTTAATACATAAGAAACCTTAGTAGCAAAAAACTGATTTGCCCCTGTAAGCGTTTTTGTGGACCCTGTTCAGTGTTGCCTTTGCTGAAGAACATCAGCAAGAGAGTTGCTGAATATTTTCAGTTTCCATTAGAGAATAGAAAAGGGAAGTTTTCAGCATCTTTCAGGACATATTCAAAACACTGAAACACTGAGTCCATGTTTCTAGTCCCGGGTCACAGACAAAAGAGGTGAATAATACATGTAGGCTATTACTGGTGAACCATGTTTTTCAGTTAGCAAATTCAGTGTTTTTATTTTCCAGTGTTTACATTTTCTTTATTTTTCTATTTGCCATTATGAGAACATTTGTAGCTCCTGCATATTTTTCATAAAAATAAAGAACCTATGGGGAAAAGGGTAACATTTAAGCTACTCAGAGTCTTCTAGAGCACAATCCCAACCTTCCTCTAATATGTTATATACACCACGTTAGGTATTCTAATGCTCAGTTAGTCCAAATGTACAAGTTGCAGATATACATGACATCTTAGATTCAGCTCTTTCATTTTGCAAAGTACTTTGTGAGAGCTTGGCTGAAAGACACTATTGAAGAAGTGTTATTTATCTCAGCGACATATTATTCTTAGTTATGTACCTTACATATCTCATGGGTGAATCGTCCTCACTATGGGACATACATGCCAAAGGACAAGAGAGAGAACCAGCTGCTGAAAACATTTTTAAGACATTTTGGGGCTACAGCAGTGATAGAACTGAGCTATACCTCTTGTTCCTACTACTGCATATGCAATACAGAAGCAGTGAGACAGAGAGAGCCTTCTGTATCCATCTGTCATAAGACTGTCATTCACACCTTAACTATTCTGCCATTGTCCCATTTATCAAACACATTTATCTGCTTATTGCAGCGAAAATGAAGAAAGTGTGGTAAATGGTAAGGCACTGTCGGCAATTTAGACTTTGACATCAGTAATGGAAATCAGGCCTTACCTGAGGTCTTGATGGGGAACAGATGAAATAACAATGAAACTCTCAATGACTTTTCACTCAGAAATCCTTCCAACCTGGGATTTCAAAGCACTTCACAAATAATAAATTGCATCCACTAATACTGCCATCAGGTCAGTAAGTTGTTACTAAACGCCTTTTACAAAAAGGACAGTGAAGAGATTTGTTCACATGCAAAATGAAATCAGCTCCTTGCTGACAAACACACAGCCAAACACTTGCATCATGTTTAAGCCTTCATATCAAAGTATTTAGGATCTAACTTGCAGACCAAAAGATAAATATTACTTACTTTTCCTTAAGTTCTTTTAGTGAACCCTCTGATGATTTGGATTTTATACTCCCAGATCCAGGGGACTTTTCCCATTTGTTTTCTTCAACATCAGCTTCTTCATCTTTTTCTTTGTGCTTTTCACTGGCCTGCTCATCTCCTTTTTCAGGCTTCTTGAGAAGCTAAGAAATATTTGTTTATATTACGATGTAAACTTATTCTCCTCTGTTGTAATGGACATTTTAACAATGTATTAAATATATCAGTGACCAATTAAGATTGAAGATATTTAAATCTTATTAAAATGCTATGAATATATTTTGCAAAGTATAAAATTTAAGAAGTTATTTTAAAAGGGCAGTTTACTTTTGCTAAGGAGTGGCAGTCATTAACAGGCATTCAACAGCATGCTTTTAAATATGCCAAGAACACTGAAGAGAGCACTTACCTACTCTTCTTCCTTTAGCTTTACATATAGTCTATGATTTCTTAGAAATCATGTAACAAGAGAGCTCAATGTTATTGCCAAAAAAAAAAAAAAAAAGCAGAATTTCTACAATACTGCGAAAAGACCTGGATTAATAGTTCACTCCTTGAAGTATTACACTTAAAATGTGTGACACGTGAACTACTTGGGACAGGCTGGTGTATAGAAATAGATGCTTCATATAAATACACCTTGGCAGAAATAGAGACTGAGGAAAAAAACATGAGGTTAGCAGGAAATATCATATTACATTTTAATTTTGGAGATTAAGATTTCTAAGAATTCTGTTACTTTCACAACAAATAATCCACACAGGGCTTGAGCAGTGTCTCACATTACAGGAATAATCTTTATAGACAGACCAACTGTCTCAAACTATTCTTCTAACATTTCAGGAATAAGTAGAACTTCTCACCAGACTTTTCATTCCACCAGTTTTTCTGAAATAAGCATGTTATTCTTCTCCAGTACTTAAAACTTCTATAATGTTTCTTTCAGGTAGTATCTTCCTTTTCTTTCAGGGATAGAACTATCTTTCAAGGTCATGTTAAATCATGGTAAAACATTTTAAAGATGGAGTCCATTTCTGCTAAAGTTCTAGAATTGTTTTGTTTATGCCCAAATATGAAAAATGCATAATTGCTTCAGAACTTACTATTTTTATACATCCTGGTGAAGGCAACTGTTGTCTATGAAGAAAATGAAGAGGAAAGAGCTACACAGCTCTGTGACTTCTCTCCATCACAAGATCTGGAGTGAGTCTGTGCACTTTTGCATTATGCTACAGACTCTTACACCAATTTACCTCTTCAAAAGAGCCTATAAAACCTTTCCAATACACAAAATTTAGTTGAGATTAATTGTTTTTATCTATGCTGTCTTACAAATAAGGTTTTAAATGTTGAAACTTAATTGCACAAAATACACCTGCCTAAGTAAAGTCATTAAAAGCACATCCATTCAGATTGTTACAAGGCAGCACAGCCTGAAATTATATATAACAATATTAATATATGCAAATAGTATATATAATTATATTATAGTATTTATATATTATGTAAATGTACCGTATTTAAAATATATAATTATATATAAATTATAACAAGATCCTTTAATTATTTGGTTAAAGCATATTATTAAGATAAATCAGTTCAGAGCATAAACACAAAACACCCTCAGCACATATGGATGGCTAGATGAAGATTTACATGACAAAGTGTTAAAAGCCATATTTGCAATAACCTTCCGATGCGATAGCACACAACAATTTGGTTCTGTCAGGTTATGTCAGCACAGAATTTGGCAGTGTTGATAAAGGTACCTGAGGTACCTGTCATTATAACTGCAGCAGCACATCATTGTACCTAAGGTAATTAGTCAGACTTCTCAACAGCAGTACCTAGTCTAAACCTTACTTTAATTCTCCTTCCAGTAAAAACTGTATCTCCACACTGTACTGTAGTACACTGTATAAACAGTATTAGTGTGAAACCAGAAGAACTTCTGAATAACTTCAACAGAGGAATATATTTTTTTCATTAAGGTACCTTGATCCTTATTTCTTTTTCAGAAATTTTCTTTTGCTTCTCTGCTTCTTTCCTTTTACGTCTTTCTTCTTCTCTGCGCTTCCTTTTCTCTTCCTCCCGCAGACGCTTCTTCTCCAATTCTCTCCTTCTTCGTTCTTCTCTTTTCTCTTCTCGAATTCTCTGAAGAGTTCAAAATGCTTAATTGTAAATTGTCCAAAGGAAAACCGTATGAAACATAAATGTTGAACTTCAGGCAAAAGTCTGAACGTACCTGCTTTTCTAATTTTCTATTTTTAATATATTCCAAAAGGGGTGTTGTTCTTCTAGCTAAAACACAAAAAATTTGTGATATAGTGTTCAACTCCTAAAATATGTACTCATTTCTTTACTTCAGTACTAACCCCTTTTTCTCTAGCTTTAACTGCAAGGGAGCCAAATAATTAATAAACCTATTTATTTTATATATTTTGGACATTATTCCCATCATTCCATTTTAGAAACACTTTGCTGTCTTTTTGCTGTTAGGGTTAGAAGCAACAGAGATACACTGCGCGATTATTCAATGTTTAATTAAAAATCATGTATTTTCAGTTCAGAGAATGGCATTTTTCTCTTCCTCATCAAATTATCACTATTCATCAAAAAGGAAAGAAATGTGTTCAGTATCTATTCCTACTATACTCTTACCATATATCTATTTCTCTTTTAACTTCTGTACATCAAAACCTAGCTAGATTGCTGTTCATGTACAGTCCACATTACTGTAATTTCACATGTCACTCTTCAATCCCAAATTTCAAAGTACTTTATGAAGGAAACATTTTAATTCTCATATATCATTTCTGTTTAACTCCCATTTGGCATTCACCATTCCATGGGAAAATGGGATAAATAAAAGATAAGTGGTTTGTCCCAGGATACATACCAAGGTATCAGCAGATTCAATAAAACTCTCGTTTCCCAAACAGCATATTGGGGTGGTCATCTACTGGATCACACAGCCATTCTTATGTTACAGAGCTGTCTCCACACTCAGAAATCTAGCCTAAGCTACCTGCCTGAACCATCCCCAAATTCTACAAAAGCTTGGAGACATCATCAAATTCTGTATCATGTATGGCATCTATGACTGTCAGCACTGAACTCAAATTTGAACCCAAGTGCTGTTACTACTTTATAACTACATGAGTAGTTATAAAGAATTTTGTCAGTCTTAAGATGTCCCAAGATAGAGTTACAGAAAATATTTAGTGCTAAAAAACACTCTACAATTATTTATAGAATTCTTCCTGAAACCAGAAGAAAATTTAACTACTGGAATGCATGATATGTTGTGGAAGAAAGAATAGAAGATGGAAAGACAAAAAGAAGAAAGAAATTCTTAATCAAATTTAAAGAGGCATAGCCAAAATCTAGCCATAACTCATATCCCCAAAACATTTGAATGTTTTTGTTTTGAATGTCTAAATGACCTACTAGCAACCCACTCATTAAGGAAAAAACCTTGTCATGCAGTTATGAATGCTAAGGTTGGAGTTGATTCAGTATTTATTTTTAGCAAATATCAACGGTCAAAAGCAACAACCAAAATAGACTTGTTGATTTGAGATATTCCTCTCTCTATCCCTAGACTTCCAGTGCTGTCCCTCTCTTTCTCTCCCACCTGCCCATAATTTTTGACAAATTTTAGGTCCTCGCCATCCCCCTGTCCAGTCCCTCAGATCTGCAGCTCTGCCTCCCTTTCCTGCTCCCGTAAGTTCCCCTGTCTGAGCAGTGTTCATGTCTGGTCATTTTTACATGCTGGAAGTGACCACAGTTTGTCACCAGAGGGTCTGGGGAAAGGATACGCCACACTGGGATACGCCAGCACCTGACCCTGGTTGTGACTAAGGCTGTGGTGCAAGAGGTTGGATCAGAAATGATAAACATGGAAGTTCATAGAAGAGAGGCAGTGTGATGAGTACTATCAAAAGAGGAGGCCAAAAAACAATGTTTACGAATGAAAATTGAATCTCACCTTGTTTAGGAGGCTTACTCTAAATGAAAATCTAAGAGTTTTTTTCTCAAAATGTTTACGAAATGTTAAAAGAAAATAAATTACAAAGTGAAGAACTCTATCAGCAATAACTTTCATATTTTATCTTGCTTTCTACAAACAAGCCAGAAGAATGAGCTTACCTTCATCCTGTTACAGAGAAATTCTGTTTTATATCTCTCTGTCACACTGAAACTGATGAGCTAACACATCTGACGATGCATAAAGCATGTTGGTTTGCGGTAACACTACCTGGAGAAATGCTGAGAATGTGAGGCCCAATTCTGCCAACAAAGTACTGGGCATGTCTTTCATTGAATTCAGTAGGTGTTAACACCTTTGAAACTGGACATACACTTAAACTCTTACATACTTTTGCTGTAAACATGCTATCCACTGAAGTGGTCTTTGTTTTTGTACTGATAGAAGAAAAAAAAAGAAAAAAAAAAGAACCAAATAATTTGATTTCCTGTGATTTAACAGAAACAAAACATTAAAATTCCTAATGGAAAGGTGCTTTCAGGCAACATTGTTATTCTGAAATCTGCAACTCTCAAGACCAATCATTTTCATTGAGAGTCAGAATATTTTTAAGTTAATAAATCTTTCTTGAAATTGTAAAGTTTCTTAGAGAATTTTGACTGCTTTTACTCTGCTGTCAAATACTAGGATGATGTGGGTTAAATAAAAATTGTTGGGGTACTTTGTATCTAGAAGAGCAATAATTTCGTTGATAACAGAATTAGCTAAATGTCCATAATTCTATCACTTCCATTTCCTCTAATTTTTTTTTTTTAAGTTCCAAATTTTCCCAGTCCACTATTAATTTATGCATATGAAGAAGAATTAATACCACTCTGTATAAATGCTTGTCACAGACAGGGACAAATAAATAGCATTAATCAGACTACTTTTACATTGTAAAGAAATAATAGCAAAGGTCGATTTTTTTTTTCTAGCCAATTGTCACACCAGGGGAAAGAGTAAGTGCTCTGGATGTTGTCACTTGGAGATACAGCACATCAACAATCCTTGTCGCCCTGAAAGCTGTATTCTGGCAGCCGCCAAGCCCCAGCATTCTGGGAAGAGTTATCTGTGTTTCTCAGTGCCGCAACGTGGCACCATTATTTAGACATTTTGAGAAAGTATATATCACAGCACATTTTGAATGAAAAATAGATCTTTCCTATCCCAGGAAAATTTTCTCTCAGTACTGAAGGAGTCCTGGAAGAGCTTTGATGTTGTACTGAGTACAGGACTCCTCCAGTCCAGAACTGAACAGGGCTGCTTGCCCTCAGCCTGTCAATACAGAGGCCTCATCACCTGTGACCATCCCCTGCAATGCTTACTGCTCCTCAACATTAGTGTCTGTGCTGCTTCTTTACACTCTGTAAACAGCTTTATTTTTCTCTTTAAATCTTCTAACAGTCCTAGCAATTAAGATATTCTGACTTCAGAAATAAGTTAGCAGTCTACACTGCTATACTGAACACTGGATTTTATTCAAACCTTATTTTTCCACATCTTTCAATGTCTGTCTTGTACGTTTTCTAATAACTGTCTTCTCCTACGCATCTGATGGTAATCAAATAATTATCTAAAGTGTGGTACTACTGTGGAGTGTTATAGTCACTACAGTCAGTCCAGAAATGGTACTCTTTGAAAGACTGAATTGAAAAGAAGAAAAAACGTTACAGTTCTGTTATATAGTACAATATGGATCACAGCACATAAACAATTTGCTTTTTGTTGATAATACACTCATGATTTGTATAAATGTAACTAGTAATATTCATATTGCTGAAGCCTGTAATTGAAATTTGATGTGATTTATTCAGGAAGATTTCAATGTTATCTTTTTAAAGATTCCCCCTAAGACTGTGAAAGTCACGCTGCATGCATATAGAGAACAAGGTGTTGCCTTACTTTTTCAAAGCTTTTGCAGAATCTTGACTTTGAGAACAGAAATCATTTCATGTTAACAAAAGCAACTAACATCAGGGATCAATTCTTAAGTATTCAGCTATTTTATCTTTTAAAAATAAATCTTCCATCTTTTTATAACACATCTGTAAGCATTTAGAACTATGAAGGACCTAACTCTGAAGCCACTGTGCATGCAAAACTTCTGGTGAAGTCAAGTGATTCCATGCAGAGAGACTCAAAAGCACAGATGAGGAGCTTCCTGTCACTGCTTGGCTGGGGAATACAAATTTTAACTGTGATAACCTCAATCTCTGTCAGACTGAACAGGTCATATCTTGCAGATAAGATCATAAAGATGTAAAAATATATTTAATATTCTCAATAATAAGAAAAGACAAGAAAACAGACCAATGAGTTCCCTTGTTTTGGCCTCAATCTCTCCCAAAAGAGTCTCAGGATTGGCACAGATTTTCTCTTCATCAGCACAGTAACTCTCTAAAAATTTCCTATATTCTGGATCTGTGAAGATAATTTTTTGAATTATGTTAATACTTTGCAATGCACGGCAGAAATGGAATCTATTTTCCAGAGTGACATCAAGAAAATATGCTTACCATCTTCAATGCTCCCAGCTTTGGCATCTTTCTTTTTTAACTTCTTTTTCGAAATCTTCTGGAATGGAGCAAATTCAACCACTGCAGGATACTCCAAACCTTAAAAGAGATCAATGCATAGTCTTTATTCTGGGAAGAATTCCTTATATTCAAGTAAGATTTTCCAAACTCTTCAAACTTGTTTTGGGTACTTGAAATCAAAGGTGTTTCTAAAATCTCATCCTAAATCTCTAACGATAAATTGCATGTAGCAGTATTTTGGATTCAAAACAAAATACATTTATATTTGAATTTTTTACTTAAACATTATTATTAAAATCTTATTTTGACGTGCTAACAAAGGCTGTCAAAATGAAGATGAGTACTGTTGCACAATGAAAGTCTTACATTATCACTTATAATTCTCTTTTAATTCTTCGAAGATTGTCATTGAATAGAAAAATTGACATAAAATCTCATGCTGACAAATGAGTAAGTACTACTGGGAAATGAATCTTAAATAATCTTGCTGTTTCTGTAAAGTTTTGTTGACAAAAAGGTTAAAAAAAAAAAAAGCTGGCTAATATACAATCAAAAGATGTGCCATCTTCTTTCAGAACCAGAATTGTAAAACTCAGAATGTACAATTATGTGAAACTCCTTTTTTTCCTATTTATGGTGGACTACATAACTACTTGCTTGTGTTTACTGGCATGGATTCTTTGAGTTCTGCCTTGTATACTGGATTCTTCTTCGAATGGGTGTCAGAACCACGTGTAGCTTTTGAATTTTGCCCGGTTTCCACTTAACACATGTTCAAGGCCATGCTTTGCTGAAGTCCACTGAAAACTTGGCTTACATCCACTAACGTTTGCTAACTGTACCAAACCTGGTAATCCTCATTTTAATTTTAGCCTCATAAATGCAATGCTGCCACAAGCCTCGCCAGAGGGCACTTGTGATCAAAACCTGTGCTCGTTATTTGCACAAACAACCACGTCAAACCAACCAGCCATCTTCAAACTCAGTCTTGTAATGTACACGATATTCTGGCTTCAGTACAGCGTAACACTGAAGAATGTGCCTAATGTAAACAAAGTGAAGTCTTGCCAGAATCATTAAAATAGTATATTTCTAGTTCTTCAGCGAAAACCACCCAGCTCTTTCAGAGAAGGCAAGAAAAATTACGCACGTTAGAAAAATTCTGGCATCTCTTGGTAAGGAGCTACTCTGCCTCCTACTTTACAACAGAATTTGAAATCTTGGAATCATGCACTGTTGAGAATTGTGCTGTTCTCCATCTTTGGGGAAATCTATCTAAATCCAAGTTAGAAGCCTATCACAGAATCATTGAATGGTTTGGGTTGGAAGGAACCTTAAAGACCATCTGGTCCAACGCCCCTGCCATGGGCAGGGACATGTCCCACTAGACCAGGCTGCCCAAAGCCCCATCCAGCCTGGCCTTGAACACTTCCAGGGATGGGGAATATAAAATATTTCAGATAGGAAATACTACAGAATTTGTTAGCCTGGCAGACAGCTTCTTTGGAGAGTAACTCTCCAGTAAGACTGGACTATTTCGCAGGACCTCTGCAATATTCAGTATACAGAATAGACAATGCTCAAAGAAACCCACAAATAAAAGTTTCTTTTATACCGCCCATGCAATTTTTTTACAGAAGGTGTGAGTGAGGCAAGGAAAAGCTACAGGGAAAGCACAATTTATTTGCTACGGCTGTTTAATGCTATTGTTGAACAGGCTTTATCCACACCAACGTTACAGAGTTTTTCTTTACTTTTGGGCAAACTTTTGCAGACTGAACATTTTAAAGATGGCAACTAACCATGTCACTCCTTTTCTTGCAACTCAGGATGTCTGCACTCTTATCTTACAAATGCAGGTAAGCACTCACAGTTATGGACATCAGACATCTAAAGTTCTATCAAACATAACTGCTCTGAAAAGTCACGGCACACATATCTCAAATTGGGCAACCAAAACGGTGAAGACACTGGTTTTGGTTTTGCTTTCTCAAAATGGGAATACATAGCACTACTTAATCTCACAGAAGCACGCTGAAGATCCAGCCACTTGTGCTTGCAATGTATTGAGCTACTATTGTGATGAACTACGAAGCTCACGTAAGATAATTAACAGGATCCTGATAGTGGACTGCTTAAGGTACAAGAATGCAGACAAAGGATGTGCACCACGCAGACAAGTAAGACTGCATGGACAAATACATTTTGCACTTCCTTATCTTCTAGCAGCTAGATTTTGTTTTAGTGTATTTTTACGTAATTAACTGTATATTGAGCAAAAAAAAAGCGTAATTAGAAAAAAATGAAATGAATTCATGTTCTAAAATGATATATATGTATATACACACATGTAATATCTTACAAATAGTCCAACCTTTATTGTCAATGAAGACATAGCCATCAAAGCGATCTCTAAAAAGAAGGATGTCCTCAGGATTTCTAAAGTTAATGTATGCTCTTGAGTAAAGATGAGGATAAAGGCTGCAACAAGAAACAATTTTATTTTCTGTTATTTACTATTCTGTTCAGGACTGGAAAAATTTAAAACTAGAAGGATCACACTGCAATGCACATCCTCTTTGGGAAATGGCTACCTTAAACATGCATATTGAAGCCCTTACATATACATATATAAAAAAACTGTATTTATAACAAAAAGCAACTGAATGACTGAATTCCTGGATGCAACTGTGAAATTTATTCTGAACTGAGACAAATATTTCTAGTTTGTTTTGTCTCCCTAAATTGCAGAGCATACATTTCTATTTTGCAGGATCAAAGCTTTACATCTAATTGTTCATGATTTGAGAGATGAATAACAGCAGTGCTTTGGGGGAAATTTTTAGGCATGTTAAGAAAGACTTCTGTTGCTGAAATAGTAAAAGGTAAGTAAAAGCTCCCAGTGAACTGGCAGTTGCCAAGCTGTCACTATATTTAAAGAAATTCCCACCTTTAAGAAAGATTAAATAACCTAATAATTGGCAAGATAATATGCTGAATTACATACAAAAAAAATCCATTTGACATACATGTGTATGAATATATATGCAATGTCTAGTTGTGAAGAACAATTACTGTGAAAACTCAAGACATTTTTAGCAAAAAAAAAGAACAGGTACTTACCTAAAATAATTCTGATCCTTCTAGAACTTGTTGGCATAGATCCCACTCTAGGTGTGTAAATGTTAACATGCCTGAACAAAACCTCAGAGTTGGCACATCACCAACCACAATGGAATTGTGGTAATTTAATGCATTACCACCCATCAGCTAAGTGTCATGTACACACTTTAACTCTCCCTCCCTCCTAATTACGATGTACAAAAGTTTGGCTTAAACTGCCTTTAGTGATGGCTACATATTCAGCCATTTTTTTTTTAATATACTTGAACATATTTGAACATGAGCCCGTAATTTTAGAATACCTATGTTCATAATATTGTTGCTACATGCCCCATCTTCAGACAAACTCACCACCAGCAGCAGGAGACAATCAACACACAGGGCTGCAATCAGATTTCAATTTTGTAGCTATTTCAGAAGCAGATTTCACAAACAGTGAGAAAGAGCAAAGATACGGGCAGGATCACACAGTCCACACAGTGGATTCACAGTCACTACCAACCAAGTAGTTATTTTTTCTTTTTTCAAATGTGCATCCATATGGATTCCACTTCAGGTGTTGGAAGGTGACCATAAAGAGCACTGCTGTCAGTAACTAACCATTCTGTGGAACAAACAAAGCTGTGTTTGACATTGTAGCCAGGAGAAATGTTTAACAAAGAACTAAAGGGCTTTTCTCACTTAGATGTTTTGCAAATACCAGTTACGGGGTGCCTCTAAAGCATGCAGAGGATGCACCTTATAACTATAATATAATGTAAATTATATTATAATAACTAAGGAGTAGTTATTTCATCTATATTTACTCACTATTTTGATATTCTAGGAAGGGAATAGCACTGAGTGAACTGTAAGCAGGTATCAGACTCACAGAATGGTTGGGAATGAAGCGGACCTCTGGTCTAACCCCTACTCAACCTGGAGCATGTTGCCCAGGACCATGTCCTGATGGCTTCTGAAGATCTCCAAGGAGGGAGGTAACCACAAAAATGCCTGCTTGGGCATAGCTAGGGCTATGCTGGTGACACAAAGCAGTGCTGAAAGGCATGGCATGCTCCCTCATCCTCCACAGCCCACAAAGATGCTACGTAGCAGTGTACAGACTGCTTGCAAGCAGCATCCAGACAGCTCAACCAAATAAGCATGGTGACACATGGGCGTGCTTTGTCATAGGGTTCTGCACCCCCTGCAGATCGCTCTGTGATCAGACGTGCAAGCTTCATCTGCACATGCAACACAAGGCATCTCCTGGGGGGCTGTGGAGTGACCAGCAAGGTGCAATGCAGATGAAACAAGCCAGCTTCCACCTCATCGATTTCAAAGCAAGAAGAAAAAAAAAAAAAGATGAAATGTAACACATCATAATTACACGCAGTTTAAAAAAAAAAATCAACCTTAGAAAACAAAAAGGCTTACAAGTGTCTGTAAAGGAGGAAAGTTTATTGTGGCAGTCTATAGAGGTGCTGGTAGAAATGCCTCTGCTGCGTAACGGCTGGAACAGCAAAGAAGTCTGGTAACTAGTGGCTCCCAGGAAGGAGTAAACTTCCTTCTCTGTCACTTTAACGGGACTATTCTTATCATATGTTCCATATGTTCTTTGATGTTTAAATGAAATGAGGCCCGATACTAGAGATTGATAGGACCATACACTTGAAGTGCTGAAGATCCATAGGGCAAGAACAGGCATCTTGAGGGGGCATTAGTTTTCAGCCCAGTCATTGCTATCTAAGATTAAGAAGTCCTGAGTTTCTGTTCCTAATCTAACAACTATTGCAGTGTTTTATCCGTCTTCAGTTTTTGTAAAATACAACAGAAAAGCCACTTCTCTGTCTCAGTGAACAGAATGGCTTGATTATATACATGGTTTTTTTCTTCTGCAGTAACTCAGAACCTGTGGTTGGACACATCATGAAAAACATCATGAAAAAGAAATTAAAATACGAAGACTTATTCCTTCCTTGTTTCCTTTAGGTCATACATCAACACCATCTGTTTCCTGTCTACTCTGGCAATACAGTCTTTTCCTGGTACACAACGTAGTGTTTTTCTAACATTTTTTGCTTAGACTTATCAGACTATCTTTCAAACAGAGGAACATTTGATATGGTTATTAAGCATTTATTAGTAAGAGAAAAAAGAGCATTTGGAATATGTAGACAGGACTCTGGAAAGCAGAGGTTTAGAATTTATCTTGTAAATAAGGGATCCAACGTTGCTGCTATACATTATTAGGTTTTCAAGAACTTTATCACTTCAGCAGAAACATACAAAAATACAGAAGCATGTTTGTCCACAGTAGGAGATTGATGTGCACAGTAGCACAGTAAAATAGGATTGTCTCTCCACTATTGTTGCTAGATATCAGGGCAGAGGGTTGTAGAAATACGGCAGTGCCAATGCTTAGCAATTACAGGTTCTTTCTCTGATGCAGCCACTTCTACACAGAGTCGGTTCTCATACACATGCAAGTTAGATGTCAGAGCGCTTAATGGATAAAAAAGCCTGATCTCCAAGTGTTTCAGACCCCTTCAGGCTTCTGATCCAACAAAGTGTGCTGTGTACCTAAAAAAATGCATAAAATTCACTCTCTAAATGGGAAGCTAACTAAATCTAGCAAACTGGGAATGCTTAGCACCAGCCTGTGTATGAAATGGTGTCTCTTCCTCTGGGTTTCAGACACTGAACTTCCAACTGCAGCTGCCCCCTCCAGATTCCCTCGTCACCTATCCACTACGAACTCACCAGAGCTGCTGAGCAGCAGGGAGCGCTCGCTTCGCAGGGCCAGGACTCTGCAGCTCTGCCCTCTCCTAGGAAGAAACGCTCCTGCTCTGCTGTGGTACTTTATAGTCAGCAGTCATTGGAGAAAACACAGCTTTTGCTCTTCAGGACTTTGCCTTCCGCCGCACTACAAAAGGGCCATCGGCCCCTGTGTGCCTCCTCCATTTTTCAAGTATGTACCGACACATTTCACTTGGGATTTGTACTTCAGTTTTGAGGTTGCATGGCTAGGTTTAGAATCAGACAGCTGGTTCTATTTTGCCATATGTCTCCTGCCTATAATGCTGCTTTCCATCCATATCATGTTTTGGACAGATGCACTGCACATGCTGTTGGCAGCTCTGGGATATCAATTAGAGGAACAGCTATAGAAATAACCCAGGTGAGTCTGACTATACACATTTCTTCAGTTCAACACAGCTTGTTTTCCACTGGCAGTGGAGCAGAAACACTATGCAGTTGTGATGACCGACTGATGCTCATTCCACCACCACCACAGCACCGGTGATTCTCTTGAAGCTCTAAAGGTGTTGCCCCTTCAGAGCCGCAGTTCCTATGTGCATACTGCCATCCTACAGCACAAATGCTACCTGCCTGCAACAATCCTGAGCAAAATGTTGTGAAGCAGCTACGAGGGGCAGAGGAGGCCTGCTGTTTGCAAGAAGCTTGACCACTGTCTTGGATATAAGGCATGGCATCAGCTCCTTGACTGGCTTGCACGTAAGCAAAGCTCCCGTTCAGATCTCTTTACTCATGCAACTCCACAACGCAATTTATGAGTTCTGGCACTCAGCGCCAGTCCTGAGGGACGACCCAAATCCTGCAGGGCCAGAGCTCAACCACTGGACCGGAGTTTTAGAAGACTCAGAAACATTTACATGCAGACTTAGAAGAGTATCTGGAAGAAGCAGTTATTATTTGGAGCCTGAGAACAAGACAGACTATCAGGTAGGCAGAGTCGTCATTATTAGCTATAGGTAGCATGTCTATCAAGCATCCCTCAAGGCCACAGAATCAGTCACAAAAAACAATGTTTTTCTTGTATTTTGACCCCAATGTACGAGAGAGAAAAATAAATGTTATGCAGTGAATCAAATGAATCAGAAAAAACAAATGAAATACAACACAACAGTCATACTTTGTGAAATGATTTTACTGAAATGGATGTAACTTATACATTAATGACATTTTAATTCAATGAAATTTTAAAAAGTTTTACAGCTTGTGTATAATAACAAGACATTGTAAACTTACAAATAACCTTTAGAGTGCAAGAAAGTAAAACTGGAGTCGATATATGTATGCATATCTTGCAAAAGCATACAGGTAGGACTGCAAATCTTTGTTTTGTCCTCTGGGGTGACATGACCTTGGTAATAAAAAGGTAGTAACAGCTACAGTTTGACCTCTCTCGTTCTCTCTCTGAGAGCAACTGGAAGAGGATGCCTAGAAGTTTATGAAAAAGGGGACACTACTAACTGACACCTTGCCTGGTACATCATTTCAGCTACTTACAGCCTAGGGACTCTGTAATTCAGAACTTGTACCCTTGTGCTTAAGAGGTCTTCATGGATAAATATTTGTCTAAATAAGTATTTGATTAACTGCTTTTGAACCATTTTGAATCTCCGTAACTTCTGACATCACTTTCAGACAAGAAGTTCTACAACATAAGAGGGTTGTGTGAAAAAGTATTAGGTCTGTACTCCACAGTTGGAGAAATCTGAACGAACTCTGGAGTTACTGGATGGGCTTATACCAGATCTTAAGGGCAAATTTGTCTGCTTCTGCATCAAAACGTGCCCAGTTGTATGCCCCTTTCTCATCCCAACAAACATCCTCCTCCCCGAGTAGCTTCTCTAAATCATTCTTTTGTTAGGTAGCACAGAATATGCTTTTAATCTCTTCCAGTGTTTTTATTATCGCTGAATTTTCTGGATTGGTTGCTACTACGCACCTGGTACAAGATCTAGAAAGAAAGCTAAACAGTGAAAGAGAAAGGGCGCTGTAAAGAAAACATGCCCACCTTCACCTGTAGCTGCATCTGTTAGCTGGAATGGCAGAAGACACAACCACAGAGGTTTCTGAAATTTTGTAAGCTGTCCATAACATGACACATTACTGCAGCATAGTGCTTTATACTCAAAGAGTCAGAGGAGACTAAGACTCACTGTACTGATCTTATTTCTAACATACAATTTCTGAAGGTTTACTGTATGTTCTAGAGTTTGTGAACACATCATGATTTAAATCATAAACAGATGCACAAGGACATGTGTCAGCATTGGAATAACGTGGGCAAAAGGGGCACGATGATGCTGGGCCAGTAAAAGAGCAAATAACTGGTAAAGTTTTTTGCAGAACTACAGCTAAAAGACCATTTAAACAGTGTAGTTTGCTGAAAGTTGTAGCCATATACCTTATAAACCCATTCTGAAAAAAATACATCTTTTGTAATGGAAGTGTAATTTTTAAGCAACGAGATGAAGCAAGAAAATGCGAATAGGAAACAGTTCACTAAGAAAAATTCAAATTTATATGAGAACAATTTTTTTTTTCCTAGAGAGTCCAAATTTCTAAGGGCAGAAGAGAATATGAATCCAAAACTCAGGAGGAAGGGAACATTTTTCTCCCAGATCACTATTTTATTACAAGGCTCATA
Source organism: Anseranas semipalmata (assembly GCA_013399115.1). Lineage (NCBI taxonomy): Eukaryota > Metazoa > Chordata > Aves > Anseriformes > Anseranatidae > Anseranas > Anseranas semipalmata. The sequence goes on from VXAA01006387.1 coordinate 834,475, forward strand.
CAAAGGACTCAAGGCAACTGACAATGTAAGTAACACATATCAGAGATTTCATCGTTCAAAAAAAAAAAAAAAGTTTAAAAATTTGTATTCATTGCTTGCTATATCCTGAAGGCTAGTAGCAAAACAATATATAGAGAATATGACTTTATTTTCTTCATGCTTTTATTACTTTTAATAACTAAGATCTGCTCTTCGAGGCAAACAAATTTTTAGTGTTCTAAGCATGTCCTCATCCCACCACCAAAATGAGCTATTGTGTCACATATGCCATTTAACAAATTTTTTTACATATACATATGTACAGTCACTAGCTATATGAAAGTACACGAGGAATAACACAACATGAGAAAGAAGCCACAAAATCTTTCACCAGTAACCTGACATGGATGCAATTAAACGAGAGGACAGCAAGACTTTTGAGTACTGCAAGTTTTATCACATAAAGGTGGAGAGAAAAATGAAACTTTTTATTTAAAACTGTTGTCAGTTTCTTATCTTTTCTACAATTGCCGACTCCCTAGATTCTTATGCCAACAACTGTTCTAGAAAATTAAAATTGTAATTTTTGAACCAGTTCCTAGCATTTGTGCAGCTAGACACAGTGAGGACAAAGATACTCTTTGGAGAATTTTTGGTTTGCCTTTGATATTTTCCCCTTATCAAATAAACAGCTGGGACCAAAGCCTTCAAGAAAGCTATCTGGAAATATGGATGACTAGGTTATGAAGAAAAATGCAGGTAAATAAAAAGACTTTCAAACAGACTAAATACTCCTCTTTTCTAACTTCACATCCTATGTGGTTCCACCAGACAAGCTGAAGCACCTACTGTTTCACTGCTGCGCATATGCATACCTGCCTAGGTCAGGCAAGCACCGAACTGCCATAAGGTTTCACTAAATAGACATGTTCCTTTCTGCTTGTGGAATTGACTCTGAGAGAACCTACATAGTCAGCTTTACCCATCTAAAACACAGCGGTGGCAAGAAGTGGCAGTATCCTTCCAATTAAAATCAGCCCAGGAACTAGATTGTTTTGGCTACAGACAACTCCCCGAGGAAAGGCTCTTGCGGGGTCACTCCTAACTTTAAAAGTTGATCTGCAATCAACATCCAGGATCTCTCTGGAGTCAATGAAAATAATCTGGTGCCTGTGGAGGATGATTCACTGCACACTAAGATGGGCTAAGCTGGGCAAGATGAATCACATCCGTTCGTTTTTCTGAACACATGTAGATGTAGCATATAGCATGTTTTGTTTATTTTAATGGTTAAGTTTCTTCCCTTCTAGAAATTGTTTTGTTCAAGAGGGGGATGGTATTTTGCCACTGTGATACTGAATATATTAAATAAATATACCAGCAATTCTAACTTATTTTAAGTCAACCGTTTCATTTTTTAAATTTTGAATGAGACAAAAATGAATAGAAGTGGATTACTTGAAAAAAATTGTATGAAACAAATACAAAAACGTGTAAGCAAACAAAGAAGCTAAGCTCAAATGGCACTCATGAAAAATTTTCTGTGATATTTGCCTTAGATTGTCTTTCTCACAGCCAGTAAACAGCCTGTTGCATTTTACCAATGAAGGTTAAAAGAAACATGAGGGTTTCCAACAAAACTATGCCCTATTCACACATAATAATTTTCAAAGAAAAGGGCAGGAATGCATTATCTCTGCATATTTATCCTGTGTTTCATAAACATTTTAAGTAACTGACAGAACTAACAAAACGGGCTCCATGGACAAAATACGTAATTTGGTACATCTAAAATACCTTAATTAGGTTTTAAGCACCTGAAAACCTACATAAACAGCTCATCCTCACCTGGGATCAGCAGTGCAAAACTCAAAATAATCATGGGCAGGTAGAGGATGTAACTGTTCCTCCAGTTGCTCCTTAGTTAGACAAGGAGGAAGCCGTCGAATAACTACCTGCATATATAAAAGAAAATGGAGATTTAACCTTGATCTAAATACCATGGAAAAAGACTAAACAAATCATATTACTCCTCTTTTAAAAGCTCTTTCTTAAACTGGGAGATTCAGTTGGAGCATTAGCCTCAGAGTGATTTACTTTCTTGGGCTTGCTGACAGATGCAACAGTGGACCTACCTCAGTTTCTACTAGCATTGTAAAATTGTCAGGTAACTGAAATAATCTAATGAAAAGTTTCAGAACCACTGCAATTTGGCCAACAACAGAAGATATTAAAAAATGATCACAAAATAGTTATTGACTACACAAAATGTTTACAATATTTCTTTTTAAAATGATTTAAACTGACTTTTAAGTCTTTTGTTACAACGACATCTTAATGCATTATATCTAGGTGGCAAGCTTTTGTTAGTGGGGACGTTGCAGGGGTGGCCTCTGTGGGCAGAGCCCAGCAGCTGCCCCATGTCAGATCAGAGCCAGCTCCAGCCGGCTCCAAAAGGGACCCGCCGCTGGCCAGAGCCGAGCCAGGGAGCGACGCTGGTTGTGCCTCTGGGAGAGCAGAGCTAAGGAAGGGAACAAACTGCTGTGCCACAGCAGCTGGGAGAGAGGAGTGAGAAATGTGAGAGGAACAGCCCTGCAGGCACCCAGGTCAGTGCAGCAGGAGGGCAGGAGGGGCTCCAGGCGCCGCAGCACAAGTTCCCCTGCGGCCCGTGGAGAGGCCCATGGTGGAGCAGGCCGTCCCCCTGCAGCCCATGGGCACCACACGGAGCAGATCTCCACGCTGCAGGCATGGAGGAGCCCCCATGGAGCAGGTGGATGTGGCCTGAAGGAGGCTGCGGCCCATGGGAGCCCCCGCAGGAGCAGGCCCCGGGCCAGAGCTGCAGCCCGGGGAGAGGAGTCCACGCAGGAGCAGGAGGCCTGGCGGGAGCTGCCGCCCGTGGGGGAGCCATGTTGGAGCAGTTTGGTCCTGAGGGATGGGCCCCGTGGTACGGACCCATGTGGGAGCAGTTCTGGAAGAGCTGCAGCCTGTGGGAAGCCCACGCAGGATCAGCTCGGGAAGGACGGCATCCCGTGGGAGGGACCCCACGTGGAGCAGGGGCAGAGAGTGACCGTGAAGGAGCGGCGGAGACGCAGCGTTAGGGACTGACCGCAGCCCCCATTCCCTGTGCCAGTGGCGTGAAGGTGTTCTACTTTTCAATCTTTGCTTTTCAACACCTGACTCTAATTTTTTACACTGGGAATAAGTTAAATTTATTTTCCCCAAGCCGAGCCTGTTTTGCCTATTTTGGTAACCGGTGAGCGACCCCCTGTCCTTACCTCGACCCTTGGGGATTTTCGCTGCATTTTCTGCCCCCGTCCCGCTGCGGAGGGCGGGTGAGCGCGGCCGGGTGGGCACGGGGCAGCCGGGCACGGCCAGCCCGCCGCACGCAGGTAAGCCCTCCCGTCATCACGTCTGAGAAGCCGCGTGAAAGATTTTGGGGCCACCGCGATCCGGATGACCTGCTCCCGTTCCTCGCCCACACGCGAATTCAGCTCGACCTCGCTCTAAGCGACGGCGGCTCCCCCCGCCTCGGCTCCCCGGCGGCAGCACGACAGACCCCGCAGCCCCGCACGCACCCAGCCCCGGGGGGGGAGCGG